>OZ038383.1:129583607-130032741 GCA_964036045.1 Eutreptiella sp. 'Long Island Sound 2002'
GGGGGTGTCTGGACGGCTGCCGCCCCGGCCGCGCGCGCCCACCGCGGGCCGTGGGTGCCGGTTGCTTGCTGCCAGGCCATGGGACCTGCGGCAGGCGGCACCGCGGCGGGTCTCCGGCCCCGGGCGCGTGCCTGCGCGCTGTGTACGAGGGGCAGCCGCAGGGACACCATATGGCGCCAAAACCAGACTTGCCATGCGCCAAGTCTGGTTTTGGCGCCATATGACGTGTCTAACCCGCTACTACTCAAATACTATTCTACCACCCCAGTGAACCTCATGTGATGCCCCAGTACCCTACCTTCCTTAGCACACTTTGCACGAAGAAACGCTTCCCACTGTTTTTTTCTCTGCATCAAGTCAGTTCCTGTGTGCCAGCAGTAGCACTGGCGGGGCACCCCACCCAGCCCGGGGGGGGGGGGGGGCGGGGGGCTGAGCGAGGGGTAATGCCGTATGGATCCTCAATGTCTGTACCACCACAACCCGGCGCTGATGGAGAAACACAAATGGGGGGGTCAAGACAGTGGCGTGGCGGACCTTCAGGAGAGGATCGGCACCACATCGTGCGGTGAAGAATAAACGGGTGACTGTCCAGGCCCCCGAAGAAACCGCCGATGGACTGCATGTCACATAGGGGGGCAGTTGGCAGCCGTTTCTTGACTGTGTCCCTTTTCTGCAGCTGCAGCACAGTACCTGAGGTACTGAATTGTCGCCTCCCACCACACGCACATTGGTCATCTCTGTTTGCTTTTCCGACAGACGAGTGTGTGCAAGGCGCCGAGGGTCATCCCTAGGCCTTGATAAGCCAATCTTTCTTGTGCATCTGCTGCCGCTGTGCATGTTGTGCCGATGTGGTCTCCAACACCACACACCACGACAGAACATGCGTCACCATACGTATGGGGCATGGAAGTGGTTTGGGGGGGGGATGGGGCATGGAAGTGGTTTTTTTTGGGGGGGGATGGGGCATGGAAGTGGTTTTTTTTGGGGGGGTTTGGGGATTGGGGGTGGGTTTGGGGCATGGAAGTGGGTTTGGGGATGGGGTATGGGGGTATGGGACATGGAAGTGTTTCTTTTTGGGGGGGGGGGGGGTAAGCCGCTCCCCTACGGAGCACCAGGCAGCCCGCGGTGGCCTTACCGCTGCCCCACATACACAACCCGTCCATCATTCTGTGCACAGGGAGTGCACTGGGGGGCCGGCACTGTCACACACGGGATGTCCCCGCCTTTTCACATACAAGTGCATTAAGACGGCCTCGAGCGGGCCCAGCTTGGCCGTGCACCCCACACGCCCCCAATAAAAGGCACCTTCATACCCATTAACCCCCCCCCCCCAAAAAAAAACCACTTCCATGCCCATACCCCCCCCCCTCTGCCCCAAACCACTTTCCATGCCCCATACCCCTCCCCCCAAACCACGTCCATGCCCCATACTACCTGGTGCTCCGCAGGGGGGGGTGTCTGGTGCTCCGCGGGGGGGGTGGGGGCTGTCTGGTGCTCCTCCGGAGGGGGGGGGGGGCTGCCTGGTGCTCCGCAGGGGGTCCGCAGGGGGGGGGGGCTGCCTGGTGCTGCGTATTGTAATGCCCCGCACCCACGCGGTCGTTGTGGTTGCAGACTGGACTGCGCTGCAGTCCGGCATCGGCGGCTGGCACTTCCATCACTGCGGGCTGGAGCTGCTGCACAACCACACGTACCACTACGAGGTCAAGTGCCACGACATCCTGAACCACACCGCCTTCCGGACATCCGAGGGCACGTCCATCGACATCACGCCCCCAGAGTGTGAGCAGCCCCTCGTGCAGCTTCCGGGTATGCCCCGTGGGAGTACGATCTGCACTCTCCCGCAGGCCCACGAGGGCAAATCGTATCGGCGTGAACAAAGGGCCGAAGCATGTCAAAACCAGCTGAACCTGGGCTGGAAATACCCTGTAAGAGCGTCCGAAAACATCCAGGACCATTTGTTGGAAACACACGGTTTTGGCCTGTTTTTTGACGCAATTTTGCCCCAAACGTTTTTGACGCAATTTTGCCCCAAAAGGGGGCGCCCCGTGCGCTGTGCCCGCGCTGTGCGAAAAGGCGGCTGTTTTCCACTGCCGGTAGCTACCGGTCCCAGGGTCCTGAACTCCGCACCCCCGATGCTGTGTTGAATGGATCATGCACGCTTCTGTAGGGGGCTGGTGTGCAGGGGTGCTCCCAAGCAGGCGTGATAATTGGCGCTGTGCCCGCACTGTGCGCAAACGCCCCCAAAATTGCCGATTTGCAGTGGCCTACGTCCGGCTCAAGGGCCTTTGCGCCTTTGGCTCAGGTCTCCACGGCCAACCCTCTTTGCATCTGGCGCTCCACGGGTTTTCGAGGCCGCATTATCAGTGGCCCCTCACGTTGCTTGGGGTGGATTGGTTGGCATCACCACCACAGCGTCGTGGTACAGGACGACTGGGGCCGGCCAACGCCATTGCCATTGCAGGCGTTAGAGCGGCAGTGCCGGCCTGCGCTTCATTTTTTTGCCACAAGGAGGAGGGTCCCCCCCCACCCCCCTTGGCCCCCCTCCGCCCCCCAGACCAAAGTGACCATCGTGGGAAATCACCTCGAAGAGAGGTTGTTAGATCAAGCGCAGGCGCGGGCGTCGTATACCCCCCCCTTTTTTGGGATCGTTTGCGTAGCATGCCCCAAGGCATGACATTGGATGTCCAACCCTTGTAAAATCATTATTTTGCCTAGTAAGACCATCCCCCAATGGATTTTTTGATTCTGAGGCCTCTATCCCCTAAAACTGGACAACACTTTTTTGAGGGGGGGGGGGTGGGGGGGGGTCAAAAGTTTTTGCTGAGAAGGCTCCAAGCAATGGGAGACGAATTTCTGTCACATCCACCCCCGGTCGAATGGTAACGCATCAGTCGCAGATTTTTCCGTCGGCGGTTCGAATCCTGGTGGGTAAACGCCGGCGGCGGCGCCGCTGCCGTATTGGACGCACCAGGGTTCGAACCGCCGACCAAAAAGTCTGTGGCCGCCTGCCGTTACTATTCGGCTACTGCCAATTCTGAGGCAACTCGTTCTCACCACTGCTTGGACCCGTGTCTGCCACCGACAAAAAACCCAAAGTGTGTGTTTCTGTCTGACTGACTGCTGGCCTGTCTAACTGACTGACAGCCTCTCTTCGAGGTGCACTGCCGAAGGCAATAGAATCACCTCGAAGAGAGGTTGTTAGATCAAGCGCAGGCGCGGGCGTCATATACCCCCCCTTTTTTGGGGTCATTCGCGTAGCATACCCCAAGGCATGATATTGGATGTCCAACCCCTTGTAAAATCATTATTTTGCCCAATAAGAGCATCCCCCAATGGATTTTTGATTTTGAGGCCTCTACCCCCTAAAACTGGATATCACTTTTTTGAGGGGGGGGGTGGGGGGGGGTGGGTGGGGGGTGGGGGGGGGGTCAAAAGTTTTTGCTTAATAGGCTACAAGCAGTGGGGACGCACGGCGCTGGTAACACGGCCAGCGGTCCAATGGTAACGCAGCCGATACCAGATTTGCAGGTGTCAGTTTCGAATCCAGATCTGCTGACTTTTAGCGCCGCAGCCGGCGGCGGCGCCAAAGTGGGCAGACTGGGGTTCGAACCGCCGACCACACGGATGCCGGTCGGCTGCGTTACCACTCGGCCACTACTTGAATTGCGGCGAAGGGCCTCCCTGCTGCTTGGCCCCGCATCTGCCACTGACAAAAAACCCAAACTGTGTGTATCTGTCTGACTGCCTGCTTGCTGGCTCAGGGACTGATTGGCTGACTGTCAACCTCTCTTCGAGGTGCACTGCCGAAGGCAATAGAATCACCTCGCAGAGGTTGTTAGATCAAAGCCAGGCAGGCGTATATAGGGGAAAATGCCACATACCCCCCATTTTGGCCTTTTTGGGCCTATTCGCGTACCCTACCCCAAGGGGTTGAATTGTTAGTTTAACCCTTGTAAAATCATTATTTTTGTCCAATAAACGCATCCCCCAATGAGTTTTTGGTCCGGACCCCCCTAGACCCCCCCCACTTGAAACCCACTTTTTTGAGGTTTTCAAGGAGGGGGGGGGGGGTGGGGGTGGGGGTGGGGGGGGGTCAAAAAATGACCCCCCCTTTTTTTGGGTCGAAAATCATGAATCTTTTGGTTTTTTTCGATTTTGAGCCGAAAAAGTGTTTCCGGGTCCCGACTCCATAGGGTTTGTATGGGGCGGAGTGGGACGAGCGCTTATGCAGTTTATGCACTTTTCAGCCATATTTGCTATGTTGGCGGTTTTGGCGACCTCGGTGACCCCGTGGTACCCACTCCGAGGGATGTGAGTGGGGATGTTCTGACAGTATATGCCTACTAGGATACGGAAGGACGTTTTTTGCAGTCTCTAGCTTTGCTTAGGGCCGTTCACAACCCGTGCCAAAGACGCGAAATGACTGTTTCCACCAATAATGGCTTAGTGAATGGGCTGGTGCACAACCTGCTTGTGCAGTTTTTCACCCCGGACAGCTCAAAAATCGAAGTTTTCGAAACTTGTTTTTTTTGATGTTGTGACCACTTAAAATGACCATCCAAGCTATGCAAAGCATGTTTTAGGCCGTATTTGCGTGTTTTTCACCCTATTTGGGTGTTAGGTCCGGGGGGGGGGGTCTCCCAAGGGACGGGTGCACAACCTGCTAATGCAGTTTTTCAACCCGGACAGCTCAAAAATCGAAGTTTTCGAAACTTTTTTTTTTGATATTGTGACCACCCAAAATGACATTTCAAGCTATGCAAAGCATATTTTAGGCCGTATTTACGTGTTTTTCACCCTATTTGGGTGTTGGATCCGGGGGGGGGGGTGTCTCCCAAGGGACGGGTGCACAACCTGCTTATGCAGTTTTTCACCCCGGACAGCTCAAAAATCGAAGTTTTCGAAACTTGTTTTTTTGATATTGTGACCACCTAAAATGACATTTCAAGCTATGGAAAGCATGTTTTAGGCCGTATTTACGTGTTTTTCACCCTTTTTGGGTGTTAGGTCGGGGGGGGGGGGGGGGGGGTCTCCAGGGACGGTGGCAAACCTCTTATGCAGTTTTTCACCCCGGACAGCTCAAAAATGGAAGTTTTCGAAACATATTTTTTTGATATTGTGACCACCCAAAATGACCATCCAAGTTATGTAAAGCATGTTTTAGGCCGTATTTACGTGTTTTTCGCCCTATTTGGGTATCAGGTCGGGGGGGGCGGGGGGGGGCTCCCAAGGGACGGGTGCACAACCTGCTTATGCAGCTTTTCACCCCGGACAGCTCAAAGATGGAAGTTTTTGAAACTTGTTTTTGTGATATTGTGATCACCTAAAATGACCATCCAAGGTATGTAAAGCATGTTTTAGGCCGTATTTACGTGTTTTTCACCCGATTTGGGTATTGGGTGGGGGGGGGGGGGGGTCTCCCAAGGGATTGGTACACAACCTGCTTATGCAGTTTTCCACCGTGGACAGCTCAAAAATCGAAGTTTCGAAACTTGTTTTTTTGATATTGTCATCACCCAAAATGACCATTCAAGCAATGTAAAGCATGTTTTAGGCTGTATTTACGTGTTTGTCACCTTATTTGGGTATTGGGTGGGGGGGGGGGGTCTCCTAGGGGATTGGTACACAACCTGCTTATGCAGTTTTTCACCCCGGGCAGCTCAAAAATCGAAGTTTTCGAACCTTGTGTTTTTGATATTGTGACCACCTAAAATGACCATCCAAGGTACGTAAAGCATGTTTTAGGCCGTATTTATGTAGTTTCCACCCTATTTTGGGTACGTGTTGCTCGGAGTAGATTCTCTGCGAGGTGGACTTGCCGAAGGCAATAGAATTTTTGGTACACAAACTTTTGGGGCCCAGGGCATGTCGGGTTTTCATTTGCAGGGGGGGGGGGGGTCAATAGAGCAACCCAAAATTGGGGGGAGGGGGTCTTGGCAAAGGGCTCAGCACCATTAACCAATTGTTATGAACGCTGGCGCCAAAGGCGCTGAAAATTTTTTTCACCATTAAAAATGGTCAAATTTTTTCACCAAATGCATGGCAAATGATGACTTTTCTGAACCCCCGCGACGCGATGATTCCAAAAATCCCCTTTTCATTTTTTTGCCGATATTTGGTCACCTCCGAGGCCCAAGGGTCAGTCTCAGTAGGATTTTGGGGGTCCTGTCAATTGAGCCCCTTTTGGGGGGGGGTCCAGCCAGGGGGCTCTATTGACCCCCTCGCAAACGAAAACCCGGCCTCCCCAGACCTTCCCCCCCCCCACTTCCCGCTCAGCACAGCCAAGTGGGGCGTCGGGGGGACAGTGCAGCAGCCAGAGGTGGGCCAAAGCGTGTTTTAGGTAAGTGCGGCAAGGGGCGGTTCCCGTGCCATAAAACGTCCACCCAGCACAGCGCCCAAACCCAAACCCATGTGTGCCCAAACCTAAACCAATACCAATGCACTCCTCCTCCTCCTCGTTGTCCTCCTCTGTCGAGGCGTCATCAGGTGCGGAACGCACACGCTTTTTGGAGAGTGTAGGGCAGCGCAGGTGGGGCAAGGCCCCGAAAGCGGGGGAATACAAATGTCTCTGATTCCGACTCATCGTCGGAGGGAGAACTTTTTTAAGTGAGCCACGGGGTAGTGGAAAAAAAAGGGACGGAACAAGCTGTATTTGTTTATACAACGAAGGGGAAAAAAAGCTATTCCCATAGACTAGTACTTGAGTGTATGGCAAAGGGAAAAAAATACTAATCGGGTGCCTCGTAGGCTTGGGCAACCTGCCAGGCACCCAGCTGCTCTCCGGTGTGACGGGCCGTGTCGGAGAGACCGGCATATATGTGCGGCCCTCCTCAGGCAGGGGATGTGGGCGCCTACAACCACCATTGCATTGGTAAGGAGGTAGAGTGGAGGCCTCCGTTGTTGTAGAGTAACCCCTTGGGCCACCGCGTCTCTGCCAGACTAGAGTAGACCTCTGCTAACCCTCTCAGCCGCGCCCCCCCTCCCTTAGCGACTAGCCATTCCCTAGAGAAGCCCTCCTTGGCAGCTAGCCTCCCCCCCCCCCCAAAGACCCCCCCCCCCTGGGGCCTTCGGCCCACTTCTACTAGAGGGGGGGTAGTCGCGTACAGAAGCGAGGAGACGTCCCCCCGTGGGCCAAAGGGCGTACCCCTCTGCAAAGGACCCGTCTTCTGATGTGTCCAACGCACATGATGCTCTCCTCTGGAAAACCCACACTGGTGCGTACAGCCGGGAGTACCCACCGGCAGTGGTGCATGCCCGCTGCGGAGATGCATGAGGGGTGGCTCCATTCATTCGTGCATCTGGCTGTTCACCCCCCACCTGCCATCGGTCACCGACCCTCTAACCGCTGTCGGTCACCCTCCAACCGCCGTCGGTTGTCGGCGCCGTTTTCTCCCTAATTGCTGTCAGGCAGTGTCCATGAGCTTGGGGTGGGCTGGGTTTGGCCGTGAGGGTCACATGCTCAACACTCCCGCATGTGCTGCTGGTACCGGGTTGTTGTCGCTGTACCCTGTCACCAAACCGCAGGGACGGAGGAGCTTCAGCATCAGGAGTACCAGGCCTCACAGGACGGATTCCTCCTCATATTCGACTGCGGGGACACCGAGACAGGGGTTGCGGCATATCAGCTGCTGATCGGCACGGCCCCAGGGGCCGGGGACCTGTACGACGAGCCCCTGAGCGGGACGGACGGCCTGCAGGCGCAGGAGATCTACCGCCAGCAGATGCTGGCGCACAACGACGAGTTCTACGTGACGGTGGTGGCCTGCAATGCCCTGGGGCTGTGCAGCAACGCCACCGGCAACGCGACGCGGGTGGACGCCACGCCCCCTCACATCCGGTGGCTGCCGGCCCCGCTGGAGCTGCGGCCCCTCGATGGCGACGAGGAGGTGTTGTGTGTTGGGAAGGGGCCGAGGCTGCCGCGTGTTCTTGTGCGGTTACATCCCGAGTCGTGTGGATTGTGGTGAGGGTGTGTGCTGAGGGTATGTACTGACACACCCCCACTACACCCCCCCACTACACACCCCCAACACACACCTCCACTACACACCCCCACCACACACCCCCACCACACACCCCCACCACACACCCTCACCACACACCCTCACCACACACCCCAACCACACACCCCAACCACACACGCTGACCACACACCCCCACCACACACCCTCACCACACACCCCCACCACGCACCCCAACCACACACCCTGACCACACAACCCCACCACACAACCCCACCACATACCCCCATCACACACCCCCACCACACACCCCCACCACACACCCTCACCACACACCCCCACCACGCACCCCAACCACACACCCTGACCACACAACCCCACCACACAACCCCACCACATACCCCCATCACACACCCCCACCACACACCCCCACCACACACCCTCACCACACACCATCACCACCCTCATAACCCATGCTGCAGGTGACTTGCTACCCCTGCGAGGGCCCCCTCGTCTGGGGATTCACGGTCTCGGATCCCGAGTCCGCAGTCCTTCCCACGGCGGAGGTGGAATTCGTGGCCCCCCCCGCCGCCCCCACGGCCCTGAGCCTTGACCTGCAGCCGGGCCTCGGGGGGGTCTACAACGGCACGTTCACGCTGCCGTGCCCGCTCTACGGGCAGCACTACACCGCCACCGTCTACGCCGCGAACGTTGTCCAGCGCTTCGGCGCCGCGGAGCAGACCCTCATCGGGTCCGCCGGTGCCGCGGCCGCCCCGCCCCCGGTCGGGGTCAGCGCCGCGGCGCCCGACGCCATCTCCGTCGCGTACCGCACCCACGACCCCATTGGCGTCATGGTCACGGAGGTGCGGGTGGACAACGCGGAAACCGGCGGCACGCAGACTCACAGTTTTGACGGGCAGCCGCAGCTGATGGCCGTGGCCCTCGACCCCCATTTGGGGCACTGGCAGCACCACACCGCCGCTGTCCGCGTGCGCAACCGCTGCGGCGGCACGTCCGCGTGGAGCGTCTCAGCCGCCTTCCGGCTGGACTTGACCGCGCCGACGCCCGCTGGCCGCGCGGACCGCCTGTACTTCGGGTCCGGCCCCGGCACTGTCTACACGGCGATCCCCGACCCTCCGCTGCAGTGGGCCGGGCTGTTCGAGGAGCCCGAGACCCGCATTTCGCGGTACGAAGTCGAGGTCTCCGCCGGCGGCGCGGTGCTGTGGAACAGCGGGGGGCTCGGGCGGCGGACGGGGCTGCGCATGGACGCGGTGCGGCTCGCGGACGGCACGCAGTACTGCGCCACCGTCACCGCCACGAACACGCACCTGCGCTCCGCCGTGTCCCCCCCCGTGTGCGTCACCCCTGACCTCTCGGCGCCGGAGATCCTCTGGTTCGTGGACAACTTGCCGGGCCCGCCGTCCCCCACGCAGGTGTCGCGGACCGCCGCGACCGGGGCCGCCGCCGCGTTCGCGGCCCAGGACCTCAGCTCCGGCATCGCCGAGGTGTACTACGGGTACGGGAGCGTGCGCAAGGCCCTGGATCTGGTGCCCTGGACCCGGCTGCCGGCCGGCAGCTGCGGCTACACCGCCGGGTGTCGCGGGTGCTGCGCGCTGCCGCCCCTGGATCGCCGCGATTGGGAGATGGTCTACGGCGCCGTGCTGGTCTACGACGCCGTCGGCCACACCGCCACGGCGTTCACCGACGGCCTCCTGCTGGACACCACCGCCCCGCGCCCCGGGATCGTGGCCGTCGGGGCGGCCGGGGCCGTGGCCGACGGCGAAGTGCCGATCCGCTGCGACTTCCGCGGCTTCGCGGACCCGGAGACCGGCGTCGCGCTGTACCACTGGTCCCTCACCGTGCAGGGCCTCACGCACAGCGGCGTCACGGCCAACACCAGCGTGACGCGCGTGTTCCCGGTGGAGGGCCCCGACAGCCTTGCGGTGTGCGACGTCGCGGCGGAGAACACGGTGGGGCTCGTGGGCGGGGCGCTGCGGGCGGAGACCTCAGTGATCGTGCGACCGGCCCGCGTGGTGTGGGGCCTGCCGGGGCTCGACAGCCTGAATTACACGCAGCCCCTGAGCTTCACGATGGCGGACTTTCTGGATCCGGACGCGGCGGGCGGGACCTTCACGATCAGGTGTGCGCCTGTGCACGACCGCGCGATGACTGGGCCGTGGCGGCCCCGGCCACGGATGGCCCCGGCTTGACCCAAACCACTTGTTCACACGGCTTTCCGGGGCCGGAGCGGATGTTGGCGTGTCGCGCGGTGCACCGGGCAAAAGCGTTCCCGCTCAGACCGGGAACCCGGGGTTTTGCTCGACAACTCGGCGTCTCCGGAGGAGCGGGAGGGGGGGTGGAGGGGGCTAACACCCCCCCCCCCCCTCGGACACCGAGGTCTTGTGCCAACCCCCCCCCCCCCCCCTCAGACCCGCATTTCATCGCGGGGAAAAAATAAAATGTTACAAAAGGAAATATGGATTTGGCTGTTTTTGGTCCACAAACTTTTGGACTTTTGGGTTCCAGCCCCCCCCCCCCCCCCTTGAGGAGAACTCTGCGGGAACCCCCCGGTGAATGATGAAAGAGCATTTTACCCATTTGTGGTTTACACATGTGAACTCTGGGTCTTTGTCACGTGGCCCCGCATTGCGGGGATCCACTGTGTCACATGCTGGAGTCGCCCACATTTCCAAGAACTGTCTTGAGTACTCTAATGAACTTCTGGAGGTCCGCCCCCCCCCAAAAAAAGAAAGAAGATTTTAGTAAATTTGTGGGAATTCAAAATGCTCAGAATGAAAATCGGGATTTCACAAATACCCCCCTAAAATGCCCCCCCCCCCTGGCCATGCCGCAAAGGAACATGGCCTAAAGGCACGGCTCTGACCTGATCCCTGCACTCGAGGACAATCTGTAACGGCACATAACGGCGCCTCGCTGGACGCTCCGCACAATTTGTGCCGCTTCGCCGCGTGATACTTGATAAGTGTGGGTGTAGGTCTGTCGGTGGGGACCTATTGCTGGACTTTCCACTGTTCCATGGCCATGCCGCGGAGGTCGGAGTCTAGAACTGCACATCAGTGCCCCCCCCGGCACAAAACGCAAGATCATGGCGTATGCAAACAAAGCCGCCCTGCCCCTGCCCCTACCTTGTCCACTACGGTTGACAAACGGCTGTTTCCACCAATAATGGCTCACATGAGTGAATGCGCCGCCGCACAACTTGCTTATGCTGTTTCAGCCTGTACAGCTCAAAAATCAAATTTTCTGAAACTTGTTTTTTTCATATTGGGATCACCTAAAATGACCATCCAAGGCATGTTTTAGGCAGTATTTCGGTGTTTTTTCATCTTATTTGGGTATTGGGCGCGCGGAGGGGGGGGGGGTCTCCCAAGGGATTGGTACACAACCTGCTAATGCAGTTTTTCGCCCTGGGCAGCTCAAAAATCGAAGTTTTTGAAACTTATTTTTTCGATAGCGTGATCCTAAAATGACCATCCAAGCTATGTAAGGGCATTTTTTAGGCAGTATTTCGGTGTTTTTCATCTTATTTGGGTATTGGGCGGGGGGGGGGGGTCCCAAGGGATTGGTACACAACCTGCTAATGCAGTTTTTCACCCTGGGCAGCTCAAAAATCGAAGTTTTTGAAACTTATATTTTCGATAGCGTGATCACCTAAAATGATCATCCAAGGTATGTAAAGCTTTTTTTAGGCAGTATTTCGGTGTTTTTCACCTTATTTGGGTATTGGGTGTGGGGGGGGGGGGGGGGCTCCCAAGGGATTGGTACACAACCTGCTAATGCGGTTTTTCACCCTGGGCAGCTCAAAAAATGGAAGTTTTTGAAACTTCTTTTTTCGATACCATGATCACCTAAAAGGACCATCCAAGCTATGTAAAGCATTTTTTTGGCAGCATATCAGTGTTTTTCACCCTATTTGGGTATTGGGCGTGGGGGGGGGGGGGTCACCCAATGGAGTGGTACACAACCTGCTTATGCAGGTTTTGGGCCCTATACCGGTCATAAATCGAAGTCTCTGGAACTGATTTTTTAACATCGTCACCACTCACAATGACCAACCAAGCTTTGTAAAGCACGTGGTGCCTCTTGATTGATGAAATTCACGTGGAGGATGTTATCACCGTCTCACGTGAGGCTCGAGCTGTGGGTCTCTACGCCACATGCTGCAGAGGTGGTGACACTGTGCAGCGGTGAAGACACGGGGGGGGGGGGGCTTTGGTGGGGACCCCCGAGAATTCAGGGGCTACGGAGCACTTCTGCCCACTTGTGAGCCCCCGTAAAGGCAGGGGTGAGGTAGTTGATTTTGATTTTGTGTATGCTTCTTTTTCATCAAATTATCAGTGCTTTTGAGCGCCAGATTGGCAAGATGAAGCGCTATACAAACGTCGTTTGTTGCAAAGTGCTTTCCAGCGGAAGATTAGCAAGACGAGCCGCTATACAAATGTCGTTTGTTGCGAAGTGAAGATCCTGCGTTTGGAGCAAAACCCCGGCCCAAGTGCAGCGCCAATTTCTTTCTAGGGCGAACGTCGGTACCACGTTCTTTCTTTCATCTTTCTTGTTCTCTTCCCCACGTTTTGGCGTGGCCCCTCGAGTTGGGGATACGGACTCCCACGCTTTGAGAAGGCTTTTTCTGCGGCGCCGGTGGCGCCTGCGGCGCGCAGTTTGGGAAACCTGCCTCATTTTTGGGAGCTTTTTAGATTCCACCTTGTTGTGCTCCCTGGGGGGCATGGGGCCCGGTTTTACCACATAGTATGGCCCTTTTATGTAGCCATATTGATCTCTCCCTACCATGGGGACCTCAAGAAGGCACGGGTTATGTGCGGGGTGTCAACCCGGGGGCAAGGGTTAGGTAGCCATTATGCCCACATGTGGACCATTTCTGATTCCCCCTTTTTTGGGTCGAAAATCATGAATCTTTTGGTTTTTTTTTCGATTTTGAGCCGAAAAAGTGTTTCCGGGTCCCGACCCCATGGGGTTTGTATGGGGCAGAGTGGGACAAGCGCTATGCAGTTTATGCACTGTTCGGCCGTTTTTGCTATGTTGGCGGTTTTGGTGACCTCGGTGACCCCGTGCTACCCACTCTGAGGGGTGTGGGTGGGGATGTTGTGGTATTATATGCCTACCAGGATACGGAAGGACGTTTTTTTGCAGTCTTGCCGAGGGCCGGTCAAAACCTGTGCCAAAGACGCGAAATGACTGTTTCCACCAATAATGGCTTACATGACTGAATGGGCCGGTGCACAACCTGCTTATGCTGTTTCAGCCTGTACAGCTTAAAAATAGAAGTTTTTGAAACTTATTTTTTTGATATTGGGATCACCTAAAATGACCATCCAAGCTATGTAAAGCATGTTTTAGGCCATATTTACGTGTTTTTCACCTTATTTGGGTATTGGGTGCCGGGGGGGGGGGGGGGGCTCACAAGGGATTGGTACACAACCTGCTAATGCGGTTTTTCACCCTGGGCAGCTCAAAAATCGAAGTTTCCGGGACTCATATTTTCAATACCATGATCACCTAAAATGACCATCCAAGCTATATAAAGCATTTTTATAGGCTGTATTTACGTGTTTTTCACCCTATTTGGGTATTGGTTGCGCGCGGGGGGGGGGGGGGGGGGTCAGACGGGATTGGTACACAACCTGCTTATGCATTTTTTCAGCCTATACCGCTCAAAAATCGAATTTTTTCACACTTATTTTTTTGATATTTTGATGACCTAAAATGACCATCCAAGAAACGTAAACCATTTTTTAGCCCGCATTTATACAGTTTTTACCCTATTTTGGGTGTGCGTTGCTTGGGGTAGATTCTCTGCGAGGTGGACTTGCCGAAGGCAATAGAATTCAATTTGTCACGAAACCCTTCCGTTGCCCCTAGGATGGGTTTGGGTGATCATTTGGTGACAATACAGGTACTTGAGCACCCATGGGGACCCACATAGTGGCCGCTAGGCCTATGTAGCCCGTGCCAGCGGCCCTGCGAAAGCCCCAAAATTGCTGTTGCGTAGGCTGTTTAGTGACACTTGAAAGTTTTTCACATTTCGACTTATTCTGAAACCCCTCTGTTGTTGCCCCGAGGATGGGTTTGGGTGATCATTTGGTGACAATACGGGTACTTGAGCACCCATGGGGACCCTTGTAGTGGCCACTAGGCCCATCTAGCCCGAGCCATGGGCCCACCCAAAACCTTCAAAATTGTTGTTTGTAGGTGGTTCAATGGCATTTGGTGTGTGCTGAAGCAGTTTTCCACCCTCTACAGGTCAAAAATGGAAATTTTTGCAAAACATTTTTTTCATATTGTGACCACTTACAATGATGAAATAAGCTATGTAAAGCATGTTTAAACCCTCTTTGTGTGTTTTTCACCCCATTTGGGTGTGTGTGGGGTGGTGGTGGTGGTGGTGGGTCTGCAAGAGTCGCACCTGCTATGGTATGGGCTGGAGCATGGCTCGGACCCACCCTCCCCACTTTTGTACCACCGTTTGGCCGTGAGGGTAGAAAACGGGCACAGGTTTTCCTTCTGAGAAAACCTATGGGTTTTGGCTGGCGCGTCGCCTGGGTGACGGACGTCGCTCCAGTTAGTGTACGTGCTCGGGAGGTCTTAACTCCTTCTGCGGTTGCACTGTGCCGGAGTGTCATGCTCCCTGACGGGTGTCCGAAGCCCCTCTATGTGTGCCGTGCGTGTTCCGTGAGTGCTAGCACGTTGTGTTTGCGGGTCCCGTGTGTGTGTTCCAAACATCTTCTCTAGGCGGGCCGTGGTACTTCCAGCATGTAGACAAAGGCAAAACACTGTGTGTGTGGGGGGGGGGGGGGGTCCCAAGGGGTCCAGGGCATAACCTGCTTATGTAGTTTTCCAGCCTCGGCAACTCAAAAATGGAACTTTCCGAAACTGATTTATTTCTACTTTGACCATCCAAAATGATCAAATATCCTATGTAAAGCATGTTTTAGCCCCTCTCTATGTGTTTTCCACCCTATTTGGGTGTTGAGGGGGGGGGGGGGCTCCCAAGCTTCTGAGGGGCACAACGTGCGAATGCAGCTCAAAAACAGAATTTTCCGAAACTTATTTTATTTGATACTTTGACCATCCAAATTGATCAAATATCCTATGTAAAGCATGTTTGACCATCCAAATTGATCAAATATCCTATGTGAAGCATGTTTTAGCCCCTCTTTCTGTGTTTTTCAGCACTTCGAGCCCCTCCGCAAGATCCAGCACCGAGTGCGGGACAGCCTTCGCTGCCATCCCTCACGCCAGCTAGAGGCGCGGCGCCCTGTCACCTTCGGGGGGGCTGGGCGACGGGGCAGATGGCCCAGCCTGCCGTGCGGCGCTGCGCGCCGCCTCCACTGAGTTGCAGATGCTGCGCGGCCTCATGGCCGGGGTCCCGTGGACGGCGGCGAGGGTGTTGGGCCACGGCATGCGGACCAACTCCGCGTGCGCCCATTGCGGTGCGGCGCACGAGGACGAGGTCCACGTCCTGTGGCACTGCCCGGAGTGGGAGCAGGCCAGGGGGATATGGCGTCCCTGGCTCAGTGACGCGGTGGCGGCCATCCCCCAATTGGGGCCGCTGGACCAGTGGCCGGCCTGCCTGCGGAGGGCGGGCCTCTCCCCCTCCGGCTGGCGCAGGGGGTGGAGCAGGAACTCCTGGACGAGTTTCTGTACCGCCTGTACGGTATGTACCTGGCGGTCCTCGCTGCCCGCATGGCTGCGAGCCGCGGGGAGCAGGCGGGCCACGGGGACTCCTTGTTCCCGGACCAACCGCGGCCCCGGCCCCGCAACCCCTTCCCCTGGGAAGACTTCGTCGGCCCCCTCCCGGGGTACACGATCCGCAACCAGCCGCGCCTCCGGCCGAGGGCCCCGCCGGGTTGGTGGTGCCCCCAAGACTTCGTCTAGGAGTTGGTCAGGTGGGCTAGGGCGCTGGCCTGGATGCCGGGGCCGGCGGAAGTCTCTTGGGCTAAGCTGGCCCTGGATTACGAGGCCTTTGCATGGTGGGGGCTCCAGGCCTCCCCGGATCACCGACTGCGGGGTACGCGCCTGCCGCTTGGGGAGCGGGCCCAAGTCCTGCGCAAGGCCGCGGGCCTGGTCGAGCGCCACCTGGTGGCGGTTACACTGCTATGCGTGGCCCCCATGGGGCGGTGTCGCTCTCTCCTCCCCATGGGAGGCTGCGTGTGTGCTAGCCTGTTGGCCCGCCCGTTTTTCGCGGCACGCCACGAGGTGATGCTGCAGCTTATGCGCCTGGCGACGCACTGCCGGGACTCGTGGGTCCGGCGCCTGCGGGCGCCAGCCTGCATGCGGCCGCCACTGGGTGACCGTTTTCTCATGGACTACTATCCCTGCCCCCTCGAGGGAGGCCCCCCCCCACTGCCGTATGCCAGGAGGCCCCCACGGGCGCTGCCCAGAAGCGTCCCACTCGCTGCCCTGCAGCGCAGCCGCCCGCCGGGCGCGGGCAGTGGCACTCAGGGCACGCTCTGCTTGGAGCATGGGGCGCCATCGTGCCCCAGGTGCAAAAGCCTGGGCTGGGGCATCAGCCGCTGCTGCCGGGCGGGCCACGAGGGGCACACCGACCCCTCGGCGGGCCTGCGCTGTCCGAGGGTCCCGCCCCGAGTCGCGCTGGGCCGCCAGGTGCTCGTTCCCAAGGACCGGCGCGTAGGAGCGGCGGCGCTGTCCTCCTGGCTC
Source organism: Eutreptiella sp. 'Long Island Sound 2002' (assembly GCA_964036045.1). Taxonomy (NCBI): domain Eukaryota; phylum Euglenozoa; class Euglenophyceae; order Eutreptiales; family Eutreptiaceae; genus Eutreptiella; species Eutreptiella sp. 'Long Island Sound 2002'. Next base: position 129,600,263 of record OZ038383.1, read on the forward strand.
GGTCGTGCCCGCCCTGCCTCCCAAGCCCTCCTGGCCTCGGGCCCCCGGCGTCTCGCCGGTGCACGCCCCCCCCCCCCCCCCAAGACACTTGGCACGCGCCCTTCCTCGGCCCTGGGGCCTGACAACCCCAGACCCCCAAAATGCCCCAAGCTTAACCTCCTGGCTGACCGGGGGGGGGGCTCGGTAAGTGAGGGGCCTTCGGGGATGCTGACCCATGCTCCCCCCCACCAACGGCCACGGACGACCACCCTGGGCCGGTGCCCGCGGGCGCAGAGGTTTCTTCCGGCCCTACAGGGGTGCCGCCCGCGCCCCCCCCGCCGTCGGCTGGGCCACCGGCGTCGCTCCCGGATGTTTTCAGATGCATTTCGGCGGCCCTCCACAGCCGAGCCGAACCGCGGCGTCAGTCCCCGCGCAGGGGATGGAGGCGGCCCCAGCCGAAGGCCACCAGGTCAGTAGCGGACATGCTCCGCGCGCACCCCCCTCGCGCTACGGGCGTCCTCTGACCCAAGGGCGGACGCGCCCTCAGTGCCTTTGCCACCCCAGTCCACACTGCCGCAGCGACGGCAGCACGGCAGGGCAAGCACGGAAGAGACCTAGTCCCCTCTGGCTCATCCCTCTTGGTGCCGTGCAGGCACAGGCGAGGGGCTTGTAGGGGAGGCCACGGGCGCCTGAACTCAACCCGGCCCACCACCCCGCCCCTCTGCTTGTGTACATAGGCCAGCGGACGCTAAAAGACGAATGCCCTCTTTATGTGTTTTTCACCCTATTTGGGTGTTGGGGGGGGTCCCAAGTGGTATAGGGTATACCACCCGCCTATGCAGTTTTTCAGCCTCAGCAGCTCAAAAATGAATTTTCCGAAACTTATTTTATTTGATACTTTGACCATCCAAAATGATCAAATATCCTATGTAAAGCATGTTTTAGCCCCTCTTTATGTGTTTTTCACCCTATTCGGGTTTTGAGGGAGGGGGGGGGGGGGCTCCCAAGGCTTCTAGGGCACAACTTGCTTACGCAGCTTTCCAGCCTCAGTAGCTCAAAAACGGAACTTCCCGAAACCTTTTTTTTGATACTTTGACCATCCAAAGTTATCAAATATCCTATGTAAAGCATGTTTTAGCCCCTCTTTATGTGTTTTCCACCCTATTTGGGGTGTTGGGGGGGGCACCCAAGGGGGCGGGGGCGCAACCTGCTTATGCAGTTTTACAGCCTTGGCAGCTCAAGAATGGTTGTCCCTCTCCCCTCTTCGAGGTGCCTTGCCGAAGGCAATAGAATTCCTGGTGTTACCCCAATGGCCATAATGTGCAGATTTGGCTGACCACCGGACACTCCAGCCTTTTTTCCCCATTAAATAACGTCCTGGGCAGCAGCAGGGGCTAGGACAAGGGCCCTGTGCTGTGCCTGGGCCATGGCTGGGGCTCGGGGGGCCGAGGGTGGGGGCTGGGACTGCGGCTGCCCGGGGCGGGACGCGGCCATGGGTGCCGCACGGTGCGCGCCTCCGCCGCACAGGGACGCGGACAACATCCCGATGGTGTGGGAACAGTCCAACGTCGTGGACCACTACCGCTACGGCGTCCTGTGCGACAGCCCCGACGTCATCGAGGACATCCAGCGGAATGAGGACTTCGACGCGTTCTCAGAGGGACTGCCCCCTCTTGGACTGGGACACGACGTTCAAGCGGTTCGGGGAGGCCACGTTCGAGTTCGTGGCGCTTCCGAACCGGACGTGCTTTGGGCGGCAGCCGTTGGAGCTTGCGGAGCACGTGTGCGTGGCGGCGGTGGTGGCGCACATCGCGGGAAGGAACGCGTCGGGGAGCTTTTCGGACAACCTTCTGATTTATCACCCACGGTACGCCCTCTGCCCCTGCACCACCCATGCCTGCACCCGCAGTCACCCCCCACACCCTCCCCCGTGCATGTACTCCCTCCACATACCCACACCCACACCCACACCCACACCCGAACCCACACCCACACCCAACCCCGCCCCCGCCCCCGCCCACGCCCACACCCACACCCACCCACACCCATACCCACACCCACATCCCCACCCACACCCCCACCCACACCCACACCCACACCCCGCCCACGCCCACACCCACACCCACCACACACACACACACCCACACCCACACCCACACCCACACCCACACCCACACCCACACCCACACCCCCACCCACACCCACACCAACACCCACACCAACACCCACACCCACACCCCACCCACACCCACATCCACACCCACACCCACACCCACATCCACACCCACACCCACACCCACACCTACACCCACACCAACACCCACAACCCCGCCCCCGCCCACCCCCACACCTACACCCACACCCACACCCACACCCACACCCCCACCCACACCCACACCCACACCCACACCCACACCCACACCCACACCCACACCCACACCCCCACCCACACCCACACCAACACCCACACCAACACCCACACCCACACCCCCACCCACACCCACACCCACACCCACACCCACACCCACATCCACACCCACACCCACACCCACATCCACACCCACACCCACACCCACACCCACACCCACACCAACACCCACAACCCCGCCCCCGCCCACACCCACACCTACACCCACACCCACACCCACACCCACACCCCCACCCACGCCCACACCCACACCCACACCCACACCCACACCCACACCCACACCCACACCCACACCCACACCCACACCCACAACCCCGCCCCCGCCCCCGCCCCCGCCCACGCCCACACAGCCCACCGGTCGCGAGCCCCTCGACCAGTTTTCAACCGCACACAACGAATGCGACACGCCGCATCGAGCCCCTTTTGATTGGGTCAAGGAAGGCATTGGTGACAGAGGCATGGGTGGCAGAGGCCTTGGCTGTCCATGAACGAGGGGGTTCCCCCAGCCGGCCGGCGTCTAAAATGGCCGCAACTCAGTCTCGGCGCACCAAAACGCGCGGTACTTTGGACCATCGGATGTGGAATTTTGCGCTCTTCGATTTCGCTCCCATGCAAAATTTGCTGAAAATGCACATAGCCCCGGGAAATTGCGATTTATTGCCATTTCGGGCCGTTTTTGCCTTGAAAAACTATCGTTTGCTCCGTGAACGGTGGTTTCTGTATGGGTGCCCAGCTTGACTGTTTGTTTCACAGATTTATTTATTGTATTACTCAGGGCTAGATGGCCCAGTGGCCCAGAGGCCTAGGTGGTTCCTGCTATTGCAATGAATTTCAGCTGTGTGTTGGTGCATGTATCACTGAAACTTCCCCTCACTCCGTCCCGCACAGCCCCCGTGCCCACACCAACAACACCAGTACCCACACCCACAACATGAGTGCCAAAACAAACAACGCTGTTCCACAGGCCGGACGATTTCGAATGGGCCTGGCCCAACGCCTCCGTCGACGGCCACGTGTACCTTCGCACCCCGGACCTCACCGTCCTCAAACCCAAGGCCGATCCCCCGGGCGTCCCCACGGAGTACTCCCTGACCGCCACCCCCGTCGACCACCGCTCCCCCGCGCTGCGGGCGGAGGGGCTGCCCTGGGGGGTCCGGCTCGGGGGCCTCGTGGTGGGGGTCTGGTACTCCGCGGTGCTGCAGGGCCGCAACGGGGCAGGCCTGGCCCTCGTCGGGAGCCTGACACGTTATGTCATGTACGACCCGCAGCCCCCCCCGCCGCCGCCGTGTACCTCCTGGCGGGCGGGGCCGGGCCCGAGGCGCTCGCGACGTCCCCGGGGGTGTTCGAGGCGGGCCCGCTCCCCGGCGCCGGCGCCGGGGCGGGGACCGGTGGGTTGTGGCTGTGGTGGCTGCTGGACTACGTGTCCCCGGTGACCACGCTGCGGCTGCAGGTGTACAACACCACCGAAGCGGGGGACCTGGAGACCCTCTTTCTCTCGGAGGAGCTGCAGTGGCCGGGCTTCGGGCCCGCGGGGGGGCTGCCGCTGTCGGCCCTCCGCCCGGGCGCCGCGATGCCCTCCGAGGACGGCGCGCTGCCGCCCGGGCTGTTCCAGGCGCAGCTCGTGGTGGTGGCCGCGAGCGGTGCGGAGCGGGTCGCGCGCTCCCAGACGCTCGACAGCAGCGCCCCCGAGATCTCCGGGCTGCGGTACGGCGTGGGCAGCGTCGAGGAGGCCGTGCTCATGTTCGAGGTCGACGACCCCGAGTCGGACGTGCGTGACTGCGACGCGGCGCTGGGCACGTACCCGGGGGGCTCGGACGTGGTGGGGTGGACCGCGGTCCCGCTGGAGTCGCGGATGCCGGAGCGGCCCGGCTTCGCCGCCAACGTCGTCCTCCGCGCGCGCCTGGCGGCGTCGCAGGCGTACTACGGCGTCGTCCGGTGCACGAACACCGCCGGCGGCGTGACGGGCTTCGCGCCGCTGGCCACGCCGCTCCCGATCGACGACTTCCGCCTCGGGGCGTGCGCCGCGGAGGTCGTGGACGTCGAGCCCGCGACGGGGCGCGTGACGGCGCGCTGGGCGTGCGCGGAGGCCACCGGCGTGGTGGCCGCGTACCGCGTGGGCGTCGGCACCGCCCCCGAGACGGCGGACGTGCTGGAGTGGCGCACGGTGGGCCCGGCGGTGACCAACGTGACGCTGGCGGTGCGGCCGGGGGCGGGCGGCGCGGGCGACGCGGGCGCGCAGTACTACGCCACGGTGCAGGCGGTGGGCCGGCACGGCCTCACGGTCGCCGCGGCCCAGCCCTTTGTTGCGCGGGACACCTTCGCGCCGGGGTCGGTCGCGTTCGCCGACCAGGAGTGCGGCGCCGCGCTCTTCGCCGTCGCCCCCGGCGCGGCGCCGGCCCCGGTGGTGCAGTGGCGGGGGCTGACGGGCGTGTCGCACCAGGTCTCCGGGTACCAGTACTCGCTGGACGGCGTCGCCTGGCGGGACGTCGCCGCCGGGCAGACCGCCGTCGCGGTCCCGGTGCCGGCGCTGGTGCCGGCGCTGCCCTACAACGCCAGCGCCGCCCTCACCCTCCGGGTCCGCGCCACCGGGCCCCACGGGGGGCGCAGCCCGGAGCTGCGCTGCGGCCTCGTGCTCGACGGGACCCCCCCCGTGCCGGCCCCGCTGTACCTCGGCGACCTCCCGGCGGACGACGACTACGCGCGCACGACCGGCTGCGAGGGCAAGCGCGAGTGGCTGGAGCGCCAGCCGTCGTTCTGGACCAGCGCCGCGGGGCACCACCACTTCGAAGGGAACGCGTCGGACACGTGGGGGCCCGCGCTGTCCCTGCACGAGTTCGCGGACTGTGAGGGCGGCGTGGTGGCCTACGCTGTGGCGGTCGGCACGGCCCCGTACGGCGCGGACCTCCTGCCGTTCGAGGGCATGCTCCCGCCGCTGCGGCGGTACCCGCTGCCGCGCACGCCGCCGCCGGCGTGGGGCCCGGTGTACGTCACCGTCCGCGGCGCCACCGCCGCGGGGCTGTCGAGCCTCAGCACGCTGCGGGTGCGCGACGCCACGGCCCCGGTTGCGGGGGCGGTGGCGGCGCCGCGCTTCGCGGGGGGGCACGTGAACGTCTCCGTGAGCGGGTTCGCCGACCCCCACAGCGGGCTGGCGATGTGGGAGTGCTGCCTGCAGGGCCTGCCCGGGGAGGCGCAGGCGGCCGACGCCTGCGTGCTGGCGGCCGCGGACGCGGCCCAGCCCTTCTCGGTGGCCGTCCCCGTGCCGGCCGCCTGGCCCTCCGGCCGGACCGCGTACGTGCGCGCGCGCGCCCAGAACGGCGTCGGCCAGTGGTCCCGGCACGTGGCCGCCCCCGAGCCCGTGGTCATCGAGCGGAGCGGGCCGCTCGTGGGCCGCGCGTGGGTGAGCGTCGCGGCGCCGGGGCCGGCGAGCAACGAGTCGGTGCTGTACACCGGCGTCGCGGCGGTGACGGTCCACTGGGAGGCGGTGGTGGACGCCCAGACGGGCGTCGCGGCCCTGGCGGTGGGGCTGGGGCCCACGCTGGAGGCCGTGGGGGGCTGGACCCCGGTGCCCGCCACCGCGGCCGGCAGCGCGGTGCTCGCGCTCCCCAATGGCACCGGCGTGCGCGCGGCGCTCGCGGCCACCAACGCGGCCGGCGTCACCACGACGCATCTCATCCGGACGCGCGTGGCCTTCGACACGTCGCCCCCCCGCCCCACCGGCAACGTGACCCTGGGTGTGGGGCTGGACCCGGCGCCCGCCCTCCCCCTGTCTGTCGCCGCCACAGCCCCCGACCTGTCGGTCGTGTGGGAGCCCTTCACGGACCCGCAGAGCGACGTCGCGGGCTACGAGGTCTCGATCGGCACGGCCCCGGGCGCGGACGACGTCGTCCCGCGGTTCGACTGGCGGGTGTGGCGCGCGGGCCCCACGGCGGTGCTGGTCCCGGTCAACTTGTCCGGCGTGGCGGACGGGGGCGCGGTCTACGCCGCGGTGGTCGCGCGCAACGGCGTCGGCCTGACCGCGGGGGTCCACGGCGCGCTGCCGGTGGAGCGGCGCCCGCCCGTCCTCGGGCCCGTCTCCGTCGCGGCGCTGCCGGGCGAGGCGTGGGTCATCGCCCTCCCGGACTACGACACCGCCGCGTGCGCCGGGACGCCGTCCCCGCGGGTGGTCCTCGAGTACACGCTCCTCCCGGCGGGGGTGCCGGCCCCGGCGGATACGCCCGCGGCCTGGACGGCGGGCCACGTCTGCATCGCTGGCGCCGCGCCTGGCGGGCGCGGCGTGGCCTTCAACGTGACGGGGCTGCAGCTCAGCCGCGGTGTTGCGTACGTAGCCCACGTGCGCGCGACCACCGCGGCCGGCCTCCAGTCCACGGCCTCCGTCGCCGCCAAGGCCCCGCTGCGCGCGGGGGCGTCCGGGCACGTGCTGGTGCGCAGCGGCCGCCGCGGCGCGGCCCGCCGCTGGGTCAGCAACGGCACGTGCCTCGAGTACGAGCTCCGGCAGTTCGCGGACCCGTCGGCGGATCTGGTGCCGTGGGTCCGGACGACCGTCGGTACGCGGCCGGGGGCCGCGGACCTGTGGGCCCCCGTCGAAGCCGACGTGAACCTCAGCGACACGGCGCTCGGGCTCGCGCAGGAGATCTGCAACGACACCGCCCCGGCCAACGCCACGCTGCCGCAGGGGGAGGACGTGCACCTGTGCGTCGAGGTGGCCAGCACCACCGGCCACCGCACGCAGCGCTGCGCGGCGCCCTTCCGCGCGGACTTCACGGCCCCGGTGGTGTACAGCGTCCTGCAGCCCGGGGACAACGCCGATGCGCCGGCGGAGCGGCAGCCCTGGCGCACGGCCCTCGCCCTGACGTACGACGCGGACCGGACGTTCGAGGAGGTGTCGGGCCCGGTGACGTTCGAGGTGGCCATCTTCAACGCCAGCGGCCTGATGCGGGACTATGCGGTGGTGGACCCGGCCGACATCGTGGTGCCCGACCTGCCGCTGCTGGAGGGGCATTTCTACTCAGCAGCCATGAGGGTGTGACTGTGTCCTGCGACCCCCCCCCCTCCCACCCCAACACACACGTCCCACGCCTCTTTGAGTGCTGTGCAAGTCGCATTCAAGTGCCAATTAACCGGGCAATGGTCATAGGTAGAGCAGGTATTTTTAGGGATTGAGACAACGGCGACATAATTTCTGTACATACGATTTGCCCAGACGTAATCTCCCTCCCGTGTTCGTACATCTAAAATAAGACCATGCGTGCTTGCTGTTATCAGTATGCATGCCTGGTCTTATTTTGGACATAAGAGCAAGCGTGATTGGTGTTATTTGGGTCTCGAGTAAGACCTAGTAAAAATCATTTTGTTGAAAAAAGTTTTACTATTTTCACTCGAGGTGTTACTGGGTTGTACTAGGTTTTCCTAGTTTCTGCTAAGTACCCAAAAATCTGTGTCTTTTTTTTTTTTGCTCAAACTCACTCACATGTGCCTCTAAGTGCTCGGTCAGACGGACCGGATCATGCTGACAGTCTAAGTACAACATATGTGTCCCGTGTGAACTAGTTCACATGCCACTTGTAGCGGTGGGACGTATATTTGGACTCTGGAGTCCTGTCACCGGAGTACGCAGCTGTACGTTGCCGCCACGCCCTGGGGGCTTGCATGAATGTCCAAAAAAGGTGCTCGATCTACACTGAGTCTGGAGTGCCCTGGCTGACCTTGTTACATTACCAAACAGCCCCGTAACACCCCGCATCCAACCTGCACATCTGGGCAGCTGCCCCCCCTGCCACACCATCTCCCTATCCTTCTCCCTCGCCATTTCCATGCCGCCCCTCCTCAGTCCCCTTTCCCCCTCCCATTCCAGGTCACCAACCAAGCCGGGCTCAGCACCGTCGTGGAGTCCCCGGCCGTCCTGGTCGACACCTCCGCCCCGGCGGACTTCACGGTGGAGGACGGCACCGACCCAACCCGCGACGCCGACGCGCAGAGCAGCGCGTCCGAGCTGTGGGTGCAGTGGGCCTTCTCGGAGCCCAACGGGACGGCGCCGTGGGGCGGGGGCCCCCCGGTCGCGTACTGGGAGGTCGCGATCACGCGCAGCCCCTGCCTCGGGGCCCCGGTCGCGGGGTTCGTGCGGGTGGACGCGGAGGACACCGGCGGCAACGGCACCGACGGCCGCGGGGGCCTGCGCCGCTTCGCGGGGCTGGCGCTGCAGCCGCAGGGCACGTACTTCGCGTGCGTGCGGGCGTGGACGGCGACCGGGCGCATGACGCAGCGCAGCTCCGACGGCATCGTCGTGGACCTCACCCCCCCGCAGCGGGGGCTCGTGCGCGTGCCGCTGGGGCTGGCGGTGTTCGAGGACGCCGTGGACATGGACGTGGAGTGGACGGCGTGGGAGGATCCCGAGGCGGAGGTCGTGGGGTACCGCCTCGGGGTCGGCTCGCGGCCGGGCGCGCGCGACGTGTACAACGCCACCGAGCTGCTGCCCCCCGGCAACCGCTCCGCCGCGCTGACGCTGGAGGTGGGGCAGGCCGAGGACGCCGCGGCGCTGACGCTGGTGGTCGGCCTGAACGGCACCGCGCTCAACTCTTCCGGCCCCGCCGCGGGCCCGGCCGTCGTGGTCCCCCGGTACGCGGCGCTCTTTGTGGTCGTGATCGGGCTGACGGAGGCCGGGCTCAGCACCGCGGCGACGTCCGCGGCCATCGTCCTGGACTCGACGCCCCCGGAGTCCGTCGCGCGCACCGCGTGGGTCAAGGACGGCGTGGCCGTGACCTACAGCGCGGAGGCGGCCCGGGAGCAGGCGGCCATGCCGGACGTGCAGTACACGCCCGAGCACCGGCGCGTGACGTGCTCGTGGAGCCCGTGGCGGGACCCGCAGGGGCTCCGGGAGTACGAGTGGGGCATCGGGACCAGCCCCGCGGGGGCCCCCGGGGTCGTGCCGTGGACGTCCAGTGGGAACGAGACCGTCGTGAAGGACGTGCCCGCGCGCCTCGAGGACGGCGTGACGTACTACTGCATGGTATGCCTGGCGCGCCACGGGCTGGGGCTGCGCTTTGGGGGCCGGCCACTCTCCATGCGCCGTCGGGCTCCCTCCACCTGCCGTCGGTTGGCCCACAATCAGCGTCGGTTACCCTCCAACGGCCGAGAGGCTCCGGTTGGTCGAGATCTTAGAGCTCATGACTCCCGTGGCCCCGGGTTCGATTCCCGGGTCTGGAAGCCGCAATACGCGGCGGGAGTAAGGCCGCGGCCTCCGGAGGTTGCCGCACCAGTGGTTGCGAAACACGCGGTCGCGCGCTCGCGAGTGGGCCTCAGAAACAGGGCTCGGGCCCCAAAACCATCTACCAACCGCCGTTTGAGCACACTCCCTCCGCCATCGGATGCCCCCAGCACAGCCCCGGTACGCCAACTACTGGGCACCGCTAACGCGCAAACGGCACATCCCGCCGCAACCAGCACAGCCCCGGCACACCAACCACTGGGCTCCGCGAACGCGGAAACGACACCAGCAGGAGCACTGGCCGCAGCGGCCGACAGAACGCAGCGACCCGACACAACATGCGAAGGGAAGAACGGGTGACTGTCCAGGGCCCCGTAAAGAAACAACAACCCGACGGAATGTCACACAGGGGATGGGGGGAGGGCTGGGGGGACAGGGGGCTGGGTGGATGGGGCCACCCACCCCATTGACGGCCAGACGGGCTGTGTGGCTGTCAGGGGGTCCTTTTTTTAGGGGGTCTGTGGTTTTTTCCCCCTGCTGAACTACTTCTTTCTCCCCCTTTGCACTGCATAGTGTTGGTTAACCGACGGCAGCTGGGGGTAACTGTCGGGGGTTGGAGGTTGGAGGGTAACCGACGGCGGTTGGTGGGTAACCGACGGCGGTTGGGGGGTAGCCAGCAGCCGTGCATATCCAGGGCGCACAACACCGGAAGGACCTATTTTTCCCTTGTGGACCGCCCTGCTGGCTGTCTTACAGACGAACAGACGGGAACGCACAGGCACATCACGCCATACTGCCCCTTAGGTCCTGATCGTGAACAAGGCCGGCATCCGGCGATTGGTCGTGTCTGATGGCTTCGTGGTGGACAGCAGCCCGCCCCCTGCCTTCTTCGTCTACGACTCCGACGAGCCCGGGAGCGACGTGGACTACGTCAACAGCACCGCAGAGATCTTTGGCACATGGGAGTGCGAGGACCCGCACACGCCGACGGACGCCGAGTATGCGGTGGTGGAGCGCCGGGGCCCAGTGCTGCAGGAGGTCGCGGGGCAGGAGCGGCGGCCATGGCTCGGAGGGCAGCTGGTGGTCTTCTGGAGCAAGCCCAATGGCACGGTGCTGGAGCTGGAGGCCATTCCCCGGCGCCATGGGTACACGTACTTCACGGTGGTCAAATGCACGAATCGTGCGGGGCTGACCACCTACAGCACATCCGACGGCGTCATGGTGTGTTGCGTCCAAGGGACAAGGGCCGCCGTTGTTCTGGTGAGGGATGTCCAGCACGTCTGCCTCCTTTGCTCCCTCCCTCCCTCCCTCCCTCCCTCCCTCCCTCCCTCCCTCCCTGCCTCCCTCCCTCCCTCCCTCCCTCCCTCCCTCCCTCCCTCCCTCCCTCCCTGCCTGCCTGCCTCCCTCACTCCCTCCCTCCCTCCCTCCCTCCCTCCCTCCCTCCCTCCCTCCCCCGGTGGGACCCCCCAGCAAGTGTGTACACGCCAGGCCACTGGCGTCACCCAGCCCATGCGCAGGCACCACCCCATGGGCGCGGCATATGGGCCGCACAACCACAACAACACACCACCCCACAACCAAAACAAAGCCAGCACACAAACCCCAGCAAGCCCCACCCTCCTGAGCGGACGGTCCCAGCAGCACCATGAGAAATACAAGCTGGCCGGGGAGATAGGCCTGGGAGGCTGTGCATGTGGTATGGTGCCTGGTTGTCGCCGTCAGGGGCTAAGCCCCATACCCAGCCTCCGAGCCACCACCCACAACAACACAAACACACTCGGCGAGGAGCATCAGCGGGATTGGCACACTGGCCCAAACATAAGAGCAGCAGAAGCAACCAGGAAGGGGATGGCCCACACACCACAGCCATCAGGGCCGTCCCTTCACCTGCGTGTCGGTCAGCATGACCGACTCAGGGGCCTAGTGATGGACCCCAAAACGACTGACAGAGGCAGCAACACACGAGCAAAGTAGCGCCCTCCTGGAGGGCGGTTCCAACCCCTGCTGAAGGGAGCCCCGTGAGCATACATGGTGGGTAGGTAGCTGCGATGGGTGCTGGGCGTCCAGTGCTGAGCCAGCGCTGTGTCGGCAGGCGGGCGTCCTCTGTCCTGCCGCCACCAACAAACCCGCCAGCCACCAAAGGGGCCAAACACACATCCCCTAAATAGGAGCGATACACGGTGCGTGCAACGTGCCGCCCCGTGCGACAACAGCCGGAGCACCGCTGACGTGAACACACGGAGCCCCTGGGTCTGCTGCTTGCCAAACCCAGAGCCAGAACCATTGTCCTCCCTCCCCTCCCTCCCCCTCCCTGCTGAACTGACCCCCTTCCCCCCAGGGATGCATTGGAAGGGGGGGGGGTGCCCCCCCCCCCCCAAGGCTATGCCCAGCAACTGTCTCGCTGACGGCAAGTGCCAGCTTCAATGGCGTTTGTAATGGACAGTAACCGCCCCCAACCGCTTCGGCGACCTCCTCCAACCGTCTGCCTACCCGCTCCTCTCCCAAGCATTCCCCCCGCCCCCCCATCTTCCCCCCTCCCCTCCCTCCCTCCCCCTCCCCTCCCTCCCTCCCAAGCATCCCCCGGTCCCGCCCCTCCCTCCTTCTCCCCCAGGTGGACATGACTCCCCCGGTGGCCGGGCGCCTGTTCGACGGCCTCGTCCCAAACCGCGATCTCCAATTCATGAGCCTCCCCGACACAATCCCCAGCAACTTCTGGGTCGAGTTCCATCCCGACGCCCCGGCCTCTGTGACGGGCGAGCAGGTCCAGTACAACTTCACGGACCCGGACACGTGGCAGGCCCCCAACGCCTCCTGGGCCGTGTTCGAGGTCATGCCCGACGAGTCCGGCGCCGCCAGCGACGCGTCCGGCGCGTCCAGCGACGAGTCCGGCGAGGAGGGCCCCCCCTTGGGCACCGCCGTGCACCGCGAGGCCGACGGGCTGTACCTCGAGCTGAACTGCACGACCGCCGACGGCCTCGTCGACTGCAACGTTCTCGGGGACGCGCTCGCCAACGCCAGCGCGACCTACGGCGTCGGGCTCCAGAAACGCACGGACGTCGGCTACGGGCAGTACCGCGCGCGGCTCCGGGCCGCGCAGGGCGCCGGGCTCGTGACCGCCGTCGCGTGGGCGGTCGCGGAGCCGGCGCTGGGGGACGACGCGGACGTGTCGCCGGAGGTGCGGAGCGACGCGGAGCTCTACCGCCTGCAGCCGCACTTCGGCCTCGCGCTGGAGATCTGGGGGTCGGAGCCGGAGGTGCTGCGGGTGGCGCAGTATTGGAAGTACCCGCAGTGGGAGCCCGAGGTCGCGGAGTACGCGCTGCCGTTCAACGCCTCGGACGCCGCGCGCGCGTACGACGTCGCGTTCCACCCGAACGGCAGCGTCACGATCGCGGCGCCGGGGGTGTTCGTGGAGGTGCTGCGGGGCCCCGACGCCGCCCTCGCGCCCCCCCTCGGCCTCAGCGTCGGGCTGTACTTCGCCGCGGAGCCGGAGCTCACGGAGTTCGGGGCCGCGCCGTTCTGGACGCCGGCGAATGGCACGAACGAGACGGCGCCGCAGACGGTGGGCCCCGACGGCCCCGGGGCCCCCGCTGTGAACCTGTTGGGGGATTTCACGGTGATCTTCAGCAACGAGACGGAGGAGGAAGGTGCTTCCCCCGTCGCCGTCCAAAGGGGGTCCGTGGGTCCGCTTCGGAGAGACCGTGGACTCTGGTCCAGCCATGGGGGCATGTGGCCGCGTTCAGCAGGGGAACAAAATGAAATAGAGAAGGGAATAGAAAGCAAAAGGGAAGAAGAGGATACGCCCAAGGATGTCACGCAGGGGGGGGGGGGTCTGGGGGTCGTGGGCTCCGGACCCCCCCCCCCCCCTGTGTGGCATTTCGTCCGGTTGTGGTTTCTTTACGGGGCCCTGGGCAGTCACCCGCTCTTCCCTTCGTTCTACACGCTGGGTCGCTGCTTCCTGACGGGCGCTGGCGTCGACCTTCTCCTGGATTTAAAAAAGTCTTTTATTTAAAAAAGTCCTTGATTGAAAAGGGTCCTTGATTTTAAATCAAGGACTTTCTATTTCTATTGTAAATCAAGGATTTATTAAATCAAGGACTTTCTATTTCTGTTGTAAATCAAGGATTTATTAAATCAAGGACTTTCTATTTCTATTGTAAATCAAGGATTTATTAAATCAAGGTCTTTCTATTTCTATTGTAAATCAAGGATTTATTAAATCAAGGACTTTCTATTTCTGTTGTAAATCAAGGATTTATTAAATCAAGGACTTTCTATTTCTATTGTAAATCAAGGATTTATTAAATCAAGGATTTTCTATTTCCATTGTAAATCAAGGATTTATTAAATCAAGGATTTTCTATTTCTGTTGTAAATCAAGGATTTATTAAATCAAGGACTTTCTATTTCTATTGTAAATCAAGGATTTATTAAATCAAGGACTTTCTATTTCTGTTGTAAATCAAGGATTTATTAAATCAAGGACTTTCTATTTCTATTGTAAATCAAGGATTTATTAAATCAAGGACTTTCTATTTCTATTGTAAATCAAGGATTTATTAAATCAAGGACTTTCTATTTCTATTGTAAATCAAGGACTTATTAAATCAAGGACTTTCTATTTCTGTTGTAAATCAAGGATTTATTAAATCAAGGACTTTCTATTTCTGTTGTAAATCAAGGATTTATTAAATCAAGGTCTTTCTATTTCTATTGTAAATCAAGGATTTATTAAATCAAGGATTTTCTATTTCTATTGTAAATCAAGGATTTATTAAATCAAGGACTTTCTATTTCTATTGTAAATCAAGGATTTATTAAATCAAGGACTTTCTATTTCTATTGTAAATCAAGGATTTATTAAATCAAGGACTTTCTATTTCTATTGTAAATCAAGGATTTATTAAATCAAGGACTTTCTATTTCTGTTGTAAATCAAGGATTTATTAAATCAAGGACTTTCTATTTCTATTGTAAATCAAGGATTTTTTGAATCAAGGACTTTCTATTTCTGTTGTAAATCAAGGATTTATTGAATCAAGGACTTTCTATTTCTATTGTAAATCAAGGATTTATTAAATCAAGGACTTTCTATTTCTATTGTAAATCAAGGATTTTTTAAATCAAGGACTTTCTATTTCTATTGTAAATCAAGGATTTATTAAATCAAGGACTTTCTATTTCTATTGTAAATCAAGGATTTATTAAATCAAGGACTTTCTATTTCTGTTGTAAATCAAGGATTTATTAAATCAAGGACTTTCTATTTCTATTGTAAATCAAGGATTTATTAAATCAAGGACTTTCTATTTCTATTGTGAATCAAGGATTTATTAAATCAAGGACTTTCTATTTCTATTGTAAATCAAGGATTTATTAAATCAAGGACTTTCTATTTCTGTTGTAAATCAAGGATTTATTAAATCAAGGTCTTTCTATTTCTATTGTAAATCAAGGATTTATTAAATCAAGGATTTTCTATTTCTGTTGTAAATCAAGGATTTATTAAATCAAGGACTTTCTATTTCTATTGTAAATCAAGGATTTATTAAATCAAGGATTTTCTATTTCTATTGTAAATCAAGAATTTATTAAATCAAGGATTTTCTATTTCTATTGTAAATCAAGGATTTATTAAATCAAGGACTTTCTATTTCTATTGTAAATCAAGGATTTATTGAATCAAGGACTTTCTATTTCTATTGTAAATCAAGGATTTATTAAATCAAGGACTTTCTATTTCTATTGTAAATCAAGGATTTATTAAATCAAGGACTTTCTATTTCTATTGTAAATCAAGGATTTATTAAATCAAGGACTTTCTATTTCTATTGTAAATCAAGGATTTTTTAAATCAAGGACTTTCTATTTCTGTTGTAAATCAAGGATTTATTAAATCAAGGACTTTCTATTTCTATTGTAAATCAAGGATTTATTAAATCAAGGTCTTTCTATTTCTATTGTAAATCAAGGATTTATTAAATCAAGGATTTTCTATTTCTATTGTAAATCAAGGATTTATTAAATCAAGGACTTTCTATTTCTGTTGTAAATCAAGAATTTATTAAATCAAGGACTTTCTATTTCTGTTGTAAATCAAGGATTTATTAAATCAAGGTCTTTCTATTTCTATTGTAAATCAAGGATTTATTAAATCAAGGTCTTTCTATTTCTATTGTAAATCAAGGATTTATTAAATCAAGGACTTTCTATTTCTGTTGTAAATCAAGAATTTTTTAAATCAAGGTCTTTCTATTTCTATTGTAAATCAAGGATTTATTAAATCAAGGATTTTCTATTTCCATTGTAAATCAAGGATTTATTAAATCAAGGATTTTCTATTTCTGTTGTAAATCAAGGATTTATTAAATCAAGGACTTTCTATTTCTATTGTAAATCAAGGATTTATTAAATCAAGGACTTTCTATTTCTGTTGTAAATCAAGGATTTATTAAATCAAGGACTTTCTATTTCTATTGTAAATCAAGGATTTATTAAATCAAGGACTTTCTATTTCTATTGTAAATCAAGGATTTATTAAATCAAGGACTTTCTATTTCTATTGTAAATCAAGGATTTATTAAATCAAGGACTTTCTATTTCTGTTGTAAATCAAGGATTTATTAAATCAAGGACTTTCTATTTCTGTTGTAAATCAAGGATTTATTAAATCAAGGTCTTTCTATTTCTATTGTAAATCAAGGATTTATTAAATCAAGGATTTTCTATTTCTATTGTAAATCAAGGATTTATTAAATCAAGGACTTTCTATTTCTATTGTAAATCAAGGATTTATTAAATCAAGGACTTTCTATTTCTATTGTAAATCAAGGATTTATTAAATCAAGGACTTTCTATTTCTATTGTAAATCAAGGATTTATTAAATCAAGGACTTTCTATTTCTGTTGTAAATCAAGGATTTATTAAATCAAGGACTTTCTATTTCTATTGTAAATCAAGGATTTTTTGAATCAAGGACTTTCTATTTCTGTTGTAAATCAAGGATTTATTGAATCAAGGACTTTCTATTTCTATTGTAAATCAAGGATTTATTAAATCAAGGACTTTCTATTTCTATTGTAAATCAAGGATTTTTTAAATCAAGGACTTTCTATTTCTATTGTAAATCAAGGATTTATTAAATCAAGGACTTTCTATTTCTATTGTAAATCAAGGATTTATTAAATCAAGGACTTTCTATTTCTGTTGTAAATCAAGGATTTATTAAATCAAGGACTTTCTATTTCTATTGTAAATCAAGGATTTATTAAATCAAGGACTTTCTATTTCTATTGTGAATCAAGGATTTATTAAATCAAGGACTTTCTATTTCTATTGTAAATCAAGGATTTATTAAATCAAGGACTTTCTATTTCTGTTGTAAATCAAGGATTTATTAAATCAAGGTCTTTCTATTTCTATTGTAAATCAAGGATTTATTAAATCAAGGATTTTCTATTTCTGTTGTAAATCAAGGATTTATTAAATCAAGGACTTTCTATTTCTATTGTAAATCAAGGATTTATTAAATCAAGGATTTTCTATTTCTATTGTAAATCAAGAATTTATTAAATCAAGGATTTTCTATTTCTATTGTAAATCAAGGATTTATTAAATCAAGGACTTTCTATTTCTATTGTAAATCAAGGATTTATTGAATCAAGGACTTTCTATTTCTATTGTAAATCAAGGATTTATTAAATCAAGGACTTTCTATTTCTATTGTAAATCAAGGATTTATTAAATCAAGGACTTTCTATTTCTATTGTAAATCAAGGATTTATTAAATCAAGGACTTTCTATTTCTATTGTAAATCAAGGATTTATTAAATCAAGGACTTTCTATTTCTGTTGTAAATCAAGGATTTATTAAATCAAGGACTTTCTATTTCTATTGTAAATCAAGGATTTTTTAAATCAAGGACTTTCTATTTCTGTTGTAAATCAAGGATTTATTAAATCAAGGACTTTCTATTTCTATTGTAAATCAAGGATTTATTAAATCAAGGTCTTTCTATTTCTATTGTAAATCAAGGATTTATTAAATCAAGGATTTTCTATTTCTATTGTAAATCAAGGATTTATTAAATCAAGGACTTTCTATTTCTGTTGTAAATCAAGAATTTATTAAATCAAGGACTTTCTATTTCTATTGTAAATCAAGGATTTATTAAATCAAGGACTTTCTATTTCTATTGTAAATCAAGGATTTATTAAATCAAGGACTTTCTATTTCTATTGTAAATCAAGGATTTATTAAATCAAGGACTTTCTATTTCTATTGTAAATCAAGGATTTTTTAAATCAAGGATTTTCTATTTCTATTGTAAATCAAGGATTTATTAAATCAAGGACTTTCTATTTCTGTTGTAAATCAAGGATTTATTAAATCAAGGACTTTCTATTTCTATTGTAAATCAAGGATTTATTAAATCAAGGATTTTCTATTTCTGTTGTAAATCAAGGATTTATTAAATCAAGGATTTTCTATTTCTATTATAAATCAAGGATTTATTAAATCAAGGACTTTCTATTTCTATTGTAAATCAAGGATTTATTAAATCAAGGACTTTCTATTTCTGTTGTAAATCAAGGATTTATTAAATCAAGGATTTTCTATTTCTATTATAAATCAAGGATTTATTAAATCAAGGACTTTCTATTTCTATTGTAAATGAAGGATTTATTAAATCAAGGTCTTTCTATTTCTATTGTAAATCAAGGATTTTTTAAATCAAGGATTTTCTATTTCTATTGTAAATCAAGAATTTTTTAAATCAAGGTCTTTCTATTTCTATTGTAAATCAAGGATTTTTTAAATCAAGGATTTTCTATTTCTATTGTAAATCAAGGATTTTTTAAACCAAGGATTTTCTATGTTTATTGTAAATCAAGGATTTATTAAAGCAAGGATTTTCTATTTCTATTGTAAATCAAGGATTTATTGAATCAAGGATTTTCTATTTCTATTGTAAATCAAGGATTTATTAAATCAAGGATTTTCTATTTCTATTGTAAATCAAGGATTTATTAAATCAAGGACTTTCTATTTCTATTGTAAATCAAGGATTTATTAAATCAAGGACTTTCTATTTCTATTGTAAATCAAGGATTTATTAAATCAAGGACTTTCTATTTCTATTGTAAATCAAGGATTTATTAAATCAAGGACTTTCTATTTCTATTGTAAATCAAGGATTTATTAAATCAAGGACTTTCTATTTCTATTGTAAATCAAGGATTTATTAAATCAAGGTCTTTCTATTTCTGTTGTAAATCAAGGATTTATTAAATCAAGGACTTTCTATTTCTATTGTAAATCAAGGATTTATTAAATCAAGGACTTTCTATTTCTGTTGTAAATCAAGGATTTATTAAATCAAGGATTTTCTATTTCTATTGTAAATCAAGGATTTATTAAATCAAGGACTTTCTATTTCTGTTGTAAATCAAGGATTTATTAAATCAAGGACTTTCTATTTCTATTGTAAATCAAGGATTTATTAAATCAAGGACTTTCTATTTCTATTGTAAATCAAGGATTTATTAAATCAAGGACTTTCTATTTCTATTGTAAATCAAGGATTTATTAAATCAAGGACTTTATATTTCTATTGTAAATCAAGGATTTTTTAAATCAAGGATTTTCTATTTCTATTGTAAATCAAGGATTTATTAAATCAAGGACTTTCTATTTCTGTTGTAAATCAAGGATTTATTAAATCAAGGACTTTCTATTTCTATTGTAAATCAAGGATTTATTAAATCAAGGATTTTCTATTTCTGTTGTAAATCAAGAATTTTTTAAATCAAGGTCTTTCTATTTCTATTGTAAATCAAGGATTTATTAAATCAAGGACTTTCTATTTCTATTGTAAATGAAGGATTTATTAAATCAAGGTCTTTCTATTTCTGTTGTAAATCAAGGATTTTTTAAATCAAGGTCTTTCTATTTCTATTGTAAATCAAGGATTTTTTAAATCAAGGATTTTCTATTTCTATTGTAAATCAAGAATTTTTTAAATCAAGGTCTTTCTATTTCTATTGTAAATCAAGGATTTATTAAATCAAGGATTTTCTATTTCTATTGTAAATCAAGGATTTTTTAAACCAAGGATTTTCTATGTTTATTGTAAATCAAGGATTTATTAAAGCAAGGATTTTCTATTTCTATTGTAAATCAAGGATTTATTGAATCAAGGATTTTCTATTTCTATTGTAAATCAAGGATTTATTAAATCAAGGACTTTCTATTTCTATTATAAATCAAGGATTTATTGAATCAAGGACTTTTTCAAATCACGGTCTCCGGTATTGCTTCGCCTCCGCTCGTGTTGCGGACAGGCGCAACAGTAACGTAACCTGGGCCTCTCTGCCCCCACCGGGCCTGGCACTCCCGTGTGAGTGGGGCCCAACAATTGGCGTGCTGCGGGCGCGGTGGGTTTTGTTGGGATCTCTGCGGCCGTCCCAGTTGCGGTGGCTGCAGTCGGCTCATGCAGCTGCTGCCTGAGTGGGGCCCAATGGTCTGTCTGCTGCGGGTGCTGTTGGTGGCCGGGTCTGTGTGTGTGTGTGGGTGTGTCAGAGCTGCCAACGGGCAGAATGTGTGTGTGTGTCCCCCGGGTGACGGGTGGTTCTTGCAGGTTACCAATTCCCGAATCGTCCTGATGGTACAGGGGAACAGCGGAGCGGGGACGGACGGGGCAGGGCGGGGTGAGGGACTTCCTGGGGCACAGGCCTTGGCATGACCTTGTATTCCTGCTTGCAGGGGTGGACACGACAAGTGGACCGCCCCGCCCGTTGGTGCCTGCTGAGCGTGTGCCTGCTGTACTACAGAAAGGCGCCTAGCCACATGCTCTTCCACACCTTCTTCTACTTTCTTACGGCCTGACGAGATTCGTTAGCGACCAGTGCAGTGCTCTGTTTGTCTGCCTGTTTGTCTCGCTTCAATCGTGTGTGTGTGTGTGTGTGTGATTGGACTGCAGCAAGGCGCCTAGCGCAGCCAGACAACGACTATGCTTGTGCTGACTGTGGCGGACGAGAATCTGTGCAAACAGGCCTTCTTGATCGCTGCCTGCATCTTGGCCTGCGGGGCCGGTCTGCTGCAGTCACTGTTTGTTTGTTTCTGTGTGCCATGTCACGGGGTCTGCCCTGGCATCGGATCCCTGCGCAGTTTCACGCTGTATGACATGGTCTGCGCATGGCTGTTGGTTCTTAGTTCTTACTTCGTTCCAACCGTGTGTGTCTGTGTGTTCCTTTGCTGTGTGCTTGGGCATAAGTGCGCGCGCGCGCGTGTGTTCTGTGCAGGCTTCTGGTACAGCGCAGCTGCCAGAGGCCGCCCAGAACTTCATCCTGAACACGATGCATCCCCCACGAGGCGAGCCCCTCCCTGCCTGTCCCCGTTACTGCAGAAAGGCGCCTATTGGCGGCGAACATGCTCTGTCTTGTTTGACGGTGTTGTGCCCGTTTGTCTTGCAATTGTTTGTGCGCGTGGGGGGATGTGTCGCTGTGCCATTTGCAGAGCCTGCGTTCCAACCGGTCGTCGTCCTCGAGTCCATCGTCACCCCCGAGGATTGGGGAGACGGCGGCGTGTCGCGCTCCGATGTGTGGTACGACGCGGAGGCCCCCGTCCAGAGCGTTCGGGTTGAGGCGGGGCACAGCGCGGAGGTCATGGATTTGGTGGAGAGCTCCGAGCTCTACGCAAACCTGCAGCCCTTCGCGTCGGCGTGCTGCACCGGCACGTCCACCGTCATCAGCCGCCAGGCGCCGGACGGGTACTGGAGGGGCTTGGGCGACGCGGAGCAGGGGCCGCCGTTCGCGATCGGCGGCGACGGGCTCGCCCTCTTTGCGCAGGCGCCCCCGCCCCCGTCCAACGCCTCCAACGCCACTTCCAACGACACCTCGACCTCCGGGGTCACGCTGTGGCTGTGGCACGGGATGACGCAGGAGCGCTGGTTCCGCTTCCCACGACCCGCGACCGCGTTCGCGATCGCCGGCCGCTACGCCGCCGTCGCGTACGCGGACGCGGACGCGGACGCGGAGGTGGTGCTCCTGGAGGTCAACGGGACGCGCGGCCCGGCCGTCGCGACCGACGCCGCGGTCCGCCGCGCGTGGTCGCGCGCGCTGTCCGGACGCGAGGCGCCGAACGTGACGCGGCTCGCCCTCGCCGAGACCGGGGACACGGTGGTGGTGGTGGCCGTGGTCGAGCAGGCGCTGATGGCGTGGGACGTTAGCCTGGACGCCCCCGTCCCCGGTCTAGACCCCGCCTCTGACATCGCCCCGGTGCGTGACCTGGCCCTCAGCGGGGCCCTCCTGGCGGTGGCCGGGCCGCGCGTCGTCCAGGTCTACCACTTCGCGGAGGCCGCGTGGCACCTCCGGCAGTCGCTCACGGTGCCCGCCGGCGTCGGGGCGGCCGCGCTCGCGGACGGGCTGCTGGTGGTCGGCGCCCCGGCGGCGGCCCAGGGCCGCGGCGCGTACTACGTCTACGCGCTCGCGGCGAACGCGACGTCGGCCACGCGGCTCTGCCGGTACTACGGGACCCGCAACAGCTCCGCGCTGGGGTCCACCGTGGCGCTGCAGGCCGCGCCGGACGCGGTCCGGATCGTGGCGGGCATGGCCGGGGGGGCGGACCTGGCGGTGCTGGCGCCGAACGGCACCGGGCAGCAGCAGTGCAACCGCATGACGCAGGTGTGGCCCTGGGATGAGGGGTTTGTGTGGGGGGGGGCGACCATCAAGGAGCGCGGCATGCGCACGCGCGACCCGCGGAGCGGTGGAGCGCAGGGGGTGGACGGCCGGGACAGCGCGTGGGGGAGTGGGGCACTTGGGCCTCACGCACAGCGCGGCGACGCAGGTTGTGGACGACTACAGAGCGGAGGTGCGTGGGCAGCAAAAACCGTCAAAGGACCCCTGCAATGACCAGCACAGCCCCCGGTACGCCAACTACTGGGCGCCGCTGACGCATAGACGGCACCCGCCGCAACCAGCACAGCCCCGGCACACCGGCCATTGGGCTCTGCGAACGCGGAAACGACACCAGCAGGAGCACCGGCCGCAGCGGCCGACAGAACGCAGCGACCCGACGCAACATGCGAAGGGAAGAACGGGTGACCGTCCAGGGCCCCGTAAAGGAGCAACAACCAGACGGAATGTCACACGGGGGGGGTGTAGCGTTGGGGGTGGGGGATGGGACGCATTAAGACGGCGGACAACCATCGGGAAGGGTCGCGGGGGGGGGGGGGGGGGGTTGGGCACCTCCTCCTCTTCCAATGTTCTGGGGCAGTCGGACCCCCCGTCCTGCACTCTAATTTCCAGACCCCCCTGTCCCTCACTCCCCCCAATTCCATTGTGGCCAAGTCAAATTCCTCATCTGTGCCTTCGGCGCAAGAGAATTTAGGCCAAGAAACATTTTAAGCACAGACCATCAGAGGAGGGGGATCCGGGCCAGCCCCCCCCCCCCCCGCTCTTCTAATGCCTCCCCGGGTGGTAGCCCCCCCCCCTTGCCGGTAATGCATGGTGTCTTTATCCGACACTGATTGCTGATGTCTGACTGACAGCTACTGACTGTGATTGTCTGACTGCTGTAGTCAGACATGATGTTCCGTTTTCTGTTTCAGACACAGTGTGTGTCTTGAGGTTCAACCAGGTTTGGCATAGAGAATAAAGATGCACTTATGCCTGACTGTGGAGTGCATTACCTCTGGTTTGCATTTGTCTGTTTTTTAATTAGGTCACACCCCCCCTTGCCTGGGCCCCATTCTAGGGCCCTGCAGGGGCAACCACTGGAGGCGCGGAACTCCCTGGGCCCCCCACCGTAGGGCATTTGTCAGACAGCCTCCGGCCCCCTTCCAACGCCAGGTGAGACCCTCCCTGGCCCCAGGAGCAGTTAGACAGGCGGTTGGAGGAGTTGCCAAAGCGGTTGGGGGCGGTTCACGGGGGGGACGTCTCCTCGGTTCTGGTACGCGACTCCCCCCCCCTCCCCCCCCCCCCCCCCCCTCCCTGCCCTCCGGGCCCACTTAGTTGCCAAGGGTCAACAGCTACTGGCCATACATATGGTGGCGCCGAAGGCGCCCGAATTTTTTTTTTTCATTCCCCTTGCCCATTTTGTCCACTTTGCACCCCAACACTATCCTTGAACCCAACCTTGACTCTAACGCCCACCCCAATCCTCAGCCTACTCCTAACCCTACCCACAAACCTTACCCTTGACCCTAACCCTAGCCCTAACCCTAACCCTAATCAAGACTGAATATTGGGACCGAGCTGGTGGGGGAGGGAACATCAGCTATGACTGGTGAGGGACATCAAGAATGATTCACGCATTGATGGTTCTTGACAAAGTGGAATCAGCTTGCAAGTGAACCCCATCACCACAAGGCCCACTTTCAAGGCTTTTTGGACTTCTGAGGGGCCAAAATGCCCCAAAATGGGCTCAAAATGGGCTCATTTCACCCGTTTGTGCACCCCAAATGGTCTAGGATGAGGTTTGGAAAAATGCATTTTTGACCCATTTTTGGTCCCAAAACAACCCATTTTCAAGGCATTTTGGAATTTTCGGAGGACCAAAATGGGCCACCACAAGCTCAAAACGGTCCAAAAACACTTGTTTTAGCGTCGCACATGGTCTAGGATCATTTTTGAGAAAAGTCATCTTTTTGCCCCTACTGGACCCTGTTGACCCATTTGGGCACCCACCTGTTTGGGCTTGAGCTTGCAGCTTGCCGCAGCCTACTGGGGCTACGTATGGGGGTCTAGGCGTCCGTTTGGGCAATTCTGAGGGGTGGAAACCACAAAAAGTGGGGGGTTGCGGGTGGAGTAGGTGCCCTCGGAATCGCATTTTGAGCCATGTAGCCCAAGATATGGCCTATTCTTGGTTTGTGGCTCTCGGCATTTGAAGCTTCTGGGGGCCTTTTTGGGCCGTTTCCGGGACATATCATGGAGTTAGAGGGCCGCAAAGAGCTCGTTGACACGGGGAAGTCAAGCCGCACGTGAAGTGTACCCACCGTTTCCCTTCGTTTGGCCGTTTTGAATGTGTTCCCGGGCTTTTTTGGCCCAAAAATGGCTGTTTTTGGCCGTAAGCTGCAATTTTTGAAACTGAGGTCCGCCACTTGCGAATCCCGTTCCCTGCCACCACCGTTGAGTTTCTTGCTCAAACTTTGTGTGATTGTACTTCACACCCATAGGTATCATGCACCAAAATTTCACCCGAATATGAAGCCCCACGACGGAGTTCTGATTTTTACCCATTTCGCGCGTGCTGCTGCTTGCTGCTGCTTGCTGCTGCTGCTGCTAAACCTGGTAGGTCCACCCTAGACACTAAAAAGGGTTATAAAACCAAGACTGGTTCCACCAGCTCGGTGACCCTAACCCTAGCCCTAACCCTAGCCTGCCCCTAGCCCTAGCTCTCACCCGAGGCTCGGCTTAGAGTGAGTGTTGGGGTCCAAAATGGAGAGCAATGATGCCCCCCCCCCCCGCCCCCCAACCCACCACCCCAAACCGCCCCACCTGGCCCCCCCCCCCCAGCCGACCCTCCCAACCCCCCCCCCCATCGCCCCTCCCTGAACCCCCCCCCTCCAATGCCCCCCCCCCCCCCCCTGGGGGCCTTCGGCCCACTTCTACTGGGGGGGGGAGTCGCGTCTAAAAGCGAGGAGACGTCCCCCCCGTGGGGCGGTTACTGTCGGTTACAAATGCCATGGAGGCTGGCCTTTTTTTTTGTGGCGTCAGGGGGACTGCACAGTGTAGGGTAACCGATGGCAGTTGGAGGGTAATTGATGGCGGTTGGAGGGTAACCGAGGGCGGTTGGGGGGTAACCGACCCGAGTTATCCAGGGCGCGCTACACCGGAGTTGCTTTTCTTCTGAAGGACCGCCCGAGTGGGGGCGGTTAGTGACGTGGAGGCGTTGGCCCCGGTCCGTTTTGTGTTCTCAGGTGCTGGACGCGGACCTCCTCCGCGACGCCGTGAGCCCCACGGCCGTGGGGCTGTACGGGCACCTCGTGGCCTTCGGGCACCCGACGCACTGGGGGCCCCGCACCGCCGCGTTCCACACCCGCTGCCCCCCGGGCACGTTCCGCGTGGCCCACCCCGACCCCAACGCCGTGGCCCTGTACACATGCGTGCACTGCCCCGCCGGCGCAGTGTCCACGGGCGAGGGCTTCTGCACCGACTGCCGCAACGCGACGTGCGCGCGCGACTCCGGGCCGCTGTTCGCGAACCCCGCGTGGTCCAACGCGTCGGCCCTCGCGAACGGCCTCGCGCACTACTCGCGCGTCACCGTCACCAACGCCGCGGGCCTCGCGGCGTCGGCCGTGAGCGACGGGTACGTGTGGGACGTCACGGCCCCGCTGTCGGAGGGGCCGCCGAAGGACGGGCTGGACCGGGCGGCGGACATCAACTGGACGCGCAACGCCACCGGCCTCGGCGCCACGTGGGTGCCCTTCGACGACCCTGAGACCCCCGTGGCCTCCTACGCGTTCGCCATCGGCACCAGCCCCGGGGTCGCCGACGTGCTGCCCTTCACCGACGTGGGGCTCCGCACCGCCGCCTACTACCCCTACCACCTCCTCGAGCCCACGGTGGCCAACGCCACGGGGACCCAGTACCACGTCCTCGTCCGCGGCACGAACGCCGCGGGGGTCACCTCCGACCCCGTCGCAACCGACGGGCTGGCGCTGGACGCGACCCCCCCGGTCGGCGTGTACGTGCACGACGGGTTCAATAAGGACATCCAGTCCCAGTCGTTCATCGACGTGATGTTCGCGAACTGGCGCTTCGACGACCCCGAGTCCGGGATCCAGGGGTACGAGCTGGCGCTGGGGTCGGCGCCGTATGCGCAGGACGTGCTGCCCTTCACGCAGGTGCGGGGGGGGCCTGGGGGCGGGGATGCGCCGGAAGGGGCGGGGCGCCAGAGGAGGGCTTCGGAAGGGGTTAGGCAGGCGGCTGGAGGGTCATTAGAACCTTCTAATTGGGGGCATTTTGCCGGTTGGGCAATCATCCAATTTCCCCCTTTTTTTGGTTACTAGAACGTTCTAATTGGGGGCATTCTGTCGGTTAGCCAATCAGGGCCCAATTTTGTTAGTTGGGGTCGGGAAGGCGGTTGTGGGGTGGTTACAAGGGCCGTTGAAGCTGGCGGTGGCGGTCAGGAAGAGAGAAGGCTGGGTGCCCTGGAGGGGGCACCTCCCTTCTTTCCAATGCATCCCTGCCTGGGGGGGCAGCACCCCGCCCCCCACCAATGACCTGGGCATGCGCCTTCCCTCCTCGTGACGGCTCTGTTGACCACAAACCCCCTCGTTGGGGGCGGGGGAGGGGGGGACAGAGGTGTGTGGACTGCAAAAACAGTCAAACGACCCAGGCCCTGGACAGTCACCCGTTCTTCCCTCCGCATGTTGCGTCGGGTCGCTGCTTTCTGTCGGCCGCTGCGGCCGGTGTTCCTGTGGGTGTCGTTTCCGCGTTCGCGGAGCCCAGTGGTCGGGGTGCCGGGGCTGTGCCGGTTGTCGCATGGTGTCCCGTTTGTGCGTCAGCGGCGCCCAGTAATTGGCGTACCGGGGGTTGTGCTGGTTGTTGCGGGTTGTAAAGGAACATCATCCGGACGGAATGTCACACGGGGGGTGTGCACCCGCGGTGGAGTGCCGCCCGAGGGGGGCCAGGCCCAAGCACCACCGAGGCACACCCCAGAACGGCCCCCGCAACAGACCCCAGCCCCAGGCCCCACGCATACGGAAGCGGCACTGGCAGAGGGACCACCGCCGAGCGGCACGGCCCCAGAAGGCCCAGCAAACACCCCCGCCCCCCCCGCCCCCCGGCAGCGGACCGAGTACCGGGCACCCCCTCACACGGGAACCGCGCAGCACACGCCATCCCCCCGTGAAGGACGGGCATCGGCGGGCGCGAAGGAACACCGCAGACCGAGGCCACCCACGCCAGCACCGGCCAAGAGGTGGCGACCCGGCGTTTAGAACGAAGGGAAGAGCGGGCGACTGTCCAGGGCCCGTGAAGGAACCACCGCCGGATGGAATGCCACACAGGGGGGGGGTTTCCCTTGAACGGCGGTAGTACAGAGGAGGAGGGAGCCCCCCCCCCCCCCCTGGCCTCCCCCATTAGAGCCCGGATCGCTAGTATAGCAGGGTCGAGGGATGAACATATGATCAACCGTCGCACTGTGGGCCAGACTTGCCACCAGCATGTGCCAGCTCAGATATGAACGGATGGAGCAGGGTCCTACTGAGCCACATGCTGGACGTCGCACGCTCCTACTGAGTTCCGGTGGTGCGAGGGGCGGGTATTACTGAGTGGCCCTTGATACTGGGCCGGCTGCTCCTAAAAACCAGTTTCGCTGCCTAATGCTAGTGGCATGTCTGCTGCGGACACGCCAGATACTGGCAGGATGGACAGAAGGCGATGACAGCTGCGGGGCAGGCGCGGCCAGCCCGATGCGGGCACTGCAACCGGACCATACTGAGACCCTCCCCCAGGCGCTGTTGTGCATGATCGCCGCCCAGCGTCGGTGGCAGCCGGGGTGGCAGCCGCCCCCCCCCCTCCCCCGCGGGCCCCGGAGTAGTCAAACAGGACAAGTCATCCGGGGGCTCTGTTGACACAACCAAAACACGTTCGGACCCACAGAGGGTCAGAATGAGCAGTGGCGAGAGGCCAATAGGCGCCGCCAAAGGCAAACAATCAGATACCGAGGCCTTGTGCCAACCCCCCCCCCCCCCCCCCTCAGTAGCACTGCAGGTCCGTGGCGCCCGCAGCAGAGGGTGCGAGGCAGTACTGTCGTGTCCGGCGGGTGCGGGTGTGCTTTGTCAGGTTCACTGTCGCCCACCGCTCGGCGCGGGAGATCTGACTCGATCAATGGCTTGTCGGTCTGACAGTGCGTTTGGTTTCTCACAGCGTCTTGCAATCCCACTCCTTTTTGAATTGCGCGCCTCTTCAGTGGTTGCAATTCAGTGGCTCCTGGTGGGTGATGTGCAGCGCACGTGCGCATTAGGGGTCATGGATGCGGCCAAACGCACGTGCCCTGGGGCACCGCACGCACCGCGCGGGCGGCACCCTCGGGGGTCGAACGTGGGGCAGCGGGAGTGAGCTCCGGGTAGGAATTGCCCCCATGTCTGCCTTGCAGTCATGTAGTGAGCTCCGGGTAGGAATTGCCCCCATGTCTGCCTTGCAGTCATGTACTGCAACCGGGTGTCAGAGGACAGCCATTCCCCTGATGGGCATGGTGTACATTGTGTTTGTGCAAGTATTCCCTGGGTGGCTGTGTTACGCAGGGTACGTCTACCAAAGGTACCACCTACACTTTCGCTTGGCCTGCCTCAATTAGGTCTCACCCCCCCCCCCCCCCCCCGCCCCCCCTTGTATTCATGCTTTTTTGGGGGCGTTGCCTGCGCACAGCACGGCTTCAAGAAAGTGTTGCGGGTGGCGAAGCTGCTCCTCTCCGATCACATTAGTGTCCGGGACCAGGATAGCCTCGTGCCCCCCCCCTCCCCAATACACAGTGGTTGTATTTAAGCCAGAGGTCGTGGCTGACAAAATACGGCCAAGCTATGAACAATAAGCCAATGTAAACCGGATGATCTGATTGGAACTGCCGAACATTGCTGCATATCTCAGAGATATGCATACCAGGACGTGCATGTGCGGAGCGCTTTATGACCTGCTTGCGGCCCCAATACACACAACACCCCCCGTGCCGAACACGCCCACCTTCCCCGCACTGCGCCCCTGAGCGCCTCCGAGGGCCCCGCAACGTCCTGCCGCCGCGCGCAGGTGGGCACCAGCACCCTCTACCAGACAAAGCAGGACTACGACGACATCGAACTGGACCTGCAGGCCGACAGCACGTACTACGCCACCGTCCGCGCCATCAACTTTGCCGGCCTCAGCGCGACGCTGTGCAGCGACGGGGTGAAGATCGGGGCCTCGGCGGTGGACGTGTCGCCGGACCTCGGCGGCTCGTTCATGATGGACGCCAGGAGCGCGAAAGAGAACAAGACCGCCAACACCACCGGATCTGAGCGCCCCAAGACGTACGCCAGCGTCGGCATCCCGGCGGGGGCACTGGAGACCGACACCAAGCTGACGGCCACCAGCCTCCCCGACGACGTCTACCTCTCGTACTACAACGGCTCCGGCGTCGGCTGCTGCCTCAAGTACTGCAATGCACACCAGGACCTCATGGACCTGTACTGCGGGGGCGCGAAGTGCGCCGAGGACGCGCAGGCGGCGCCCTGCCTGGCCCACTACCACCGGACCGGGCGCGCCCAGGGCCTCACCCCTGACCCGACCGAGTCGTGCTCCGAATACGAGGACCCCGCGACGTCGCCGCCGCCGGACAACTTCCAGTTCGGCGACTACTCCTTCGCGATGTGGCCGGCGACCCCAGACGACGACGGGGTCCAGTTCGCCAAGCCCATCAGCTTCGAGCTGTACTACGCCTCGGAGGTGCAGGACGGGCAGTTCTTCCCGCTGCCGCAGCTGATGATGTGGAGCGTGCGGAACAAGTCGTGGGTGAACGCGGCGGAGACGTGCAGCCCGCCGCGGGTCGAGAACGACCCCGAGAAGTACCTGCTGACGGTGCACGTGTGCCACTTGACGCAGTTTGGGCTGGTGACCTCCACCAGCACGGAGGAGGTCACCTCCGGGCACATCTGCGCGAAGCCCGAGTACAATCTCACGTCTCACCAGGTCCTCTCCCCGTGCACCCCCCCAAGCCCCCCTCCCCCATCTTGGGCAGTAGGGCTTTCAACTAGGGAGGGGGGGTCAATAGCCCTCCAAAGTTTTTTTGAGTATTCAAAATGGTCAATCCCCCCCCCCCAAATATATGGTAAATGATGACTTTTCTGAACCCCCTCGACGCGCTGATTCCAAACATACCATTTTCATTTTTTTGCCGATTTTTGGGCCTGGGTCACCTCCGAGGCCCGGGGGTCGGTCTCGGTAGGATTTTGGGGGGCCCGTCAATTGAGCCCCTTTTGGGGTGGGTGGGGGGGTTCTCGCCAGGGGGTCGATATCGATATTGACACCCCCCCCCCCTCCAATTGAAAGCCCGCCTGCCCCTTCCTGGTGTGGCCGAGTGGGGCCAGCATTCCAAGCAGCACGGGGAAGGGAGTGACCCTTGACCAGGAGGCACGCATGACCCTGTAGAGCCCAGAGCGCCAGTACAGCAAGCGGACACAGGGACGAGGGCTGAGCTCGGCATCAAACTTCGTGCTGTGGGCGCGCCGTGCCGCGGCGGGATGGGCGGAAGGCGATGACGGCCGTGGGGCAGGCGCGGCCGGAGCCTAATGCGGGCACTGCAACCCGACCGTTTGAGGCCCCATCTTCCTCCTTCCGACACCGCAGGTCCCCTGCCCCTTTGGTGGGGCTGGGGGGGGGATGTAGGCCGGGCGGGGGTGCACACACGGCGAGCGGCACCCACAAGGCGAGCGTGGCGATAGGGCGGTGTGATGATGCATGTGGTCTGGGTTGACCTGAATGGCTTGTTGGACGTCGTGTAGGCTTTCAGAGGATGGGTTTTCTGGGGGTTGGGGGAGGGGGCTGCGGGGCTGATGAGGGGCTGTTTAGGAGTGAGTTGCTGGTGCACGCAACACGTGCGACAACCGCCGCACAGGACCGCACGGTGGATACACCCGCAAGGGGGCCAAGTAGGGAGGGCCGGACGCAACACACCCGCGGTGGAGTGCCGCACGACCGCCCGAGGGACCGCCCGAGGGGGGCCGGGCCCAAGCACCACCGAGGCACACCCCAGAACGGCCCCCGCAACAGACCCCAGCCCCAGGCCCCACGCATACGGAAGCGGCACTGGCAGAGGGACCACCGCCGAGCGGCACGGCCCCAGAAGGCCCAGCAAACACCCCCGCCCCCCCCGCCCCCCGGCAGCGGACCGAGTACCGGGCACCCCCTCACACGGGAACCGCGCAGCACACGCCATCCCCCCGTGAAGGACGGGCATCGGCGGGCGCGAAGGAACACCGCAGACCGAGGCCACCCACGCCAGCACCGGCGAAGAGGTGGCGACCCGGCGTTTAGAACGAAGGGAAGAGCGGGCGACTGTCCAGGCCCGTGCGACTGTCCAGGCCCGTGAAGGAACCACCACCGGATGGAATGCCACACCGGGTGGCCGACCCCACACTTCGTGATCGGATTGGGCAGATTGGGCGTGGTCAAAAAAGCGGGACACAGAGATTTTGCCCTTCTGCAGGCGCATCTCGGATGCATTGCGAACCACGGCGAGCACCAACAACCGCTTGTACTCTAGCAGCAGCGTCTTGGGCTCCACTTGGACCAACCTCAAACCTCAGGCCTCAGGGTGGGCGCCCGAGTCCGAGGAATCCTCCTCATCTGACTCCCGGGGGGGGGGGGGGGGGGGCGGCCGGGCCCGGTCCTTGTATGCGACCCCCCCCCCCCCCCCAGCCCCCCCCCCTCCGAGTTTTGAAAGATAGCGGTGCGGGAGCCATGGCACCAACGGCGCCAAATTTTTTGTCCCGTGCTTAGTGGAAGGGGGTACTATGCCTTTGCTCCTTAAGACCCTTAAGACTTTCTTCCTGGCAAAGACAAGATATCGCTATTATCGCATACATACCTCTATAACCCCATGCCCCCAGACACCCCCTTGAGGTATACATGTGATAGTAGTGGGTTGCGCGCAGCCCCCTCCCCCCCGGCCAAGCTGCCAATACCCCCCCCCCCCCATCCTCCCGCCGACCCTCCCCGCCCCCCCCCCCCCCCCGGCAAGATTTGACAGATAGCTTGGGGGGGTGTCGCAGCAGGACCAGTTGTAGTCGCCCCCCCCGGGATCTGACTCATGACCATCAGAAATGTCACCCTCCTCCCTGTGTCCAAACCACAGCAGGCAGGCGTTGTTTCCGCATTTTTGGATGGGCATCACCAGTGCACCGGCGACGCCGGCGCCGCCACAGGGGAGGATGAGCAGAAGGGAGCGTCGGCGCCAAGAGGAGCCGAGGCCCTGGGAGAGGGGGATGGCAGGGCCAGCTCAGCGGCAACCTGAGCCCTTGGCGCGGGTCTTTCTCTCGCGCCGGGTACACCAAGGGGAAGGCTAAGGGAGTCGGCGTGAGGCCGCGCCGCATCCCAGCTTTGCTCTAACCCCTGCGCACACAGCGCGCAGGACCTAAACGGGCTGACGTGTTTCCGCGTTTTTTGGAAACGTGGAAGTTGGTGGTCCCGGAAGGTCAATTTTTTTTCCCGTGATTTGGGTCTTGTTGATGGTGTTTTGGGGATGCTGGATTGTGCCCTGCCACTCATCCATTTCCTCCAAAGTGCCGGTGACCAGGCCACGTCTGCGGGGGGTCGGGTCTTCTCGCAGCGCGCGCAAGCAACGCTCTTGTCCAAACAACAGTCGGTGTTGTTTCCGGCGAATTCTGGAACTGTTGCATAGTTGCGCGGGGGGGGGGGGGGTGCAAGGGGCGCAAGCTGGATGGGCCCAGGCAACCAGGCGACCCCATCAACAACAAAAACCGCAGCAGGCCAAGCACTGGGCCCCACTCACACGGAAGCGGCATGAGCAGCAACCACCGCAACCCCAATGGGCCTCAGGATCAAGGAAGCGATCCCAACAAAAACAACCACCGCCCGCAGCAGACCAATGATTGGGCCCCACTCACACAGAAGCGGCGCAATATGAGCCAACCCAGCGTCCACAGGCAAGATCAGCCATGGCGCGAGTGGAGACAAAGGAAAACCGGAAACCGAGACCATCCAGGGCAAAGCCCATCAGCAAACAGCGACCCGACGTGTAGAGCGAAGGGAAGAACGAGTGACTGCCCAGGCCCCGGCAAGAAACCACAAACGGACGAAATGTCACACAGGGGGGGGGGGGTTACCATCGTAGTCTGGCACGGAGAAGGACGTTTTGTGGGGGACAAGTTCCCCTGTGACAGTGTGTGAAGCCTTGTCATGTCTTTTGCACTGATGGCGGATACCGATGTTGGTATTGCTGTGCAAAAATCAGTTGGATTCAGGCCGGGAAAAGGGTGGGGACTAGAAGATGTGGATCTTGCCCCAGCCAAGAAGGGGTGCCTGGGCAGATACACACTATACTGGGTCGACTGTAACCGGGGGTTGAGTCCCCATTCGCGAAGTCATGTTGCGAACCCGCGGACTCTGCCGCGTGCAGACTGCAAGGGCGGGCGGAACGGCAGCAGCGTACCGCCGCACAGCCGCCGCCCCCCCCCCCCCCCCGAGGCAGGCAGCACCCCCTGCCCCGCCCCCCCCCCCCACCCCTGTCTCTGGGCGGCCAGGGCACCGTGCCCCTCGCACCCTGCACCCTGCAGCCCCGCCCACACCCCTGCCCGCGCGCGCGCCTACACACAGGGCGACGGTATCTTCCGCCCACCTGCGCTTCGGTGGGGTCTGGTGGCTGTTGACAGTCCGCTCGGCCTTGGAACCGGACAGTCAGGTAGTTCAGCCTCGTGGGGCAGGGAAGGAAGCACACCCGAGGGCCGCCAGCCCAACCCAACCCAACCCCCCCTGTCTCTCGTGCCGTCAGATTTACGTAAGGGCATGCAATTTCTCTAGCCCCGTGGCCACGATCTACAGCTACACCGCCACCGTCTACGCTGACTGGCCATGCAACACCACTTACGAGACGTGCAGCTGGACGGGCTCCTCAATCTCCCCGGCGTTCGGGCTGATCGACGCCGAGCCGGAAGTGCACATCGACCTGACCGCAGAGGCCTACCTCTACAAGATCTACAACCTCACACTGGTGGTCACCAACGGCGTCGGCAACACCGCCCGGACCGTCTGGCTGGACCTCGACATCCCCACCTCCACCGCCACCGCAACCGCCTCCCCGAGCCCGACCGACACGCGGACCGTCGTCCCCACCACCACCCCGACGCGGACGGGAAGCCCAACGCCGACCCCGACCCCCACCCCGACCCCCACCCCGACCCCCACGCCGTCCCCGACCCCCACCCCCAGCGCCACGGTCACTGGGGCGCTGAGCATGTCGGGCTCCTTGTCTGCATCGCTGGGCGATTCCGCAACAGCAACGCTGTCCGGCACCGTCTCCGCATCGACCACAATGACGGGGTCATGGAGCGAATTGGGGGTCGCGTCGGAGTCCGCATCGATATCCGCGACTGGCAGCCGAGACCGCACGCTCACAGTGTCTCTGACAGCCACTGCATCTGGGAATCGCGGTCTGACTCTGTCGTTGTCCTGCTCCGGCAGCGGCTCTGTGCAGCTAACCACCACCGGGACGCCATCGCTCTCTGCGAGCCTATCATGCACCGCATCCGGCACTCACGGCCGCACCCTGTCAACGACCGTCAGCCTGACCCCCAGCCCCTCTCCCCCGCCGACGCCCTCATTCAGCACCACGCCCACCCGATCCCCCCGATCGCTCACTCCCAGCGGCACCGGCAGTGCGAGCTTGGGCTGGACGCCGACGGCGTCTTGCACCGAGAGCGTGTCATCGGGCACCGCCACGGGAGCCTCGCCCTCCATCACCGGCACCTGCACACCCTCGACCACCGCCACCGCAACGTACTCCACCGGGACGCCATCGCTCTCTGCGAGCCTATCATGCACCGCACCCGTCACTCGCGTCCACACCCTGTCGACGACCGTCAGCCTGAGCCCCAGCCCCTCTCGCCTGCCGACGCCCTCATTCAGCACCACGGCCACCCGATCCCCCCGATCGCTCACTCCCAGCGGCACCGGCAGTGCGAGCTTGGGCTGGACACGGACGACGACCCAGTGGTTGAGTGCGACGGCGTCCCGCACCGAGAGCGTGTCATCGGGCACCGCCACGGGAGCCTCGCCCTCCAACACCGGCACCTGCACACCCTCGACCACCGCCACCGCGACATACTCCACGTCCAGCAGTCACACCGGGAGTCCTGGGTGTACCGCGACCGGCAGCCGGTCCCTCCCGTCGCGGTCGGGTCCGGCCACCGCCACCCCGTCAGACACGCTATCTTCACGACTCTCCACCACGCGCTCTGCAACGCCCACCTCCCTATCACTCACCGGGTCCGGCACTCGCGTCCACACCCGGTCGCGCTCGGGCACCGGCACCGTCTCGACCGTCAGCCTGACCCCCAGCCCCTCTCCCCCGCCGACGCCCTCATTCAGCACCACGCCCACCCGATCCCCCCGATCGCTCACTCCCAGCGGCACCGGCAGTGCGAGCTTGGGCTGGACGCCGACGGCGTCCTGCACCGAGAGCGTGTCGTCGTGCACCGCCACGGGAGCCTCGCCCTCCATCACCGGCACCTGCACACCCTCGACCACCGCCACCGCGACATACTCCACGTCCCGCAGTCACACCGGGAGTCCTGGGTGTACCGCGACCGGCAGCCGGTCCCTCCCGTCGCGGTCGGGTCCGGCCACCGCCACCCCGTCAGACACGCCATCTTCACGACTCTCCACCACGCGCTCTGCAACGCCCACCTCCCTATCACTCACCGGGTCCGGCACTCGCGTCCACACCCGGTCGCGCTCGGGCACCGGCACCGTCTCGACCGTCAGCCTGACCCCCAGCCCCTCTCCCCTGCCGACGCCCTCATTCAGCACCACGCCCACCCGATCCCCCCCATCGCTCACTCCCAGCGGCACCGGCAGCTTCACCGCAACCTTCACACCGACCACATCCCGCACCGAGAGCGCGCCGTCGTGCACTGCCACGCGCAGCGCTTCCCCCTCGCCGACTGGCACACAGCGACCCACGACCACACGGGCAGCGACGTGCTCGGTGTCCCATAGCCGCACCGCAAGCGCCGGGCACACCGCAACCGGCAGCCAGACCCCGCCGTCGGGCTCGCACCCCGACACCGCCATCCCGTCTCGCACGGCGTCGCCACGGCTCTCCGGCACCCGCTCCGCAACGCCCACGGCCTCAGTCCGGAGCCCAACGCTGAGCACGGCCTCCCTCTCTGCCACCGCGACTGCCGTCCCCACGGTTACGGTCACCGTGACCGCCAGCGCCATGGCCACCCGCACCGCGAGCCACACGCCTTCCCCTTCCCGCACCCCGTCTGTCCACAGCCCGTCCGTGAGCACCCTCACCGCCACCCTCTCCCCCACTGGCAGTCCCAGTCGGGTCGCAACCCCGTCGTATCCCTCCCGCACCATATCCCTCTCGCCCTCGGCCTCGGTGCCGCTGTCCGGCACCGGCACCCGCGTCCGCACCCAATCGCCGTCGCCGACCGCCACGGCGTCGAGCGCCACCGCCACTTCGACCGGGACCCACGGCCGGTCGCTCACGTGGACCGCCACCGAGACCCCGTCCCCGCCGTCGGCCTCCGCCAGCAGCAGCGGCACCGCGACCTGCGGGCTGTCCCCGACCGCCTCCGGCACCCAATCCCCGCCCTCGCACACCCGCACCCCCACGCGCAGCGGCACGCGGTCCCCAACCGCGACCGGGTCCGGGAGCAGTTCGCCGTCGGCGGCACCCACGGCCACGGCCACGGGCACGGCCTCGTGCAGCGGCAGCCTCGGGCGCACGGGGACCCGGAGCGGCACCGGGAGCCGCACGTCCCCCACTCCGACGCGGACCGCGACACCGTCGCCCACGCTCACTTTCACGCTCAGCACGCCGCCCTCCCCCTCCCCGTCCCCCCCCTCGTCCTCGCGGTCGCCCACGCCCTCCCCGACCTCCCGCACCGCCTCCCAGTCCCGCACCCCCACAGCCGACGCCACGCGCACCTTCTCCGCCTCCCGGACCCCGACGCCCAGCCGCACCGCCACGTGGTCCCCCGTGTCCGCCTCCCCCTCCAGCGCGACCGTCTCCTGCGTGCCCACCCGGACGCGCACCGGCACGCGCACCCCCTCCCCCTCCCCTACGCCCACGCCCTCCCCCGCCACCGCCTCCGCGTCCCCCACCGCCACCGTCACCGCCCCTGCCTCGGCCACCGCCTCGGCCCTCTCCCCGTCGTCCGTGACGCGCAGTCCCGCGGCGAGCGCGACCGCCACGGGCTCCTGCACCGGGACCCTCGGCCGCACCACCACAACGACGCCCACCTGCACTGCGTCCGGCACCGTGTCCGCGAGCCTCTGGTACACAGTCACCCCAACCCGCTCCCACACGGTCACCCCAACCCGCTCCCCTCCGTCGGGCTCCCCTCTGAATACCGCCACCGCGACGAGGTCGGCGTCCCCACGCCCCTCGGGCTCTCCCTCGGGCACGCAAACCGCCTCCCCCCGCAGCCCCTCCGCGAGCCCCACGCAGACCCCCTCTGTCACTGCCCCGGCAGTGCAAACCCGCAGCCGGTCGCGCACGCGCACGCGCACCGCCACGGACACCTACACCCACCCGCCGTCCCTGCGATGGACCGTCACGGTCTCGGCCACACCCCCGACGGTCACCCGCCTGCTCACCCCGACTCTCACCCCCACCTCCACCGCCTCAGCCTCCGCATCGCTCTCCGCCACGGCCACCGCCTCCAAGACCCTCTCCCCCCCAACCGCCCTCTTGACGGCCACCTGCTCCCCGACCCCGACGGCCAGCCCTCCGTCGCGCACGCGGACCGCCAGCCTCTCGCCCTCCGCGCCAACCCTCTCCCGGTCCGCCTCGCAGCTGCGGACTGGCACCCCCTCGCGCAGCGCGACACCCAGCCCCGGGTCCGGGAGCGGTTCCACGTCGCCCTCTCCCACCGCCTCGACGCCGTCCCCGAGCCTGCGGTCCGCGACGGGGACGCCGACCGCGTCGCGCACGCGCTCCATCACCGACCGCCCCACTGCGACCCGCAGCGACACTGCAACCGCCACGCTCTCCTGGACCCGCCCCGCATCCCCGTCGGCCGCGTCCCAGTCGCCGAGTCTGAGTCCCACGCCCACCGGCAGTTGCAGTGCGACCGGGATCGCGAGCTGTAGTGTCTCGGTGAGCACCACAGCCTCTCCCGCGTCCCCCACCGCCTCCTCCCGCACCGCCAGCGGCTCTGGCACGGATTCTGCGTCGCAGACCTACACATGGTCTGCCTCCTACACCGACACGCGCACCCGAAGCAGCTCGCATTCCTTCACCCGCAGCCCTCTGCAAACCCTGACCGCGAGCCCTACCGGATCCGTGTCCATCAGCCCCTCCGGCAGCACATCGCCGTCGAACACGGTATCACGGAGCCGATCGCACAGCGCAATTCCGACGGTCACCCACACCGCCTCCGGCTCTGTCAGTCCCACCGCAACCGACAGCAACCGCCCCACCGCCACCGTGACCGCCACCCGTTCCTGCACCCGCGACCGCACCGTGTCCGCAACGGCCCCGTCGCCGACGCCCAGCACCCGGACTCTGTCGGACACAGCGACAAAACGGCCCACTGGCACCCACACCCTGTCGCGCACCTTCACCCGCACCGCCTCCCCGCTGTCCCTCACGGCCTCGACCGCGAGTCGCGTGCGCACGCGCTCGAGCAGCGCCTCTGGTACGCCCACCGGGACCGGAACAGCATCGTGGAGCCGCCCGGCCACGGAGACCACCTCCATGTCCGCCTCGTTCACCACAACGGCCAGTGGGGCTAGCGTGACTGCCACCGGCACGGCGTCGACCGCGTCCCGTTCCCGACGTTCCCCGACGGTCACCACCGTGACCCCGAGCCTGTCCGCCACCGCATCCGCCACCCTGTCCCGGAGCGCGCGACAGACCACGTCGCTCTCCCCGACCCCTTCAGACTCGCGCTCCCTGAGTTACTCTGGGAGCCCCTCCCGCACGGCGGCCGCCTCGCCGTCGCCCACCGCCTCCCTCACTGCCTCTGTGACGGCCACCCCGTCCCCAAGCCGCTCCCCGGGAAGCCCCACGCGCACGCGCTCCGCGAGTACTGCGACCCGCACCGGCAGCCCGCGCACGGGCACTCCGTCCACCACCGGCACGCGCACCGCCACCGCCACCCTGCGCCTCACCACCACCTACACGGCCACGCGCTCTGCCACGTGCTCCGCCTCGGCGCCCGGCACAGCCTCCGCGTCCCTCACCGGCACACAAACCCCCTCCCCGCCCACCGCCACCCTCAGCCCCAGCCACGCCGCCAGCCTCAGCCGGTCCGTGAGCCGCAGCGCCTCCCTCACCTGGACCCTCTCCCTGTCCCTGCGGTCCCGCAGCCCGTCCTCCTCCCCCTCGCCCACTCTCTCGTCCACCGCGACCCCAACACGCACCGGCACGGCCTCCCCCAGCGCCACGCGCTCCGTGAGCCCCAGCGGGACTCCCTCCCACAGCCGCAGCGCCGGGCGCTCGGCGTCACTCAGCTCGACGGTGAGCTGCACCCCGACTCGGAGTCGCGCGCGCAGCCGCACGCCCACCCTCCCCTCCGCCACCCCCAGCCTCTCTGCGTCCGCCACTCACTCCCGCAGCGCCACTCCGACCCGCGCCCCCTCCCGCAGTGTCTCCTGCACGGACTCCTGCACCGCCGCCCCCACCCGCACCGCCTCCGCCTCCGGGACCCGCACCCCGTCCCCAACCGCCACGACCGCGCGCACCCTCAGCCCCGCCTCTGCCTCGCGCACCGCGTCGCCAACCCTCAGCCGCAGCCCCAGCGCCACCGCCACGCGGTCGCCGAGCGCGACCCCGATCCGCACGCCGTCCGGCTCGCGGTCGCCGTCGCTTTCGGAGTCCGCGACCGGGACGCCATCTGCGACCGCGACCGGGTCCGCGACCACCACGTGTTCCCGTCGCGACAGCCCCACGGCTTCGGTCTCATACACGGGGACTGCGTCCGCGTCCTCCCGCTCCGGCTCAGCCACGGCGTCCGACGGGTCCCCCACCGACACAGGCACATCCAGTCCCACCCTCACCGACGCTGTCAGCCGCACGCTCACCCGCAGCGCCACAGTCTCCGCGTCGGTCACCTCCGTCACGGTCTCCCCGTCTCGCTCCTCGTCTGCGTCCCGCAGCTTCTCCGGCACCGCCACCCCCAGCGGCACCTTCTCCCTCACCCCGAGCCCCGGTCGAACGCCGACGGCGTCCCCCTCCGCCACGCCCACCCGCACGCGCAGCGCCGCCCCGTCGGGCACCCCCTCCCCCTCCGCCTCCGGCACCCCGACACCGTCCCCCTCCCGGGCCTCCCGCAGCGGCTCGCCCACCCCCACCCTCTCCCCCACCGCCTCCTCCTCCGCGACCTTCAGCCCCTCCACCGCCTCCGCGTCCGGGACCGGGACCCCCTCCCCCTCCTTCACGGCCACCGACAGCCGCTCCCTCACCCCCCGCAGCCCGTCCCCCACGGGCTCCGTGTCGACCCCCACGCCCTCACTGTCGCGCACCGCGTCGCTCACGCCCTCGTCCACACGGTCCCCCACCCTCAGCCCCACCGCCCCGAGCGCCAGCCTCATGCCGTCCGGGTCTCAGACCTGGACAGCGTCCCTCATCCCGTCGCCATCCTCGAGCGCCACGGCGTCAGCGACCCGCAGCGCAAGCCCGGCGACCCCGACGCCCACGGCCACCGCGACACTGAGCACGCGCACGCCCTCGCCGCTCAGCAGGAGCCCGTCCCCGTCTGCGTCGTCTACGCCCACGCGCACGCCGACCCCCGGCGTCACCGGCACGACGTCCCAGACCCTCTCCACCCGCTCCCCCTCCGTGTCGCTGACCCCGCCGTCCGCCTCCCGCTCCGTCTCCGGCACCCAAAGTGCCGCCCTGACCGCCACAGAGAGCCGCACCCCGACTCAGGCAGCAACTCAGACGGCGACTGCCAGCGGCACTGCGACGTTTTCGTGCACCGCGTCGGTGTCGCGCGTGCGCACCGCCTCCGCCGGCTCTGCCTCCGAGACCGTCTCCCCGAGTTGGATCCGCAGCCCCTCCATGACCGGCTCTTGTTCCCGATCCACACGCTCCGCCTCGCGCACTGGAACCCTCAGCTCCGTGACGCCGAGCCCTTCGCCCAGCGCAAGTGCCTCCGGATCCGCCATTTGGACCGCCACGGCCTCGCTGACGTGCACCACAACAGCGTCCCATGTGCCGACGCCGACCGCGCCTTCGGGCACGCCCTCCGCCTCGGCATCGCAGAGCCAGACCCGCACAGTGACGGCGTCGCCGCGGAGCGGCACGGCATCGCGGACGGCCCCGCCGTCGCGGAGCGGCTCGGGGTCCGGCACCGCGTCGCCCACGCCTTCGCGGTCCGCCCTCCGCAGTGCCACCGCCTCGCGCAGCTTCACCGGCACCGCGTCGCTCAGCCCGACGCCCTCCGGCACCGCGTCGGCATCACCGACCTCCACACGGACCGTCTCCACCACCGCATCCGCGACTCCATTCCGCTCCGTCTCCCGCAGCCCCTCCCTGTCCCGGACCGCGTCCCGCACCCGCAGCGCCTCCGCGTCCCCCGGGGCCTCGGCCTCCCGCTCCGCCACAGCGTCGCCGTCGCGAACCCCGACGGTCGTCCGGTCGTTCTCGCCAACGCAATCTCGTTCGGAGGTGCCAACGCTCTCACGCTCCGCGACCCCGTCCGCCACCCTGACAACCGCCAGCCTCACGCCGACCCGTCGCTCATTGTCGCGGTCCTTGTCGCCCTCCGACTCTCTCAGTGCCTCCTGCTCTGACCACCAGACCTCCACGGCCACGCCCTCCTGCACCTCCACCTTCACTCCCACCGGTTCCACAGTCACGCGGCCCAGCCCGACCCCGTCTGCGTCTACCACCGCGTCTCTCACCATGTCCGCCAGTGGCACCCCCACAGGCAGCCACACTGTTTCCAACACCGCCACTCGAACGGCGCAGGCCTCGCAGTCCGCACATTCCGGCACCCGCACCGCAACGGCCAGCCCTAGCGCAAGCGGCACCCCCACCGCCTCAGTCTCGCGAAGCACCACCCTGACGTGCTCTAGCTACTCCCGGACCCCGACCGCCAGCCCCGCCCTGACGCGCACGCGCACCGCCTCGCTCACCTTCACCGACACCACCGCGTCCCTCACCGCGACCCCCGGCAGTGCGACGCGCTCGGCCAGCGTCTCCCCCTCGCCGTCCGCCCCCACCGGCACCCCCACGCCCTCCATCACCTTCACCCCCCCGCACTCCGCCACCGCCTCGACAACGCCGTCCCTCGTGTCCTGGTCCCCCTCGACCCGCACGCCGTCCGTGTCGCCGTCCGTCTCCGGCACCGGCTCCGCCCCCTCCCGGTCCCGGATCGGCACCGGGTCCCGCAGCCGGAGCGCCACCGGCACCCTCACCCCGTCGCGGTCCCGCTCCATGACCGTGTCCGCGCGGCCCACCGCATCCGCCTCCCCAACGCCAGTGCCCACGCAGACCCGCAGCGCCAGCGCAACACCGACACTTTTCGCGTCGTGCACGCCCTCGGGCTCCCCCTCGCCGATGCTGTCGTCCTCCGCTTCACTGTCGCCCTCGGTCTCCGGCACGCGCTCCCTCTCAGCGTCCGCGTCCACCATCACGGCCACGGCGACTGCGACCGTCGGCC
This sequence comes from Eutreptiella sp. 'Long Island Sound 2002', assembly GCA_964036045.1. Classification (NCBI taxonomy): domain Eukaryota; phylum Euglenozoa; class Euglenophyceae; order Eutreptiales; family Eutreptiaceae; genus Eutreptiella; species Eutreptiella sp. 'Long Island Sound 2002'. Next base: position 129,643,213 of record OZ038383.1, read on the forward strand.
CCACCCGCACATTCACAGGGTCGAGCACCGGGACCGCAACGCCGTCGGGCTCGCGAGCCGCGTCACGCACTCTTTCGGGATCCGGCACCGGTTCGGGCTCCCCGACCGCGTCGCCGTCGGCCTCGTTCGTCCCGACCTTGACGTGGTCCTGCAGCCGCACCCGTACCCTCAGCCGCGCCGCCACCGGGACCGCCAGCCGCACGTGCAGCGCCACCGCGACCCGGTCGACCAGGGACACGGTCACCGCGACGCTAACGGCAACGCCGTCCCCCGGCTCCCGCACGCGGACCCCAACGCCTCCGGCCACTGTCACCGCGTCGCCCCCCACTCAGACCGACGAAGTGACACTCTCGGGCACTGCGACCCGCACGGGAACCCTCTCCACCCGCTCCGCAACACCGCCGTCGCCCTCCTGGTCGCTGTCGCGCACGCCGACCACGCGCCCAACCGCCACCGCGTCCCGCACGGCGAGCCTGACCGATGTGGTGAGCCGGTCCTGGTCGCGCAGCCCGACGGCCTCCGTGACCCACAGCGGCACCCGCACGCCGTCCGCCGCGAGCAGCCCCACCGCGTCCGGGAGCGCCTCCCACACCGACTCCCCCACCCCGTCACTCAGTGCCTCCTTCGCCCACTCCGCCAGCCCCTCTGCCTCACGCTCCAGCACGGGCAGCCTCAGCAACACTCCAACTGCGGGCCCCACGCCGACCTTCACCATCAGCGCCAGCAGGTCCTGGTCCTTCACCGCGACCGCGAGCCCCCGCTCCCGGTCCGGTACCCCTAGCCCTCCGACATTGTCGCCGACCCCCACCTCGTGCACAGCGTCCGGCACGGCCGCATGGACGGCCTCCCACACGCCCACTGCCACGGCCACCACCAGCGTCACGCTGTCGCGCGCGCGCTCCCCGTCTCCCAGCGGCAGCTCCACCACCTCCTGCTCGCGCTCCCCCACGCGGTCGGCCGCCCGCACCTGGAGCCTCACCGTGTCGCTTACCCGCACCTTCTCCGCCTCCCCCCCGACGCCAACGGGGACCTGCAGCGGCAGTCTGTCGGGCAGTACGGTGTCCATCAGCATGAGCCACAGCCCGAGCCTGACGGACCCTGTCACCCCGTCCCGGTCAACAACCGCGACGTGCTCGACGACGCCCTCCTGGTCGAGCACCGGCTCCCGGTCCCGCACCAGCGTGACCGTCACGCCGCTGACGTTCTCGCACACGCCAAGCTGCTCGCCGCGGCTAACGCCGAGCCACCCGTCCTCCTCCCGCACCCAAACCTGGAGCCCCTCCCTCTCGCTCTCATGCACCCTGACCACCAGCCTCTCCCTTTCCCCCACCTTCACCCAAACGCGCTCGCGGTCGCCCACCCAAAGCTGCACCGCAACCGTCACCACCTTCTCGGCGTCATCGTCCCCGACGTCAAGCGCCACACCCACGTCCTGCACCCCCTCCGCGTCGCGGACAACCAGCCCAAGCGAAGCCCCGACGGGCACCGCATCCGGGACGCGCTCGACGGTTACTCTGCCGTCGCCCTCCGTGACCGAGTCGGTCGGCACGCGCTCGTGCTCAACCGCCAGCCCGTCCCGAAGCGCCACACGGCCGTCTCTCACCCCGAGCCCCTCCGACTCTCCAACGCCGACCCTCAGCGCGCGCGACACCGCAACCTTCAGCCTCTCGGCCTCCGTGTCGCGCACCCGCAGCCGCACCGCCAGCCCTGGGACGCGTTCACCGACCCCAACCACCGTCACTGCCCCGCGCTCGCCGAGTCTCACGTGCTCTACGTCCGCGTCCCGCAACGTCAGCCCGACGCGCACGCGCTCTCTCACGCGTACGGCGTCCTGCAGCTGCACGTACACCTGCAGCGCCAGCCTCTCGGGCACCATCTACCCCACTCCAACGCGAAGCAGCACCTCCTCACTGTCGTCCACACAGACGCCCACCCGGATCGTCAGCCCCACCCTGGGCCTGACGGGGTCCCTGACAGGCACAGCAAGCGCGACACAGACCCGGCTGCGCACCCCCTCCCCCACGCCCGGGAGCGCCTCCTTCACCCCGTCCTACTCCACCCCCTCGCCCTCCGCCACGCGCAGCGCCACGCCGAGCCCCGGCAGCCGCACCGCCTCGCCGTCCCCGAGCACGTGCTCCGCCACGGGGCCGTCGCCCACCGCCTCGTGCTCCACCGGCACGCGGGGCGGCACCCCCACCCCGTCCCCCCCCACTGCCACCCGGTCGCCCCCCACCGCGACGCACTCCCCCTCCCCCTCCCCCACCCCCTCCGTCTCGTGCAGCCCCTCCCTCACGCGCGGGCCCAGCCCGTCGCGCACGCCCACGGCGACGGTCAACGCCACCCTGTCGCCGACCCCCATGCTCACCACGACCCCCACCGCCACCCCGTCACCCACCCTGAACCTCACGGCCACCCCCAGCGCCACCCTCTCCGGCACCCCGTCCACTTGCACCGCCTCCCTCTCCCCCTCCCCCTCCCCCTCCCCCTCGCCCACGATGCCCGACAGCCACAGCCCCTCCCTCAGCCTCTCCCCGAGTATTCCCACCCGCAGCCCCTCCCCCACCCTCAGCACCCGCACCGCCCGGGGCTCCCCGACCCCAAGCCCCTCGGTGGCCTCCGCCTCCCTCTCCTCCACCGCGACCACATCGCTGTCCACGCTCTCGCGCTCGCGGTCCCCGAGCCCCACCCGCACGTCCACCGCCACGCGCACGCGGACCCCCAGCGTGGGGTCCGTCACCCCCACCTCCGCGTCCCCCAGCGCCACGCGCTCTACCCCGACGCCCGCCAGCCCGTCCCCCAGCGCCTCCCTGACCCTGACGGGCCGGCCCTCGCCCACCGCGTCCACCGCCTCCGCGTCCGCCTCCCGGAGCCCCTCCGCGTCCCCGTCCCCCTCGAAGATCTACAGCGCCACCCCCACCGCCACCCCCACCGCCTCCCGCAACGCCACCCTGTCCCTCGCGACACCGTCCAGCCCCACCCTCTCCCACAGCGCCTCCCTCTCCCTCAGCGCCACCCCCACCACCTCGTGCTCCACCCCCAGCGCCACCCCGTCCCCGTCCCCGTCCCCGTCCACCCGCACCCTCAGCGCTACGCCCGGCCTCAGCCCCAGCCCCACCCAAACCGCCACCCACACCCTCTCCCCAACGCCCGTCAAAACCCGCACGCACACCTTGAGCCCCACCGCAGAGCGCACGCGGACGCCCTCAGCCACCGCGACCGCCAGCCGCAGCCCGTCCGGCCGCACCCGCACACCATCGCGGTCCTCTGGCACCCCCAGCGCCTCCCCCACCGCGCCCACCCGCACCCCGACCTCCCACTCCCTCTCCCGCAGCCTGAGCCCGTCCGCCTCGCCCCCCTCCCCGACCCCAACTTGGACCGGCGTCCTGAGCGCCAGCCCCACGGGCACCGCCTCCTCCCTGTCCCTCTCCCTCTCCCGCACCCCCTCGCCGACCGACCCCCGGAGCCCGTCCACGACGTGCACCCCCTCCCCCATTGTCACCCCCTCCCCCTCCCAACCGTCCGCCAGCAGCTCCGCCACCGGTACCACACTCACCCCGAGTCCTTCCGCCTCCCACACCCTCACGCTCACGGTGGGCCTCAGTGCCACCCGGACCCCGACCCCAACACGCACCACGCCCGCGTCCCCATCCCCTACCTCCAGCGCCAGCCCCTCCGTCTCGCGCACCGCGGTGCACTCACCCACCCCCTCCCCCGGCACCGCGACCGCGTCCCCCACGCACACCGCCGCGCTCACCCCCACCCCCTCCTCACTGTCGCACTCGCGGCCCCTGACGCCCACCCTCACCCTCACCCCCACCCCCACCCCCAACGCCACCATCTCCCTCTCCGCGTCCCCCAGCCCCACACCCCCGGTCAGCCCGACCCCGAGCCGCAGCCCCTCCGACACCCCTGAGCCGTCCCGCACCTGCACGGCCACCGCCTCGTCCACGGTCCGCCCCACCGCTACTACGTCCAAGACCCCGCCGACCCGCAGCCTCAGCCTCTCGCTGACGCCCACGTGCTCCTCACGGACGCACTCCGAGACACAGACCGGGACCCACTCTCCAGGCAGTCCGACGCGCACCCCCACCCGCTCCCTCACCGCTGCGCCATCCCTGACTGCGTCTGCCACCCGCACCGCCTCCTCCCTCTCGGCCTCGCCCTCCAGACCCACCGCGACCGCAAGCCGCACGCGCTCCGACACCGCCACGGCGACGGCCTCGTGTTCACGCGTGACGCCGTCGCCGACGTTCAGCAGCTGCTCGCTCACGCCGCCGCTCACCCCGACGCCATCCGGGTCCCGCACCTCCACGCGGTCCCAAACCACCACCCCGACGCGCACGCGGTCCGCCACAGCCTTCTCCCTGTCCCCGTCCACCGTGTCCGTGAGCCCCTCTGCCTCCCACACCGCCACGGCGCCCCCGGACTCCCTCAGCGCGTCCCTGTCCACCGCCACACCGTCGCAGACCGTCACTGCATCCACGCACACCCTGTCCCGCCCCGACACCGCCTCCCCCAGCCCCTCCGCAACGGCGTCCCGCCCACCGACCACGTCCCCATCACCCCCGTCCCGCTCCACCGCCGCCACCGCCACCGCGTCGCCTTCGCTCTCCCCATCGCCCACGCCCTCCCTCGCGTCCGTCTCAACCCCCACACTTTCGCGGACGGCGACGCCAACGCCCTCGGCCTCGTGCAGCCGCACCGCCACGGCCTCCACGGCCACCGCCAGCCCGACCGGTCTGACGACCCCGTCCGCCACGCGGACCCCCTCCTCCTCGGCATCGGCCACGGAGTCGGGCACCCGCGGGATCACCCGCACCCCGACCCCATCCGCATCCCGTTCCGCCACGGCCCGTTGGTCCAGCACGCGGTCCGCCACCCATTCGCCTTCCGGGAGCGCGTCCCTGAGCGCGTCGGCCTCGCCCTCCCGCAGTCTCTCCCCCCCGACCGCAACCCCCTCCCCCAGCCTCCGCTCCCGCAGCCCCACAGCCTCCAGCGCGACGGCAAGCGCCAGCCACACCCTGACGGCCTCGCTCACGGCCACCCTCACCCGCAGCGGCACCGGCACCGGCATGGGCACGCCGAGCCGCACCCCCTCGCGCACCCTCACCCCCACCCTCACCCGCGTCATCACCCCCACCCCCTCCCGCTCGCCTCCGTCGGCGACCCCTGCCATGAGCCCCAGCCCCACCGTGACCCTGTCGTCGACCCGCACCACTCACACCCCCACCGGCACCTTCAGCTTCACACCATCGGCCCTCCGCAGCCCGTCCGCTCCTTCTGCCACCCGCTCAGCCACCGCCACCTTCACCACCGCCACCCTGTCCCACTCGCAGTCCCGCTCCCCCCCCACGTGCACCCGCACCCCCTCCGCGTGTGTCTCGCGAACCGTCTCGCGCTCGACCGTTTCCCTGAGCCGCTCTCCAACCGCGACGGCATCGCCGTCGCTGTCGACGCCCTCGCGGACCGCGTCCGGGACCCCGTCGGCCACCCCGGCCCTGAGCCCGTCCCCCTCCGCATCTGCCACGCTCTCGGGCACCGCGACTGCGAGTCCGTCCTGCGCCGCCACCCCGACGCCCTCGGGGAGCCCATCCGAGACTGTGTCGCCCACCCCCACGACGCTGTCCCCGAGCCCCTCCCTGTCCCGCACCCACAGCCCCACGCGCACGCGGTCCGCCACGCCGACCCTGACGCGCACGCGCACGCGCACGGGCCCCACCCGCACCGTCGCGCAGACCGGGACCGGGACCGCCACGCCGTCGGCCTCCTGCTCCATCACCCGCACCCCCTCCCCCGGGTCCTGCAGCCGCTCCCAAACCCGCAGCGCCAGCGGCACCCCCCGGCGGTCCCCAAGCCCCTCGTTCACCCCCAGCCCCTCGTACACCCCCACCCCCGCCGACACCCGCACCCGAAGCGCGTCCGCCTCGGGCTCGGCGACCCCCACCCCCTCCCCCACTCTGACGGCCCCCCTCACCCGCAGCCCTGGGAGCAGCAGCCCCAGCCGCAGCCCGTCCCAGACCCCAACCCCCTCCCGCTCCACCGCCTCCGTGTCCCCCTCCCCCCGCTCGGCCTCCCGCACCGCGACCGGCTCCACCCGCACCGCCACATGCAGCCTCTCAGGGGCCCGCAGCCGCTCTTCGACCGCCAGCCCCCCGTCCCCCAGCCCGTCCACCCGCAGCCCCTCCGCCAGCCCCAGCCTCTCGCTGCGCCGCACGCCAACGCCGACCCGCAGCCCCTCCCGCACCGCGCGCCCCACGCAGTCCGGCACCCGCACCCCCAGCCCCAGCCCCACCCTCAGCGGGACCCGGCCCCGCACGGCGTCCCCCAGCGCGTCCCCCGCCACGCCGTCCCCCACCGACTCCACGAGCCACAGCTGGTCCACCTGCACGGCCACGCCCTCCGGCACGCGCGACCTCACCCCGACCCCAACGCACAGCCGCAGCGCCAGCGGGAGTCCCTCGCGCTCCCGGTCCGGCACCTCCGCGACCCTGACCCCAACGTCCTCGCCCAGTCGCAGCGCCTCCCCGACGCCCACGCAGGCCACACTCTCCCCGTCCACAGCCACCGCCAGCAGCGTGCGCACCGGGACCGCCTCATACAGCCTCACGCCGTCCACAGCCACGGCCACCGGCCGGTCGCCTACCGTCACCCTCACGCAGTCACGGAATCGCACCCGAAGCGCGACGCTCACCGCCACAGCCTCCCTGGGCTGCACAGCAACGCCCAGCGCGTCGCGCACGCGCGGCCTGTCCCCCACCCCGACGGGCTCCGTAAGCCTCTCCTGCAACGGCACCGGGAGCCCGAGCGCGACCCGCAGCGCATCCGCGTCCGATTCCGCGTCGCGGTCTGAGTCGTGTGTGCGCAGCAGCACCCCAACCCTCACCCGGACGTTGTCCCCGACACGCACCGCCACGCCGTCGCCCTCTCCCACACCGCCACTTTCCCCTACTTCCACCACCACTTTCTCCCCGACGGAGACTGCCTCGCCCACGCCCGCAGGGAGCCGCACGGCAACCCGCACTCTGTCGCCCCCGACCGCCGCCCCGACCGCGACACCCACCGCGACCCTCAGTGCATCCACGCCCTCGCTGTCCCTGCCCTCCGCCTCCGCGACTCCCTCTCCGCCCTCCCCTTCCCGCTCCGCCTCCGTGACGCTGTCCGCTTCGCAGCGCGGCACCGCAAGCGCCACCGCGACCTACAGCTGGTCCCCTACATCGACACCCACCACTTACAGCAGGAGCTCCAGTCGCACTGACACCCCGTCGCCCTCTTGCAGTCCCACTCTCTCCACGTCAAGCTCCTACTCCATCACCCAAACAGCCACTGGGACCCTCTCCCACTCGCGCCTTGCCTCGCCATCCGCCACCACCACTTTGTCCGCTTTGCCGTCGGCCTCCCTCACAACCTCCTGTTCCCCCACAGCCCTCCGCTCTTGCTCTCCTTCAGACTCGCAGAGCGCCACTCGTAGCCCAAGCTGCAGTCCCACCCTCTCGCCCACCGCCTCCACTGGGACCCCTACCGCCTCCGGCACCGCGTCTGGGACGCCGTCCTGCACACCGACCCCGACCGCCAACGTCACCGCGACCCACACAGCGACTGCCTCCCCTCCTTCCCCCTCCTGCACTGCGCCCGGCTCCCCATCGGCGTCGCCCACCCTCACGCCCTCCGCCAGCACAAGCCGCACCCGCCACCGCACCCACACTGTCAGCCCGGTGTCCGCGACGCCCACGCCCTCCTGCCGCTCCTGCAGCTGCTCCGTCAGTACGGGCACTGCTACACACAGTCTCTCGAAGTCCGTCACGGCGACACTGACAGGCAGCCGGCGGCCCACCGCGTCGGGTTCCCGGTCCCCTTCCCGGTCCTGCACCGCGACCCTCAGCCCCCCGACCTTGAGCCCCAGTCGCACGCGCAGCGCGAGCGCCACTCGCTCGGCCACCGCCAGCCCCGGCCTCACGCCCAGCGTCACGCCGCCATCGCCCTCGGCGTCCGCCAGTCCGCCCTCGCGCTCTGCGTCCGGCTCCCCAAGCCCGACGCGCAGCACCACCTTCACCCGGACCACCTCCCGCACCTGCTCCGCAAGCGCCACTGGGACCCTGTCCGCAGCGTCCGGGTCTCCGTCCCGGAGCGGCACCCGCAGCCCGTCGCTCTCCAGTGCCTCCCGGTCCCCAAGCCCCTTCTCCCTTAGCCCCACGGCGACCCCGTCCCCGTCGCTTAGTCGCAGCGTCTCGCCCACCGGCGGGCCCACGCGGACCGCCTCGCTCACCGCCTCCGGCACCCCCACCCCCTCGGCCTCCGCCACTGCCTCCCGCCCGTCGCACACCCCCACAACCGGCACCATCTCCGAGAGCGCGACGCGCACCTGCAGTCGCACGCGCTCCCACTCCCGCACCCCCTCGCCCCCCACGAGCACACCCACGCGCAGCGTCAGCCGGGCAGAGACCAGCAGCCCCTCGGCCTCTGCCACGCCCTCTGCCTCGACGTCCCTGACCCGCGTCGTGTCGCTGACGGTGTCGCCGTCCAGCAGCCGCACCACCACCGCAACCCGCACCCTGAGCCCCTCGGCCACCGCCAACACGACCGCCAGCCCCTCGCGCACCGCGTCCCGCACCGCGAGTCTGTCACAGCGCAGCTCCCCCTCACTTTCCGGCAGCGCATCCCGCAGCCCCCGGGCCACCCCGACCCCCTCCGACTCGCCCTCGGCGACCCCGAGCACGTCCCCCACCGCGCCGCCCACCCCCACCGCCTCCGCGACCCCATCCGAGTCCGTGACCACATCCCGCACGGTCTCCACCGCCTCCCTCTCCCAGTCCCACAGCCCTGCAACCGTGTCCTGCTCCACGACCCGCAGCCGCCGGCGGTCCAGCACGGCCACGCGCAGCGTGACACACACCGCCTCGCCCACCGGGTCCGTCACGCCGACGCCAACGGCGCACGCGACCACCTCCGCGAGTCATTCCGCGTCCTGCACTGGCTCCACGACCCCTACGCCCAGTGCCCACTCCCGCACCGTGTCCACGGGGACGGCGACGGTGACGGGGACCACCGGGAGTTTCACCGCCACCGGGTCGCCCTCGGCGGTGTGCACTCCCACGAGCTCCGGCACCGCCACAGCCTCGCTCTCCCGCACGTCCCGGACCGCGTCCGCGACCGACGCCCCCTCTCCAACCCTGACCCCCAGCCCATCCCTAAGCCCCAGCCAGAGCCCCCCCAGCGCGACCGTCAGCCTGTCTCCGTCGCCTTCCGCGCCCACGGCATCCCCCTCGCCCTCCGCCACGCGCACGCGCAGCCCAACGGCCTCGCTCAGCGCCTCCCCCACGGCCTTTGCCACCCAATCCGCCAGCCGCACCCACTCCACGTCCCGCACCCTCAGCGACTCCGGCAGCGGCAGCCCCTCTCAGAGCCACAGTGCCAGCGGCACAGCCACGGGCAGTGGGACCCGCACCCCTTCCCTTACCCTCAGCGCCACAGGCTTTGGCACCGGCAGCCCCAGCCCCACACCAACGCAGTCTGCCACCCGCACGCCCTCCTGCGCCATGAGCCCCAGCCCCAGCCCCTCGCGTTCCGCATCCGCCACCGCTGCGCGCACCCGCACCCCGTCCGCAACCGCAACGCCGTCCCTCACCCGGAGCGGCTCCTCCGGCACCCGCTCCGGCACCGGAACTGCGTCGCAGCCCTCCCCGTCGCCCTCATTCTCCCTGTCCTCCGCCACGCCCTCGGCGTCTGCCACGCGCTCTGGGACGCGGTCCCTCACCGCCCCCTCCCGTTCCGGGACGACAACGCCGTCCGGCAGTCAGTCCGGCACGGCCTCCGCTTCGCCCCGGCGCACAGTCAGCCCCACGGGCACTGCGTCCGTGACCCGCACCGCCACCGGCAGCCGGAGCAACAGCCCGACGGCCACGGTCTCAGCCACCCTCTCCCTCAGCCCGGCCTCGCCCACCCCCACATCTGCCACCCCGTCCGCGTCACCCACGCCCTCCGCCTCGGCGTCGCCGTCGCGCAGCCAAAGCGGCCCGACCCGCAGCGGCTCCTTCACGCCCACCCCCAGCGCGCTGTCCGCGTCCGCGTCGCCCTCCACGCGCACCGGCACCGGCACCGGCACGGGCACTCCGTCCGCGTCGTGCAGTGCGGTGCCCTCCCTCAGCCCCTCCCCATCCGCCACCGGGTCCCGCAGTACCGTCTCCGCGACCCGCTCCCCGTCCCTCGCCTCCCGCACGCGCACCCGCTCGCTGACCTCCGCCCCCACCGCGCCGGTGTCGCCCACGCGCACCCACTCCGCCTCCCGAACCGGCTCCAGCGCCACGCCCTCCGCCCGCTCTCCCACGGCGACGTGCACCCCCTCCCCCAAGTCCCACAGCCGCAGCCCCAGCGCCAGCCACAGCCCAACCCCGTGCCAATCTGTGACGTGCAGTGCCAGCCCCTCGCTGCCCTCCCCCACCCACAGCCCCACCCCGACCCCCCGCACCCGCTCGCCTTCGCCCTCCTCGGCCTCGCTCACGCCCTCCGCCTCCGCCTCCCGCACCTGGCGGCACACCACCTCCCGCACCCGCAGCCTGTCCGCCTCCATGTCCCTGTCCACCGCCACACAGACCCCGACCATATCCCGTGCAGCCTCGCCCTCCCGCAGCCCATCGCCGACGCCGACACCCGCGCCCACACCCACGGACTCCCGCTCCCGCAGCTGCAGCCCCTCCCCCAGCCAGACCCGCACACACACGGGGTCCCACACACCCGCACCCACCCGCACTATGTCCTTCTCGCGAAGCGCGTCGGCGTCCCTGACCGCCTCCTCCGCCTCCGCCTCCCGGTCCCCGTCCCCCTCCCCCTCCGACTCCAGCAGTTGCAGCCTCAGCGCGACCCCGTCCCGGACCCGCACGCGCTCCGCAAGTGCCACGCGGTCCGCGTCCTCGCTGACCGCGTCCAGCACCGGCTCCGCGTCAGGCACGCGCACAGGGTCCGCCACGCGCTCGACCACCGTGACGCCCCCCCTCACACCAACCAACACCGGGACCGCCCCCGCCACCGCGTCCACGTCGGGGTCCAGCTCCGGCACCTCCTCCCCGTCGCCCACACCCAGCCCCACGCAGTCCCACCGCCAAACAGCCACCGTCACTGTCACCCACACCCGGTCCCCCTCGTGCACCCACACCTCCTCCCTCTCGGTCTCGCCCCCCTCCGCCTCGCAATCCCAGAGCGTGTCCCTGCGCTGCTCCGCCAGCGACTCCCCCACCGCGACCCGCAGCCGCACCCCCAGCGCCTCACCCTCCGCGACGTGCACGCGTACGCGCACCGCGTCGCGGACCGCGGGCCCGTCCCCGACCGCCACCGTGTCGCCCACCCTCTCGCCGTCGTCGCGATCGGTCTCGCCCAGTCGCACCCGGTTGCAGTCGTCGTCACAGACCTCGACTATGTCGGCCTCGCCCTCCACAAGCCCCAGTGCGACACGGACGGCCACGGGCTCCGTCGCACGCACGCCCAGTGCCTCCGCGTCGATGTCGCACACGCGGACGCCGTCGGCTGCCTCGCGCTCCGCGACCCAGAGCTCTGCCACCCCCTCCCTCAGCCCCAGCGGGTCCGCCGACGTCAGCCGCAGCAGCACCGCGACCTACACCGGCTCCGTCAGCGGGACCCCCGTGCGGTCGCGCTCTCGCTCGTGCACGTCCACCTTCGGCACCACTGCCACCGCCACGGCCTCGACCTCCCTGTCCTCGAGCCACACCAGCACCGCAAGCCGCTCCGGATCCCTGAGCCCCACTCTGTCCCCGTCCGCCCCCACTGTGTCCGCAAGCCCCAGCCTCTCTCCCTCGGGCACGTCCTCGCGCACGCGGAGCCCGACCTCGGAACCGTCGCGCACGGGCACCCCCACGCCGCCGTCGCGCTCCGCCACGGCGACCCGCAGCGCATCGCCGTCCTTCTCCGCCACGCGCACACGGTCCATGTCACCGTCGGTGTCGCCTGGTCCCTCCCCCAGCGCCTCCGCCACAGGCTCCCCGGCGGTGACTCCGTCCCCATCCCGCAGCGGCACCCGCAGCGTCTCCCCCCCGACGCGCAGCCACAGCCGCACCGGCTCCGGCACTGCCACCGCATCGCCCAGCGAGACGCCGACCGTAAGCTGCACCGGGACCGCGTCCTGCACGCCCACTGGGACGTCAAGCCGGAGCCGGACGCAGTCCCGGCCCGCGTCGCGCTCGGCATCCCGCACTCCGACTTGTTCGATCTCCGCCGCGGTCTCGGCCACCCCCTCCCGCAGCCCCACGCCTGCTCCCTCCGTCACCCCGTCCCCCACCCCCAGTACCTCGTCGTCCTCTTCGATGTCGGCGGCGCGGTCCGCATCTGATTCCCTCTCGGCCTCCCCCTCGTCGCTCACGGTCTCCGCCACTGCGACGCCCAGCCTCAGCCCCAGCGCACCCCCGAGCCGGACCCCCAGCGTCACCCCCACTGCCTCAGGCACTGCCACTGTGCTCCTGTCAGCGTCCCCCACGTCCTCCCCCTCCCCGCACTCCGCCTCCACCACCCCAACGGCCACCCACACCACAATCACCCCCACCGGCACCGTCCCCTCCGCCAGTCCCTCACGCAGCGCGTCCCCCTCCGCGTCCTCCACGGCCTCAGCCTCCGCCAGTCCCTCGCTCTCCGCCTCCCCGACCGCATCCGTCAGCCCGACGATCTCCACACTGACCGCCACCCACTCGCTCTCCGGGTCGCAGACCCGCACGCGGTCGTGCAGTGGCTCCGCCTCCGCCTCCGCAACGGCCTCCAGCCCCACGCAGACCCTGACCGACACGTCCGTGACCTGCAGCCCGACGCCGTCAGGCACCCGATCACTGACCCCCAGCACCTCCCGGACGCGCACGCGCGGCCCTTCCGCAACCGCCACCCTCACGCCATCCGAGTCTGCTCCCTCCGTGACACCCACGCCGACCACCGGCACCGGCAGTCTCTCGCTCACCCCGACGTCGTCTCTCTCTGGACCCACCGGCACCGCCGTCCCGTCTCCAAGCCCAACTTGGAGCCGCACCCGCAGCCCCAGCCCCAGCCGCAGCGCCTCGCACACCCTCACGGTCTCCCGTACACGCACCCCCACGGCCACGTGCTCCGTAATGCCGTCCTCCTCCCGGTCCCACAGCCCGGGCTCGTCCCCGACACGATCGGTGTCGGGCTCCCGCACCCTCTCCGCAACCTCCGCAACCTCCACTGCGTCGGGGCCAAGCCCCACCCTCTCCGTCACCGCCACCGTCAGCCGCACGCGCACCGTCGCCCCGTCCGCAACCCCGTCGGCCTCACCCTCCGCCTCGATGCCGTCCGCAAGCCCGTCGCTCTCCCGCTCCCGCAGCGCGAACGCCACCGGCACCGCGTCGGGGACCGCGTCCCCGTCCGGCAGCGGCAGCGCCACCCCGTCCTGCACGGCGTCCCCGCCGACCCCGACCCCCACGCCCGGACCCACCCACACCCGCAGCGTGACCGCCACCCTCTCTCGCTCGCACTCCCCCCTCACCCTCACCCTCACCCTCACGCGCTCCACGCTGTCGGCCTCCAACCCCTCGCGCACCGTCACCGCAACCGGCACCGGCACCCGGCACCCCAGCCCCACCTGGTCCGCCTCCTGGTCGCGCTCCGGCTCCTCAACGCAATCCCCAACCGCCACCCCAACCGCCTCGCCGCCCACCACAACCCCCAGCGTCACCACGACCTACACGCCCCCCACCTACACCCCGACCTGCGCCACCGCCTCAACCCTCTCCCTCAGCCGGACTCCGACCCGCTCTGCCTCCGCGTCCTGCACCCCCAGCCCCACTGCCTCTCGGAGCGTTAGCACCAGCCGCTCGGCCACCCAGAGCCTGACCCCCACCGCCACCCCCAGCCCCCCCACCTCGTCCCCCACCCCCACTACGCCCACCCGGCCCTCGTGCACGCCTTCGCTGTCCCCCTCCGCGAGCCCCTCGGGGTCCAGCAGCCACACGGACAGGCCCACGCGCTCCCCGACCGCCACGCTAAGCGCCTCCGCAACCGCCTCGCTGACCCTCTCGCCCGGGTCACGCACGGCCACTGCCACTCCCGCCCAGTCCGGCACACGCTCCGCCACCGCCACCGCATCCCGACCCCCAACAGCGCCACCGCCCACACAAAGCCTCTCCCGGAGCCTCAGCGCCTCCCGCTCTGTCAGTGGCACAGGCACCCGCACGCCCTCGGGCACAGACTCCCGCAGCCGGTCTCTCAGCCGGTCGGGCCTGCGCAGCCTCAGCCTCAGCGCCACGGGCACGTCCACAGCCTCAGTCACACCCACACCCACTCGCTCACACTCCCCCACCGCCTCCCCCACCGCCGCCCTCTCCCTCTCCGCAACCGACACCGCCACGCCGTCGCCATCGCCCTCCCGCAGCGGCTCTGCCTCGGCAACGCCCTCCAGTACCCCGAGCCCTACTCCCTCCTGCACCGGCTCGTCCCCGACCGTCACCGCCACGCAGTCCCATGTGACGCGCTCCGCATCCAGTGCCACCATCTCAGGGACGCGCACGCGACCCTCCGGCTCACGCACCGAGTCCGCGTCCACCCCCACCCCCTCCGCCACGGCGTCCCTCAGCACCGCGCTCTCCCCGACGGGGTCTTCCAGCCCGACGTCCCTGCGGTCGCCAAGTCGCAGCGCGAGCGACACCTGGTCCCGGTCCCGCACTCCATCCGCAAGCCCCTCTGCGAGTTCCGCCTCCACCACACCCTCCCGCACTGCAACGCCCACCGTCGCAGGATCGCGAACCGACAGCCGCACGCCCACCGCCTCCAGCTCCCTCTCCCTGTCCATGACGTGCACCACCGCGACCCTCAGCGCGAGCGGCGCCTCCCTCACCGCAAGCTCTGCCTCCCTCACTGCGTCCCGCTCGCACACCCGGAGCGCCTCGTGCTCGCCCACGCCGTCCCACGCCCCGACCTCGACCATATCCCCCACGGCCTCCACATCTCGGTCACAGACTGGGACCCCTTCCCCCAGCCCCACTGCCCCCACCCGCAGCCACACGACCTCCCTGAGTCGGTCCCACAGCGCCTCGCCGCCCTCACGCAGCGCCTCCGTCACGGCAGTGGCCACCCGCACCCGCACGCAGACCCCGACGGCCTCCCACTCCCGCTCTCGCCGCACTGCGACCTGGTCTTGCTCTACGGGCTCTGCCACCGTGTCTGGGACCTCCGCTACCGCGTCTACGAGCGCCTCCGCCAGCGCCTCCGTCACAGCCTCCGCCACCCCCAGTCCTTCTCCCACCGCTGCACCCAGCACCACCCGCTCCGCGTCCCAAACCATCAGCGCAAGCCGCACGCGCACACGCACGGCCTCGGCAAGCCGGAGCGCCACACTCACCCGCTCCCCTTCCGCCACAACGTCTGCCTCAGGCTCTAGCTCACGCTCCGGCACCTGCACCGTGACATCCCTAACCCCAACCCGCAGCCGCTCCGCGCCCCGCTCCGCGACGCCGAGCTGCACGCGCACACCCACGCCGTCCGGCACCCGCACCCCCTCGTCCTGCACCCCCTCCCCAACTGCCACCCGCACCCGTACCGCTTCCGCGTCGCCGCGTTCGCGGTCCTGCACCGACACCGCATCGCCCGGCGGGTCTGCTACTACCTCTTGCTCCCAGACCCCGACCTTCAGCGGCAGTTGCACGTGCTCGGCCTCCCTCTCCGCGTCGTTCAGCCTGAGCGCGTCCAGGTCTGCGACGTGTACATCCCGGAGCCCCTCCCTCAGCCCGTCCCCCGCAGCCACACGCAGCCCCAGCACCAGCCGGAGCCCCACTCCTACGGGCTCGTTGTCCCTGTCCCTGTCCATCTCGGGCAGCAGCACCACCACGCGCAGCTGGAGCGCTTCGCCGTCCCCGTCTCCCCCGTCCCAGACCCCCACCGCGAGGCCCACTGCCACCGCCACGCAGAGCGGCTCCATGACCGCAACCCCCCGCAGCGCCTCAGGCACGCTCAGCTGGACGGCGACCGCAACACCGACCGTAAGCACCCGCACTGTGTCCCGGACCGGGACCGGCACGCCGTCCTCATCCGAAACCGGTAGCCCATCGCACACGCTCACCGGGGGCTGCACCGCGTCCGCGACTCCGCCGAGCGCCAGCGCGACCCTTTCCCAGACCCTCGGACGCAGCCGCACGCCCTCGGGCACCCCTACGCCGTCCCCTTCCCTCTCCCCGTCCCAGACCTTCACTACGCCCACGCCCGCGACGGTCACCCACAGCCGCTCCCCCACCGGCTCCGCCTCGGCCTCCTCCCGCAGCATCACCCGCACCGCCCTCTCCGCCTCACCGACTGCGACCAGCGCCTCCTGCACGACCACGCCCACGGCCTCGCACACCGCGACCGCGTCCGCCGCGCGCACTCCATCGGGCTCCCTCAGCCCCAGCCACTCCGCCACACACTCCGCGACGTGTACCGCGACCCAAACCGCGTGCCGCAGCGCCACCGCCAGCGTGACGGGGCCCTGGAGCCGCACCGCAACCGCCTCCCCTTCAGCCCTGGACACCCCCACCGCCAGCCAGTCCCCAACACCCACCTCGAGCCCGAGCCCCACCTTCGGGGCCTCCGCCACTCGTACCGTCTCCTGCAGCCTGTCCCGCAGCTACTCAGGCACGGCGACTGCCAGTCCCCCCGCCACCCCAAGCCCCAGCGCAACCCGCACTGCCTCGGCGTCCGCCACCCGCAGCACGCTGAGCGCCACGTTCTCCCAGTCCCGCACCACCACCGACACCCCGACGCCCTCCCAGTCCCTCTCCACCGCCACGGCCACCGCGTCCCCGCGCTCCGGCACCCCCTCGGCCTCGCGGTCGGGCTCCCTCTCGGCATCCACCGCGTCGCCCTCGCCCTCGCCCTCCGGCACGCTGTCCACACCAACCGCCACCCCGACGCCCCGGACGCGCACCCCATCCCCAACACCGTCGCCAACGTCCTCTGCCGGTCTGACGGCCACGGGCAGTGCCACAGCGTCGCCGGCTTCCCTCACAGACAGTCTCTCGCCGACCACGGCCACCCTCAGCAGAACAGCGCAGGAGTCGCGGTCCAGCACCGGCTCGAGGACACTGACCCCGTCGCGCACCCCCTCCCTTTCGCGCACGCGCTCCTCCAGCGGCACCCGCACCGCGTCCGCCACACCGCCGCTGTCGCTTACCGGCACTGCCACCCCCACACCGCGGCTCACCTGCACCGCCTCCGGCACGGCAACACGCTCCACCAGCGCCACTGCCAGCCCCACTACCCAACCCTCGCAGAGCCCCACCCTTACGCCCAGCCCGAGCTCGAGCGCCACGCGCACGCCGTCGTGCACCCTGTCCCCCAGTGCCACGCCCTCGCCCGCCTCCCCCAGCCCCACCGGCACGTCCCGGACCCCCTCCGGATCCGCGTTCACCGTGACCCGGACCGCCTCTGCCACCTCCCGGACCCCCACCCCCACCGCGACCCCGTCGCACGCCACTGCCTCCCTGACGCAGTCCCCGACGCCCTCCGGCACCGGGTCCCCGGCGCCCTCCGCCACCGCGACCCTCTCCGCGCTGCACACGGCGACCCGCACCCCCTCGGTGAGTCGCACGCGCTCCGGCAGTCGCACGCCTTCGCACACCCCCGCGTACTCCTGCACCCCCACCGCCTCCGCAAGTCTGTCCCGCAGCCCGACGCGGACCGCAAGCCTGACGTGCTCGGCCTCCTCCTCCGCATCCCCTACGCCGCTTCTCACGCGCTCCGCATCAGACAGCCGCACGCAGACCTGGACGCCTTCGGGCACCGGCACCGGCAGCCTCTCGCCCGCTGGCTCGGCCACGCCGAGCCTGACCGGCACCAGGTCGCTCACCCCCTCGCCCTCCGTGAGCTTCACCACCGCCAGTGCAAGCCCCACGGTGTCCGGCAGTGGCACCCCCTCACCGCCGACGCGGACAGCCTCCGTGTCCCCGACGGCGACGGCGTCCCTCACCGCCAGCCCCGACCGCTCTGCCACGGGCTCGGGCACGCACACGCGGTCCCGCAGCCCCTCCGCATCAAGCCCCACGGTGGCCGCGTCCGGCAGCCAGTCTCCAACCGCCTCTCTCTCATGCCACCGGACGCCGTCCCGCTCCCGCACCGTGTCACTCACTATCACCGCCTCTCCTCCGTCCGAGTCCCGAACTGCTGCATCGCCGACCTGCTCCGGCTCGACCTTGTCCTGCAGCGCCACGTGGACCCCCAGCCTGACGCTGTCGGCGTCTGGTACTGCAACAGCCACCGCCTCTCGCTCCCCCAGCAGCACCACAACCCCCGTGCGCTCGCACACGTCCTCACCGTCCGCCAGCAGCAGCACCAGCCGCACGTGCACTAGGACGGCGTCGCACTCCCGCACGGCCTCCGTCTCCCCGACGGTGTCCGCCACGCCGTCAGCAACCGCAGCCGCGAGCTGCACGCCAACGCCCCGATCCCCAACTTTGACGCCGAGCCGAAGCGCGTCGGGCACGCCCTCCATGAGCGCGCGGCGGACGCCCAGCCCCGCGTCCGCCACCCCCACCCTCTCCGCCACCGCGACGTCCAGCGCCACAGCGTCGCGCGGGGCGTCGGTCTCTGTGTCAGCCACGGTAAGCGCGGCGCCTACGGCCTCCGCCACCAGCAGCCGCAGCCCCGTCGCGACCCGGAGCCTTTCATGGTCGCTCCAACCCAGTGGCAGCAGCACCCAGTCGCCCTCGCGCACGGGCACACTGTGCGCCACCGGCACGTCCAGCGGCACGTCCAGCACCACCCACAGCCGCACCGTCACCCCGACTCTGACTTCGAGTGCCTCCCGGAGCGCCACCCCCGGACCCACACCGTCCACGACCCCCACCCTCTCCACGACGCTCACGTCCCGGACACGGGCCCCGTCCCCGCCGTCCATCACGGCCACGCCCTCGGGGTCCCCGCCGCTCACTGTCACCCTCTCCGCCTCGACCTCCGCCGGCGGCACCCCCAGCCACAGCCCGAGCCCGTCCCGGTCCTCTGCGACGCGGAGCGAGTCGCAGAGCCGCGCCGGCTCCGCTTCTCGCACCTTCTCTGACTCCCGAGTGCCGTCCGCCAGCGCCAGCGCCACGTCCACCGTCTCGCCGAGCCAGACCCGGTCATGCTCCGACACCAGCACCGGCACCGGCACCGGCACCGCCTCCGGCCTCCCGACGCTGTCCGCCTCCATCAGCGCCAGCCGCACGCCGCCCACGCATTCCGGTCTCGGCAGCACCACCGCGAGCTGCACGCGCTCCGCATCGCTTACCGTCTCCGCGGTGACAACTCTCACCCACTCCGCCAGCGCGACCGCCTCGCCGCCCACCCGCACCGCAAGCCCCTCCAGGGGAGCCACCCGCTCTGCCTCAATCAGCCCCCCCAACACACTTTCCCCCACTGGCAGCGCCTCCCTGAAGACCACCTTCACAATGTCGGACTCCTCCAGTCGAGCCCCCACCGCCACACCCTCGGACTCCGCAACCGCGACCGCCGGGACCTGCACCGCTACTACGGCGACCCCGACCCCCACCGCGACCTCCAGCGGCATCCGCTCCCGCACAGTCTCATGCTCCGGGTCGGGCCTGACCCCCAGCACCTGCACGCGGACCCCCACGGGGTCCCACTCCGCGACGCCGAGCCTCTCCCCGTCGCCCCCGAGCCCGACCTCGACGCCGTCGTGCACGCGATCTGACACCGCCACCTCCGTCCCCACCGCCAGCGGGACTGCGCCCGGCACCCGCAGCCGCACGCTCACCCAGACCTCCCCCGTCGCCACGCTCTCCAGCGGCACACGTACCGCGAGCGGCACCCGCTCCTGCAGCCCCAGCCCGACCCCCACGGCAAGCCCTCGGTCTCTGACGTCCTCAGGCTCGGCGCCGCCCAGCCTCACCCCGACCCGCACCGCGACCCGCACCGCGTCACTCACCCGGTCTGCCTCGGCGACGCGCACCCTGTCCCTGACCTCCACCTCCTCCCGAACCCGCAGCACCACCCCAACCCCGCCCGGCACGATGAGCGCCACCCCCACCGCCACGCGCACCGGCTCCGCAAGCCCTTCCCACACACCCACCCCCCAGGCCTCGGCCTCCGTCAGCTGCACTGCGTCCGCCACGCGGTCGCGGTCGCCCAGCCCCTGCAGCCCCACGCCCACCGTGTCCACACGGTCCCGCACCCCCACCCCCACCGGACCCACAGACACCCGCAGCGCATCCCACACGTCCCCGTCCCTGTCATGCAGCAGTTCTGCGCTGCGGACCCTTTCCGCGTCTCGCAGCCCCTCTCACACGGCCTCGGCCTCGGCCTCGGCGTCGCGTACCTCGTCCGCAAGCCGCTCGGGCACGCCGACGTCTTCCTTCTCGGGCACTCCCACCGCATCCCTCTCGACAACCCCCTCGGGTTCCACCAGCTGCACCGCGTCCCTCAGCCCCTCCCGCAGCCCATCGGGCACGCGCAGCCCCCCCTCGCACACCGGCAGCTACACGCCGTCGCCCACCGGCTCACCGACCGCGCCGCCCACCATCACCTTCACACCGACCGCGGCATCCCCGTCCACCTTCACCCAGACCGCCACCCCCTCCGGCACCCGCTCTCAGCCCTGGTCCAGCACCGCGTCCCAAAGCCCAACGCCCACCCCCACTCCGTCCCCCACCCCGTCCCCGCCCACGCCGAGCAGCACCGGCACTGCGACGCCCACCTGCTCCGCCTCCTCGGCCACGGCCTCCCCCGGCACCGGCAGCCCCACGCCGTCCCTGTCCCGCACACGCACCCTCAGCGGGGTCCTCTCCCTGACTGCCACCCGGACTGCTTCGCGCAGCCAGACGCTGCCGGCCACACGGACGCAGTCCCGCACCCCGTCCCTCACCCCCTCCCTCACCCCCTCCCCCCCATCAACCGCCACTCCCTCACCCACCCCCTCCGGGACCCCTCCTACACAAAGCTCCAGCTGCACACAGACCAGCGCGACCCCGTCCCCCTCCCCCCCCTCGCCATCCCCCACCGTGGCCGCCACCGCAACCGTTTCGGGGTCGGGGACCCCGACGCCTTCGGTGACGCCCACCCGCAGCCGCACCGGCAGCCGTCCCTCTCCTTCAGGCAGCACCAGCCGCACCCTCACCCCAACGCCCCGGCACACCCCTACCCCATCGTCAACGCCCACTGCGTCACATCCACGAACCATCTCTGCCAGCCCAAGCCCCTCTGCATCGCCGCCCCCCCCATCCCCCTCGGACACGCGCACGGGCTCCGGCGCCGGGACCCTCACATTGACCGTCTCAACGGCAACCGTGAGCCTCAGCCACAGCCCGTCACCCCCGACCCCCACCTCCTCTCCATCGAGCCTCACGCCCTCGGCCTCCGCGTCCGCCACGCGGCCGTCCGGCAGCCGTTCGTGGTCGCCCTCACCCACCGCCTCGGCACTGGCCTCCCGCAGCGGCTCCGGCACCGCCTCCGGCTCCCCCACCCGCAGCCGGACCCCGTCCGGGACGCCGACCGCGACGCCGCCGTCTCTGACACCCACCGCCCCGCGGTCCCCCACCCGCAGCCCCTCCCGGACCCCCACGGGCTCCTCCTCCGCGTCCTGCTCCCTCTCGGCGCGCACCCCGTCGGCCTCGACCCGCACCGCCACGTCCAGCCCGAGTCCGTCCCGGTCCGCGGGACCCACCCCCACCCCGTCCCTCCAGAGCGCCAGCCCCACCGGCAGCCGCAGCAGCACCCGCTCCCCGACCCGCTCCGCCCACACCCCCTCCGCCTCCACCCGCAGCTTCACCGTCACGGCGTCCCCGTCCGCATCGCGGTCCGCAACGGCGTCGGCGTCTCTCACCGCCACCGCCACCGCCTCCGGCAGCCGCACCCGGTCGCGGTCGCGCTGGAGCCTGTCCCGCTCTTCGGCGTCCCTGAGCCCGAGCCCCTCCGGCACTCAGCCGCCGAGCTCCAGCCCTAGCTCCAGCCCCAGCCTCACCGTCACCCACTCCTGCAGCGGGACCCACACCGCACCCCCCACCCTCACCCCCTCCGCCTCCCTCTCCCTCACTGCATCGCACAGCCCCGCGACTGCCACCGGGACCGCGTCGCGCACCGGCAGCCCCACGGCCACGCAAACACCGCGGACCCGCACCTACACCAGCCCCTCCGGCACGCCCACCGCCTCTGGCTCCCGCACGCCCACCCCCCGCCACACCGCCACCGTCTCCGGCTCCGGGAGCCCCCCCTCCCGCAGCCCGACGCCCACCGCAACCCGCTCCTGGTCGCCCGCGCCCACGGGGTCGCGATCCGGCACCCGGTCCCCGACGCCGCGGCCCTCGACCACCGGCAGCTGCTCCCGTACCCCGTCCGCGTCCGCCAGCCGCTCGCTGTCCGTCACCGGCAGCGGGTCGCCGTCGCTGACCCGATTCCCGTCCCCCTCTCGGACTGCCACCGCATCTGCGGCCCGCAGCCCCTCCGCAACGCCGTCCGCCACTCCGCGCCCCTCTGCCACGCCCTCCCACACGGCCACGGCGCTGCCTACGGCATCTCCGAGCTGGAGCCCCCCCTCGGGCACCGCATCCCCCGCCTCCCCCAGCCCCACCCCCTCGGCCTCGGGCTCCCGCAGCCCCAGCCCCACCGGGTCCGCCTCCACCGCCTCCGTGAGCCCGACGCTGACCACCCGCACCGGCTCCGCCAGCCCCGCAAGCCCCTCCCCGACGCCCACGCCCACCCTCTCCAGCTCCTGGTCCCCCTCCGCCAGCCCCTCGCACCCCACCCGCAGCGGTAGCCCCAGCCTGAGCCCCACTGCCTCGCGCTCCGCGACGGGCACCGCATCCCCCTCCCGATCCGCCAGCCCCACCCCGACGCCCTCCGCCCAGCTGACAGCCACCCGGACCCGCACTCTGTCCCCCGCAAGCGCAACGCAGAGCCGGTCCCCGTCGCAGTCCTCACGGACCCTCAGCTGGAGCGGCAGCGGGTCGCTCTCGGGGTCGGCCTTCAGCCCTACCGCCTCCACCGTCTCCATGACCCCCAGTGCCACGGCCACCGGCAGCCTCACCGCCACACCGCTCCACTCCACAAGCCTGTCCCGCAGCGCCACCCCCACCGCCCCCACGGGCAGCCCGACGGGCAGCCTGAGCCCCTCCCCGAGCGGCAGCTCCGCCACACTGACACCCACCGCCTCACCCCCAACGCCCACCCCAAGCCCCCGGCCCACCGGCACCCGCAGCGCCTCCGGCTCCGGCTCGGCCACCCCGTCCCCGCCCTCCAGCACCCCGACGCCCTCTGCCACGCCCTCTGCGTCCCGCTTGGCGTCCCCGTCCCAGTCGCGCACTGCCTCCTCCGCCGCCTCACCCTCACCCTCTCCCTCCTGCAGCCGGAGCCGCAGCCCCACCGCATCCAGCCTCACCCCCACGCGCACCGCCGGGCAGAGCAGCACGCACTCCCACACAGTCAGCGCAAGCGCGTCGCCCTCCCAGTCCTGGATGCCCTCCGGGTCCCGCACGCGCACCGTGTCCCGGTCCCCGACCGCATCCCCCAGCGCCAACCACACTGCGACCCCAAGTCGATCCACCTCCGCCTCCCCCTCCGCCTCCGTCACGGGCACCTCGTCCCCCACCGCCTCGCCCTCCGCCGCCTGCACCCGCACGCCCACCGCCACCCGTGCCCCAACGCCGACCTGCAGCCCCTCCGCCACGCGCTCCCACTCGTGCTCGCGGTCGTCCGCGACGCCCTCGCCCGCGTCCGCCAGCCAGAGCCCCTCATGGAGCCTGACGCCGAGCCCCACGGGCCCCCGGACCCCCACCCCCACCCCCACCCGCTCCCGCACCCCCTCCCCCTCCGGGTCACCGACGCCCTCGCCCCCGTCCAGGACCGCCTCCGCTTCTGGCACCGCCTCGCCCCCGACCGCGAGCGGCACCCGCTCCGCCTCCGGCAGCCCCACCCCCAGCGCGCCCACGCCCTCGCGCTCCCGCACCACCGCCACCGCCTCCGCGACACCGACGGCCTCTCCCAGCCGCCCGACCCTGTCCTGCAGCGCGTCCTGCACCTTCACTCTGTCCTGCACCCCCTCCGCCCCCTCAGGCTCCCTCTCAGGCACCGCCCCCTCGCGGACGGCCTCCTCCCGCAGCTGCACCCCCACCCCATCCCTCACCGCGTCGCTCACCGCCGCCTCCCGCAGCCAGACCTCCTGCACCCTCTCCGCCACGTGGACCCTGACGCCCACGCCCTCCCGCGGCTCCCCCTCGCCCTCACCCACGTGGAGCCCGTCGCCCTCGGCGTCCCAGACCCGGCCGACCCCCACCCCCTCGCCCTCCTCCTCTGCCTCGGCCACCACCGACAGCCTCACCTCGAGCCTCAGCCCCACCCTCACGCCCTCCGCCTCCCCGTCCCCCACGGAGACCCCCGCGCCCACGCAGTCCGGCAGCCGCACGCTCAGCCACACGCCGTCGGGGCCCTCGGCCTCGCCCACCCGGTCACGGTCCCGGTCCCTGACCCCCAGCGCGCGCGCGACCGGCAGCCGCACCGGCACCGGGTCTGGCACCGCCACCTCCACCCTCTCCCCCTCTGCCCCCAGTGCCTCCCGATCGCGCACCCCGACTCGCACTCCAAGCGCCGGGGTGTCCTGCAGCGCGAGCCCCAGCGCGTCGCCCTCGCCCTCGTCCTCGGCCTCCCCTCCACTGCCGACGGCCTCGGCCTCAGGCAGCCTCTCCCTGAGCCACACAATCTCCGTCTCCGCGGCGTCTGGCAGCCGCTCGCTGTCACGGACGCTGTCCGTCACGCAGACCTCCCAGACCCCGACGGAGTCTCTCACGCCCAGCCCCACGGGGTCCGGAAGCCCCAGCCCCACCCTCAGCCCGAGCCGCACCCTGACTGCCAGCCCCTCCGGGTCTCGGTCGTGCACCGCCACCGCCTCTGCCACCGGCTCCCCCTCCACCACCGCGTCCCAGAGCCCGTCGCAATCCGCCTCCGCCACACGCTCACCGACAAGCTCGGCGTCCGCGTCCGGCAGCGCCACCCCGACGCTCTCGCGGTGCTCGCGCTCCGCGTCCACGCGCACCTCATCGCCGTCCCTCACCCGCAGCCGCAGTGCCACGCTGGCCTCCAGCACCTCCTGCAGCCCCTCGCCGCCCACGTCCACGCGCACGCGGACAACCACCGGCATTGCGAGCGCGCGGCCGTCCTCCACCCTCAGCGCGTCGCTGTCGCTGTCAGCCTCCGTCAGTGTGTCGACTGCTTCGGCGAGTGCGTCCCACAACGTCACGCGCAGTGTGTCACGCAGCGCCAGCGCGAGCGGCTCCGGCACCGGTACCACCACCGAGAGCGGCTCCAGCTCCGGAACCGCGACCATGTCCAGCGCCACCGGAAGCCTCACACTGTCTTCGAGCCTCAGCGTCAGCCCCAGCCCCTGGTCTAATACCCGCAGCACGGGCTCCGCGTCCCCAAGCAGCTCTTCCAGCCTTACTCCAGTTGTGAGCCGGTCGAAGGGGTCGAAGAGCTGCACCCACACGCTCCCGGCGACGGCCACCCTCACGCACACCTTCACCGCGTCGCTGACCCGGACGCCCACCGGAACCGGCTCCCCAAGCCACACCGGCACCGCCACCGCGTCCGCCAGCCCCAGCGGGACGGGGACCAGCACGGCCTCCCCGTCCCCGACGCCGCGCCGCTCGCTCACGGCCTCGGCATCGCCCACTGCCAGTCCGACAGCCAGCGCGACCGCCGGCCGCAGCCGGTCGCGCTCCCGCACCGGCTCCGGCACCGCGAGCGTCACGGCCACCCTCTCGGGCACCGCCTCGGGCTCCGCCACGCCGTCGCAGAGCGACGCGGTCTCCGGGACCCGGACCCGCACCCTGACCCTCACCTGCACAAACCCCAGCTGGACGCCCTCGGCCTCCTCCGCCACGCCCACGGCCTCCGCAACGCGCACCATCAGTCGAAGCGGCACGGCCTCCCTTACGGCCTCCGGCACCCCCTCCGACCCAAGTGCCACCCCAAGCCCCACCGCGTCCCTGAGGCCCACCCCTTCGCGGTCGCCCTCCGCCTCCCGCAGCCCCTCCGCGACCCCAACCGCCAGGGACTCGCCCACAGCGCCGTCCCTGACCCCAAGCCTCTCCTCGTCCCCCTCCGAGTCCCGCACCACCGCCTCCGCCTCTGCGTCGCGGTCCTGCACACAGAAGCTGTCCGGATCCCCGAGCGCCACCACGTCCCTCCTGCGGACGCGCACGCGGTCGGGCACCCCATCGCCCACCCCCTCCGGCAGTGGGCGCGGTTCCCGCACGGGCTCGCGCACCGCGACGGCGACCTGCAGTACCGCCGGGACTTCGACCGCCAGCCCGTCGACCTCTCCGCCCGCGTCTCCGACCACAAGCCTCACGGGCTCCGACCTGCACAGCCCAACGCCAACCGGGAGCCGCAGCGCCTCGTGCAGCCTGACTCTCACCACCGGCACTGCCTCCCGCTCAGCCTCCCCCACCAGCTCACGCTCCATGTCCATCACCCCCACCGCATCCCCCTCCCCCACGCGCTCTCCCTCGTGCTCATGCTCCACCGCCCATTCCCTGTCCGGCACGCCGTCTGCGTCATGCAGCGCCACGCGCACCGGCTCTCCCTCAGCGTCCAGCCCAACGCCCAGCGCTCTCTCGGCCTCGGTCTCGGCCTCCGCGACGCCCTCCAGCACCGCAACGCCGCGGTTCACCGCAACACCCTCCCTCACACGGTCTGCCACGTCCACGTCCACAGACACCCGCACGCCCTCGCGGGTGCGGACGGCCTCCGGAGTCTCCGCGACCTGCAGCACCCGCACCACGACGCTGACCGTGTCCCGCTCCGCTTCAGGCACGCCGCCACACACCGCGTCAGCCTCCGGCACGCCGTCCCTCACCCGCAGCCCCACCCCGAGCCCCACCGGCACCGCCTCGGTCTCCGAGACCCACAGCCTGACAGCATCGCCATCCCACACCCTGAGTCCCTCCACCGCTGCCACACCGTCCGCAACCCCCAAGACCCGCTCCAACTCCCGCAGCCGCTCCCGCAGCCCCTCCACCTCGCGGACCCCCACCCCCGGCATGACCCGCACCGCCTCCGCCTCGGTGTCCCCGCCGTCCCACTCCCCGTCCGCGAGCCCCAGCCCCAGCCGCTCGCCGTCGCTGTCCCACAGCGGGACCCGCACGGTGTCCGCCTCCGCCCGCGCCTCCCGCACCCGGTCCGGCACCGCCACCCCCTCGGCCCTTTGCAGCCGCACCGCCACCGAGACGGGGTCCCCCTCTCCTTCCCCATCACTGACCTTTGCCTTGACCGTGTCACCCACTGCCACGGGCACACTCACCGGGAGCCCCTCGCATACGCCGACGCTTTCTCTGACCTCCCCATCCCGTTCCCCGACACCGTCGCGGTCGACTGGCAGTGCGTCTGCCTCCCGGACCCCAACCCTCTCGCTCAGCAGCAGCCACACCCCGACACCCACGCAGAGCAACAGCCGCACCGCCTCCGCGTCCCCTTCTCGCAGCGCCTCGGAGACGCTGACAAGCTCCGCGACGCGCACGCGGCCCGGCAGCGCCAGCGCGACGCCCTCGCCGTCCACGCGCAGCGCCACCGGGCCCACGGCCCGCGGCACCGGCACCCCGTCCTACACACCTTCCGACTCCGCGACCCGCTCCGGGACCCGCCCGCCGACCCTGAGCCCAAGCCCCAGCGGCAGCGCGTCGACTCGGAGCCCCTCCCTCGGGACCCGGTCGGCCTCCGGGTCCCCGTCCGCCTCGCTCATCTGCACCCGCACCCTCAGCGCGTCCCCCTCGCCCCCGACCCCCACCGCCTCCCCCTCCCCCACCCCGACCCCGACGGCGCGGCCCACCGCCACCCCCTCCGGCTCGGCCTCCCGCAGCTCGCTCACCGTCAGCCTCACGGCAACGCCCTCCATCACCGCGCAGCCCTCTCGGGCCTCCCACTCCCCGTCCTGCTCCCCCACCCGCAGCGCGTCCTCTGCGACGCCCTCGCCCTCGACCCTCTCCTCCAGCGCCTCCCCGGCCTCGCGCACCCCGTCCGGCTCGTGCACCCGCACCGCGTCCCCCTGCCTATCCCCCTCCCCCTCCCGCAGCCTCTCCGCGTCGTCCTCCCTGACGGCCGTGCCCACGCCGACCCCCAGCCACACCACCTCCGCCAGCGCCACGGCGTCCGCGTCAGTGACCCCGTCGCGCACGCCCTCCGCGTCCCCCACACGCACGCCCACCCCGTCGCCTTCCTGGACCCTCTCGACACCGTCGCGCTCTGCCTCGGGCAGCGCCTCCCGCACCGCCTCCCAGACCATCTCGGGGTCCGCCACAGCGACGCGCAGCGCGGCTGGCACTGCCACGCGCACCCCCTCGTACACCCGCACCCAGAGCCCCTCCTTCACGCCGTCCGCTCTCACACCGTCCCCCACACGCACGCTCACTTCCACGGTCACGTGCAGCCGCAGCGGAAGCCCGAGTACCACCAACACCCGCACCCGGACCCGCACCGGGACCTCCACCGCCTCGCGGCCGGTGTCTCTGAGCCGCACCCCCTCGCGCTCACGATCCCTCACCGCCAGCGCAAGTCCGACGGCGTCGGCGACGCTGTCGACCGTCTCGCGAACGCCCACCGCCGGCTCGACCGCCACCTCCACGCCATCGTGCTCCCCCGCCACGCCGTCCAAATCCGGCTCCCCCTCGCCCTCGGCAACGGACACCGCCTCCGGCACCGGCACCGACACCCGCCTGCGCACCGGAACACCCAGCGTCAGTCGCTCCGCTACGCCGACTGCGGCCCCGACGCCCTCGAGGAGCACGACCCGGTCTCCCAGCCTCAGCCTGTCGCCGTCCCCGCGGTCGGCCTCGGCCACTGACACCGCCACAGGAAGCGCATCCACATCCCCCACGCCCTCCCCCTCGCCCCCCAGCCCCACCCCCACAGCCGTGCCCACGACCACCTTCTCCATGTCCCCCTCCCACACCCCGACAATGGCGCCCACGGTGTCCCGGACAACGTCAGCGTCCGACTCCGGCAGCGCGAGCCCCAGCACCAGCGCGACCGCTACCCCCTTCGAAA
Organism: Eutreptiella sp. 'Long Island Sound 2002'; assembly: GCA_964036045.1. NCBI lineage: Eukaryota > Euglenozoa > Euglenophyceae > Eutreptiales > Eutreptiaceae > Eutreptiella > Eutreptiella sp. 'Long Island Sound 2002'. Next base: position 129,672,208 of record OZ038383.1, read on the forward strand.
GCCCCTCCTTCACGGCGCCCACACCAACAGCCTCCCGCACCCCATCCCTGACGCCCTCTCCCCGCGGCACCACCACGCACAGCGCGTCGCGCGCGCGGTCTGCGTCGCGCACCGCCACCGTGTCGCCGGCAGGCACCCGCTCCTTCTCGGCGTCCCTGTCGCGCGCCACGTCGCCCACGCGCTCGGTCTCGGCGCGCGCCAGCCCCTCCGCAACGGCGTCCCGGAGCCCCTCGGCCACGGGCTCCCGCAGCGGCCCCGCGTCGCCTTCCGCGACCGTGACCCTGACGTGCACCCGGACGCCGACAGTCTCGGGGGCCCACAGCGCTACTGCGTCCCTCACCGCCTCCGCGTCCGCGTCGGGGTCTCCCTCCCCCGGGTCGCCCACGCGCTCCAGCGCCACCGCGACCGCCGCGGCCTCCCCTACCCCCTCCGTGTCCGCGGCCCCGTCCCCCACGCGCTCGCGGTCGCCTTCGCGGACCCCAAGCCCCCCCACCCCGGCCCCTTCACGCACCCTCAGCTCCTCCCACAGCCTTACCGCCACCGCGGCCCTGTCCGCCACCGACAGCCGCACCGCCACGCGGTCCACCAGCCGCACAGCGAGCCCCACCCGCACGCCTCTCGGGTCCATCTCCCCCTCGCCCTCGCCGTCCACGGCCACCCGGACCGCGTCGCGCTCTGCGTCCCTCTCCCGGACCAGCACCGGGACGCCGACTGCCCGAGTCACGGGCACCGGCACCGCCTCCGGTTCCGCGACCGCCAGCCCCTCCGCGCCGTCCCGCTCCCGCAGCGGCCCTCGCACGGCGACCGGCACCCTCTCGGCGTCCCGCACCCCCACCCCCGGGGGGTCGCCCACGTCCTCCCTCACCTCCTCCTGCACTGCCACGCAGAGCCTGACCGTGACAGCCAGTGGTTCCCAGTCCGGGACCCCGACCCCCGTCCCCACCCCCACGCTGACCCGCAGCCTGTCGCCTCTGGCGACCTCCACGCGGACCCCCAGCCCCCCCTCCTGGACGCACTCCCAAAGCCCCACCGCCACCCAGTCACCCGCCAGCCCCTCCCCGACCCCGACCCGCACGCAGACGCCGCCGGGCTCGGCCAGCGCGTCAGCCTCGCTGTCTCCGACTGCCTCCCCCGCCCCGTCCCCCTCGGCCTCCCCATCCACCCGCTCCGCAACGACCTCGGCCTCGGCGTCCCCCAGTGTCACCGGCACCCCAACCCCCTTCCACAGCTCTTCCGCCACGCAAACCCCGACACACGCCCCCACTCTGACCCGCTCCCCCACTGGCTCGCCCACCGCCTCAGTCACGGCGTCCAGCACCCCCTCCGACACCCGCAACCGGACCCTCTCCCGATCACCCACCTGCACCTTCTCCCGCTGCATGAGCGCCACCGCGACGCACACCCCCTCAGCCACCGGCACCCCCTCCCGCAGCCACACCGCCACAGCGTCCCACACCGCCACTGGCGCCAGCACTCCGAGCGCGTCGCACAGCCCCAGCGCCCGCCGCACGCCCTCCCTCACCGCCACACGCAGTGCCAGCGCCAGCGGAACCGGCTCCTCAACCGCCTCCGTCACGATGTCCCTAAGCCCCAGCCCCGGCCCCTCCCCCACCCGCACCCGCACCGCCACCGCCTCCCCCCCCCCGCCCTCCGCGACCCGCACGTGCACTGCCACGCCCACGGCGACCTCCAGCCTCTCGGCGACCCGCACCCCGACGTCGGGCACCCCGGCCGCCTCCCTCTCCCCCTCCCCGTCCCGGAGCGGCACGCCCACCGCCACCGCCTCCAGGGGCCCCACGCGCACCACGACGCCGACCCCTTCCCGCACCCGCACCGCGTCCGCGTCCGGCACCGTCTCCGCGCCGCGCACCCCCACCGGCACGCGCAGCCTCTCCCTTTCCGACACCGCCTCGCCTCCCTCCCGCTCGCGGACCCCCACACACTCCCCCTCCGCCACGGCCTCCCGCAGCACCACCCCTACCCCCACCCCCGCGCCCTCCCCGCACTTCACCGTGTCGCAGAGCGGGTCGCGGTCGCCCTCCCCGTCCCCAAGCCTCACCTCCAGCCCCGCCGTCTCGGCCTCCGCCACGCCCACGTCCCGCACGCCCACCTGCAGCCGCACGCCCAGCCCCACCCGGACGTCCCTCACTGCCAGCGCGTCTCGCAGCCCCGGGGGCACCGGCACTGCGTCCAGCAGCCACTCCACCACGCGGCGCGAGACCCCCAGCGCCACCGCCTCCCCCCTGTCCGCGACCCCGTCCACCGCCACGGCGACCCCTTCTCCCACGGCCCTGCGCAGCGTCAGCCCGCCCTCCGGCACGCGGTCCCCCACCGCCTCGCGGTCCACCCCCGGGACGTGGTCTGCCTCGCGGACGGCGTCCGGTACGCCGTCCCGGATGCGAACCCTCACCCCGTCCCGCAGCCGAACGGCCACGCGGCGCCAGACGCACTCCGGTACACACACCGCGAGCGACTCCCGATCCCCGGCCCCTTCCCCCACCCGGTCCCCTCCCACAGTGACCGCAACGGGCAGCCCCACGGCCCGGGCCACTCTTTCCCCAAGCCTGTCCGGCAGCCCCTCCTCCACCGCGACCGCGACCACCCACACCCGCTCTGGCCACTCCATTTCTCGGTCTCAGAGTCCCTCCGCAACCGCGACCCCGCCGCCTTCGGGGTCCCGGACCGTGTCGGCCTCGTGCTCCGGCTCCACCACTGCAAGCTCCACACGGACCGGGTCCGCCTCCTCCCTCTCCGCCTCCGGCAGCCCGACAGGCAGTGCCACCGCCACACCCACCGCCAAAGCCACTGACACGCTGACGCTCACCGCTTCGGCCTCACGATCCGGCTCCGACACCGGCACCGGTACCCGCTCCCGAGGCGGCACTGCAACCGGCAGCCAATCGCTCCCCGCTTCCTTGTCCTCCACCGCCTCTTGCACCTCCGGTACTGCTTCGCCATCGCACATGACGGCGTCGCACTCTCTCTCGCCTTCCACGTCGCCCACCACCAGTTCCACACTGTCCCCCCCGACGCAAAGCCGCAGCGGCCGCACCGCCAGTGCCACGCGGTCGTCGTGCACGCTCTCCCTCAGCCCCACACCGTCCGCTCCCACGGCCTCGGCCACCCCGTCCCCCACTCCCTCTCCCTTGGCATCGCCCACGCCGACTGGGACGCTGTCCCAGCGCGTCACCCGCACCGCGTCCCCGGCGACCCCAACCGGCACAGCCACCACCCGCTCACCCTCCCGCACGGCCACTGCCACGCCCTCCGGGTCTGTCGTCTCTTGCTCCCTCTCCACCGCCACGCTCACCCGGACCACCAGCCCCACCCGCAGCCTATCCCTCACCCGCACACTCACCCCCTCTGCCCCAAGCCCGACTGGGACCCCCACCCCCACCGCCACGCCCACGCCCCGCAGCGCCTCGGGCACCGCAACCCGCAGCGCGGTCCCGTCCGGCAGCCCGCCCTCCGCCTCCCCGTCCACCGCGTCCCTTTCCCCCCGTTCCCCCTCCATCACGGCCTCGGCAAGTGCCTCCCGCCCGCGCTCCGCCACGGCCTCCGCCACCGGCTCCCACTCCGCCTCCGCCACCGCTTCGCCGCGCTCACCGACCGGCACCCAATCCCCGCACCCCTCTGTCTCTCTGTCGCGCACACCAACAGGGACTGCCAGCATCTCCTGCAGTGCGTCAACGTCCCTCTCCCTCCCGCGTAGTGCCTCCCAGACCGCCACCCTTTCCACGCCGAGTCCATCGAGGCCCACGCCCTCTTGCTCCGCCACGCCACCCGACACCCGGACCCCCACAGCCACCCGCACCGGGTCGCGCGGCCCCACGCACACAGCCACCGGCACCGGCACTGGCTCCGGCAGCACCTCCGCGTCCCGCTCCCTCCGGCTCACGGTGACGGACAGCCCCTCGCCAACACCGCGGGGGAGCAGCACCGCCACCGCCACCGGGTCCGACTCCGCGCACCCCACCGCCACTTTCACCGCGACGTCCTCGGCGTCCCGGAGCCCCTCCTTCACGGGCTCCGGAACCGGAGCCGTGAGCGGCACCCGCACGCGCACGCCATCGCCGTCCCTCACGTCTCGCACGCCCACACCAACCCTCACGGCCTCCCGCTCCCCGAGCGGCACATACCCCGGCAGCCCCAGCCAAAGCCCCACCGCGTCCGGCAGCACGTCCCCCACCGCATCGCGCTCGCCGAGCCGCTCTCCGACGCCCACCGCCTCGCCCACTGGGACCGCCTCCCGCACGCAGTCCCCGTCCAGCCCCTCGCTCTCACGCTCCGTGTCGCCGTCCTGCAGCGCCTCCCGGGCCTGCACGGCGTCCCGGTCTGCCAGCGGCACGGCGTCGCCGACACCGACCCGCAGCTCGAGCCCCACGCAGTCCCCCCGTTCCCCCAGCCTGAGCCTCACCCTGACCATCACGCGGTCCACCACCCGAAACACGACCCTCTCGCGCTCCCCCTCGGGCCCGTCCCGGACGCCCACGGCCACCGTGAGCCCCTCGAGCGGCAGTACCACTGCCTCCCCCTCGATGTCCCCGAGCCTCACCCCCAGCGACAACCCCAGCCTCAGCCCCAGCCCCAGCCCCACTGCGACCGCGTCAGGGGCAACCATGTCTGCGTCGTCGCACTCCCCGACCATGACCCCGACTGGGAGCCTGTCCGGCACTCGCTCCGGCCTCCGGACTGCCACCCCCTCTGTGTCGCCCTCCCTGACGCCCTCCAAGACCGGAAGCCTCCCCCCCTCGGCCAGTTTCACGCTCACCGCAACCGCCACCGCCTCCGGCCGCAGCGCGACGCCCACCTCCCGCACCGCGAGCGCGTCGCCTGCGCGCAGCAGCAGCGGTACCGCCTCCTGCACGGTATCGGCGTCGCTCAGCCTGTCCCTGAGCTGCAGCCCCAGCCCCTCTCGTAGCCCCTCCACGAGCAGCACGGCGACAGCCTCGCCGTCCGTGACGCGCACGCGCTCCGCCTCCAGTTCGCCCCTTCTCACCGCCACCGCCACTGCCTCGCCATCCGTGTCTTGCAGCCGGTCACTGTCCCCCAGCGCATCCCCGACGGCCACGCCCAGCCCGTCCAGCAGCCCGTCCGCGTCCCCCACCGCGTCCTCCTCCCCGACCCGCACGGCCACCGCATCCCTGGGGTCCGGGACCAGGAGCCGTAGCACGGCCTCTCTCTCGGCCTCGCGGTCGGCAACGGCTTCGGGGACTCCGACTGGAACGCGGTCGCCAACGCCGTCCCGCTCGCGGACGTACTCCACAGCGACGGCCTCGGCGTCGCTGACCGCGAGCGCGACCCCCTCCTTCACCGCGTCGGGCACGCGCAGCCCCACCACCACCGCCGCGGCCTCGGCGTCCGGCAGCGCCAGCCTCTCCAGGACGACAAGCCGCGGGAGTCGCACTCCGACCGCCTCCCGGTCCACCCTGACTGCCTCTCCCAGCGCCACAGCGTCCGCTTCCCGGAGCGACACGGACACCCGCAGTGCGTCCTGGTCCGGAAGCCGGACTCCGACGCGGTCCCCGACCCCGGCCCCAACCGGCTCCGGCAGCGCGACGCGCACTCTGTCCCGCGCCGCCACCGGCAGCCCCTCCCGCACCACGACCCGCCCCCAGAGCCGCTCCCGGACGCCGTCCGCCAGCCTCTCGCCCACCGCCACGCGGACGGACACCGGCTCCGCTTCGAGCAGCCCGTCGTGCACGCGGTCCGCGACGGCCTCCCCGAGCCTATCCCCGTCGGCGTCCCCCTCCGCTAGCCCCCGCAGTGTCTCGCCCTCGCCCTCCCTGACCCCCACCGCGACCTGCTCCACGCCGTCCCGCTCGCCAACCGCCACCCTCTCCGCGCGCCCCACGGCGACCGCCACCGCCACCGCCTCCCCATCAGGGACCCGCTCCTCCCGCACGCTGTCCTGCAGTGTGCCCAGCCGCTCTCCCACGCCAACGCCCCCCACGCTGTCCTCAAGTCGCAGCCCGAGCGCGTCCCCCTCGGCGTCGACCGCCACTGTCTCGGACACGGCCTCCGCCAGCCTCTCGGGGTCCGCCAGCCCCACACCCACCCCGCAGCCCAGCACCACCGCGTCCCCAAGCCACACTGCCACCCAGCCCCCGACCGCGTCCCGCACCCGGAGCGTGACCTGCAGCCCCTCCCCGTCGCGCTCCTCCCCGACCCTCTCTGTGACCCCGCCCACCCGCATCGCCTCCCGGTCGCGCACCGCAACCCCCACGCCGACCCGTGTGCCCTCCGGCAGCCCCAGCGCGTCCGCGACCCCGGCGCAGTCCGGGTCCACCAGCGCGTCGCCGTCGCGTACGCGGTCGGCGTCCCCTACCCCCTCGCCCTCAGGCCCGCGCACCGGCACCGACACGCCGACTCCATCCCGGACCACGAGTGGGTCCCCGTCCTGCACCGCCATCGCGTCGCGGACCGGGACGGCGTCCCCCAGCGTGACGCTGTCACCATCGGTCTCGCCATCCACCGCGACCGCCTCCGCGACCCCCTCGGCCTCCGTCCTCCACAGCCCCACCCGGACCCTGTCCCCCCGCGCAAGCCCCACCGCAACCGTCACCATCTCCGCCTTCCGAACCCGGACCCCCAGTGCCCCCTCGCCCTCGGCCTCCCTGACTCCCAGCCTCTCCCATCCATCATCGACCCCCTCAAAGTCGGCGCCGGGGACCAGCACCGTTAGCCGTAGCGTGTCCCTCACGTGCCGCACGCGCACCGTCTCGTCCCCGACGGCCTCTTGCACGCCCTCGGTCTCGGCATCGCGGTCCCCCAGCGTGTCCTTGTCGCTGACCGCCAGTCCCACGCGCACCGCCTCGAGCTCCTGCATCCCCACGCCCTCCATTTCCCAGACAGGGACTCCCACCCAGAGCCCCACCCCAAGCGCCAGCGCCACTGTCACTGTCGTCCCCTCTGCCAGCCCCCACTCCCGATCCCCAAGCCCCACGGGCTCCCTCTCCTACACGGCGGTCCCGACGGCCTCCCCCACCGCCAGCCCCTCCGCCACCGCAAAGCCCACGTGCACGCACACAGCGTCCGCGTCTTGGTCAACGACGCAGTCGCTCTCCAGCAGCGCAACGGCGAGCTCGACCGGCAACAGCACCGCCACCGCCACCCACACTGGATCAGCGGCGTCGCGGTCGCTCTCCGTGACGGCCGCGCGCTCCCGGAGCGTGACGCGGTCCCTGACCTGCGCACTGACGGTCACGCGGACGGCAAGCCCGCCGTCGCAGACCTGCACCGGCACCGTCTCCCGCCTCCGCAGCCCCTCATCCAGCGCCTCGCCAACGGCGTCCTCAAGCCACACGCCGAGCGCCGTCCCCACCGCCACCGGCACCCGCACCGGCACTGCCTCGGGCTCGCCCGGCAGTACCTTGACCCACACCCACAGCCCCACCCGCCCCCGCTCTCCCTCGCTCTCCTTGTCCTTGACGCCCTGGCACACCCCCAGTCCCACGGGCAGCGCCACCCACGTCGAGACCCGCAGCCGCACTGCGTCGTCCACCCCGACCCCTTCCCTCAGCCCCACCGCCTCAGCCACGCCCAGTGCCCGTCGCACCTACACCGACTCCCGCAGCAGCACCGCCACCAGCACCTCCACCGGATCTCCCTCCTCCTCCCGAACTGCCTCCGGGCCGAGCCCGACAGCGACGGCCTCCACAGCCTCTCCGACCGCGACCACCGCATCCGGCACCGCCACCCCCAGCCCCACCGCCAGCGCGTCTGCGACCGCCTCGTCCATCACCCCGACGCCCGCCGCCACCGCGTCGCCCGCCTCGCGGTCCCGGTCCGCCTCGCCCACGCCATCCCGGTCGCGCAGCCCGCCATCCCGCACGACCTCCGCCACCGCCTCCACCGCGACCTCCACCACCAGCCCTTCCCCTTCGTCCCCTCCCTCCCACACGGACTCCGGCAGCCGCACGCGGAGTGCCACCCTGGGGACCTCCGGCAGCGCGTCGCGGAGCCCCTCCAGGTCCCTCAGTCTCTCGCCCTCGCCCACCGTGACCCCCTCACCATCTGGCACCCCCACAGCCACCGCCTCTCTCAGTGCCTCACACTCCCTCAGCCCAAGCCCCACCCACTCCTTGACGCAGAGCCCCGACTCCAGCCCCTCCCCCACCCTCACAGTGTCGCGCGTGCTCACACTGTCCGCCATCCGGACCCCCAGCAGCACCTTCACAGCGACACCCACGTCCTCCAGCAGCGCGTCCACCCGCACCCCTACCCCCGCCACCCCCTCCGGCAGCCGTTCCGGGTCCGGGGCCCCTAGCCCTACCCCCTCGGCGACGGTCACACTCACCCTACGCCCCACCACCACCTCCACAGACAGCGCGCCGTCGCGCACCCGCACGCGGACAGCGACGCTCTCCGGCACCGGCGGCCGCACCGCCTCCGCGCCATCGGCGTCCCAGTCCCGCAGCCCCACATGGACACCCACAGCCTCAACCCTCACCACCAGCCCCACGCCGTCGGCCTCCGCGTCGCGCGCGCCCACCACAACCTGCACCTCCTCGCCCTCTGGCTCCTGGACTGCAACCGCCCCGTCCCCGTCATCCTCTGCGTCTGGCAGCCGCACCCGCTCCGCATCCCCCTCCCCCAGTTGCACTACCCACACCCGATCACTGGCCACGCCGTCCCCCTCCGTCACCAGCGGCTCCGTCACCTGCTCTCTCTCCGCATCTGCGCTGCAAACCTGCAGCCCCTCCCTCAGCGCTTCGTCGTCGCTGAGCGCCTCGCTGTCGCCGGCCACGCACACCACCCGAAGTCTGACGGGCACCGGGACCGCCACGGCGACGCAGTCCGGCAGCGGCAGCGGCGCGTCGCGCTCGCGCTCCGGCACCACCGGTACCCCAAGCCGTACGCCGTCGCCAACCCCCAGCCCCCCCACTGAGTCCGCGTCCGCGAGCCGGAGCCTGACCCGGACGCCCACCGTTGCCCCGACCGGCAGCTTCTCGCGCACCGGGTCGCCCACCGCGACGCCGTCGGCCTCGGGCAGTGCACCCTCCCGCTCTGCGACGCGGAGCGTCACGACCGCCAGCCGCACTGGTACCGCGTCCCTCTCCCGCACCACGAGCCCCACCCACAGCCCCTCCGTGTTCCCGTCGCCGTCGCCGTCGCCCACCAGCGTCAGCGCTACCATGAGCCTGTCGGCGACCCCCAGTGGCTCCCTCTCCCGCACGCCCACACCGTCCCCGACACCCCCGACAAACTCGCCCTCTGTGTCCGTGACCGCGTCGCCAACGGTGAGCGGCTCCGGCTCTCGCACGCCCACCCCTGGCCGCAGCTGCACCTGCACGACCACCGCGACCGGCAGTCGCACCCCATCCGCGACCCGGCCCGGGAGCGGGAGCGTGACCGCCTCCGTGTCGCTCACCTGCAGCCCCTCTCCAGCCACCGCAACGACCACCCACACCCCGTCCCCGTCCCAGACCATCGCCCCGACGACCACTGGCACCTGGTCCGCTTCGGCCTCCCCCAGCCCCAGCGGGAGCCGCAGCCACTCCTCGCCCTCGTTGACTGCATCGCCCACGCCCTCTGCCTCGCTTTCCCCAGGGCCAACGTGCACCGCGACCCACAGCCTCAGCGCCTCCCGCACCCCCACGGCTTCCTCCGGCACCCGCACACCCTCACCCACGCGGAGGTCTGCATCGCCGTCCCGCAGTGCATCGCCGTCCACGAGCCTCTCGGGGACAGCCTCTGCGAGTGCGCAGGCGACCGGCGCCGCGACTGCCACCGCGACCCGCACCACCTCCTCCTCGCCGTCGAGCTCCCACGCCCGGTCCGCAACGGCGAGCGGCACCGCCGCGCCCACCCGCTCGCCCTCCACCAGCCCCACCGCCACCCCGACACGCACGTTGAAGAGCCGCAGCCGGTCCCTGACCGCAAGCGCGTCCGCAACCTCTGCGACCCGCACGCGTGGCAGCCTCAGCCTCACCCCTACCCCCACTCCTTGCGCCACCCGGACGCACTCCTCCACGCGCACCGCCTCCCCGCCATCGGCGTCCGCCTCCCCCGGCTCTGTCTCAGCGTCGGGGAGTGCGTCGCGGACCGCCACCCGCTCCCTGTCCACGGCCAGTGCGTCCCCCACGGCCTCCCTCTCCTTCACCTCCTCCGCATCCCCGAGCCCCACCCCAAGCACCACGCCCTCCCACACCGGCACCGCGACCCGCACCCGCACCACCAGCCACACCGCCGTCCTCAGCCCCACGGCATCCGGTTCGGTCTCCGTCTCGCGCTCCCGCAGCCCCAGCCCCAGCCCGACGCCGACCCCCTCCCCGGCGTCCCCATCCGCCTCCGCCTCCGCCTCTGCATCCAGCGCCACCCCCTCCCCCACGCCGTCACTCACCGCCTCCCCGACCCGCACCATGACCACATCCGCCACCGGCACCTCCCGCCGGACCTGCTCCGCAACCCACTCCCCGTCCCCGTCCACCACCCAAACCCCCACACATTCCCTCCCAACCGCATCATCGACGCCGTCAGCGACGGCGACCTGCACTGCAGCGCTCTCGGGGTCGCACACCCAATCCCCGCCCTCGGCCTCGGCCGCGGCGACCGCCTCCGGCACCCGCACCCGCACGCGCTCGACCCAGACTTGCAGCCCTTCCGCATCTTCATCCGCGGCAAGCGCCAGCCCATCCTCCGTGTCGCTGTCCCTCACTCTGGGCTTCAGTACCACCAGCACTGGCACCCCTTCGCCCACCTGCAGCCCGTCGGCCACTGTGTTGCAGTCTGCCTCGCCCTCCCCCACCCCGACACCCGCGGCCTCCCCCAGTGCTACCGCAAGCGTCACGTACACCACAAGTGCGTCCAGCACCCGCAGCAGCTCCGGTACCCGAAACCCTTTGGGCACTCCCTCGCCGTCACGCACGCCCACTTCGTCGCTGTCGCGGTCGATGTCCGGCAGCCGCACGCAGTCCCGCACCGCGTCTGCCGGGCGCAGCCTGTCGCGCTCCGTGACCGCACCCACGCGGTCCCGGTCCCGAACACCGTCGACGGCCAGCGCCAGCGGCACCGGGTCCCGGAGCCCGTCCGCCACGCCCACCGCGTCCGCGTCGGTCCGCCCGACCGGCACGCCGCCCACCGCCACGCGGTCGTGGTCGCGGACCCCGAGCGTGTCGCGGTCCGCGACCCCCTCGCACAGCGGCTCCCCGTCGGCCTCCCACAGCCCGTCCCCGACCGCGTCGCCCTCGCGGTCGCCGAGCTGCTCCCCCACGGCCTCCCCCACCCACTCCTGCTCAGCCACGCCCAGCGCGACCACGTCCCCGTCCTGGACGGCCCCGCACACCGCCAGCGCCCCGTCTCCGTCGCTCTCCCACTCCGACACCGCCAGCGCCTCCTCCCGCACCCCCACAGGCTCACCCTCCGGGTCGCTCTCAGGCACCTCCTCGCCCTCAGGCTCCGGGAGCGCCACCCGCGTGCCCTCGCACACGGGCAGCGCCACCTCCACCGCCAGTCCGAGCCTCTCCGGCACCGCCACACACACCCCGAGCGTCTCCGGGTCCGCCACCCGCACCCCGCGCCCCACGCCGTCCGCCACACGCTCCGCCTCCCCCACCCCCACCCCCGCCACCGCCAGCCCCACAGCGTCGCCGACGGCTTCCCGTACCACGATCACCCGCTCGTCGTCCCCAACGCGCACACAGACCCCGACCCCCCGCACGGCGACCCCGTCCTGGACCCCCAGCTCGCCCTCCCTCTCGGGCTCCCCCGCCGCTAGCCCCTCCCCCACCCCGTCCCCGACCCCGACGCGAAACCCCACGGCTACGCCCACCGGCAGCGGCACACACTCCCAGAGCTGCAGCCTCTCGGTGTTGGGCAGCATCACCGCCACGCCCACCGTCTCCGGGTCCTCCAGCCCCAGCGCAACCTCCTCCCAGGCTTTGTCCGGCACCTGCACAACAACCTGCAGCCGGTCCGTCACCGGGAGTCGCACACACACCAGGCCCTCCTCCTCCTTCACCGACACTGGCACCTCCAGCCGCAGCCTTACGCCGAGCCTCAGCGGAAGTCTGCCGTCGCGCAGCCCCACGCCCTCTGCGTCCGCCAGTGGGACCGCGTCCTGGTCCACGTCTGCAAACCGCACCCAAACCTGCAGTGCGTCCGCCTCCCCCACGGCCTCGGCGTCCGCCTCCCTCTCCTCCCGGTCGGCTTCTGGCAGCGCCAGCGGCACTGGCTTTGGCAGCCGCTCGCCCTCACTGACGCCGAGCTGCACCCGCAGCACGCGCACCGCCACGCCACCGACCTCCGCCTCGCGGACTGCGACCCGCACGCCCAGTGGCAGCCGCAGCACCACCTCCTCCCGCAGCCGGTCCGGCACCAGCACCACATCTGCCACCCTCACGCCCTCACACACCCGCACCACGTCCACCTCTGGCACGGCCTCCCTCTCCTCGTCCGCCACCCTTACGCCGATGCCCACCCGGAGCCCCCCAACGCTGACCACGTCCCGTAGCTCCTCCGAATCCTTCACTGCGCGGCGATCAGGCAGCGCCTCTGCCTCACACACGCCCTCCCTTACCCCCTCCGCCTCCACTGCGAGCCTGACGTGCACGGGCAGCGACACCTCGTCCTGTTCCCTCTCGATGTCAGCGTCTCTCTTCCTCTCTGGCTCCCGCAGCCCCACCCCAAGCCCCAGTGGCAGCTGCACGCCCTCCGCTACGGGCACGGCGTCTGCCTCCCCCACCCTCTCACCCTCCGGCACCGGCACCGGCACCGGCAGTCACTCCCTCTCACTGTCAGCCACTCGCACCGCCACGCCTTCCACAACCCAGAGTGCCTCCCGCAGCACCCAAACCCGGAGCCAATCTGCCTCGACCACCGCGACCCCCTCCCCCTCCCCCTCGCCCAGTGCCACGCCCACCGCGACCGTCAGCCTTTCCCTGGGGCTGTCGGGCACCCCCACCCCCGCCCCAACCGCAACGCCGCCCACGGCGTCCCGCTCGTCCACGGGCACGCCGTCGCCCACGGCCTCGGGGTCCGCCAGCACCTCGTCCACTGCCAGCCCCACCCTCTCCAGCACTGCCTCATCCAGCGCCTCCCCAAGCGCCACCCCGAGCGTCCCCCCGACAGGCTCTGGACCCACCGCCACCGGCACCCGCACCGCCTCCCGGTCGGCCTCCCCGTCCTCCGGCACCGCCTCCGGCACCAGCTCCCCTTCCGGGTCAGTCACGCCCTCCCGCTCGCCCACAGGCAGCGCCTCCCCCACTGCCAGCGGCACGCCGAGCGGCACCGCCTCCGGGACGCCCCCGGGCAGCCCCTCGCACACCCCCTCGTGCACCGCCTCCTCCGTCTCTCTCAGCCGCAGCGGAACGCCCTCCCCCACGGGGACGGGCAGCCGCACCCACACGCCCTCCCTCACGCGCAGCTTCAGCCCGTCGGGCTCGCCGGGCGTGTCCCGCAGCCCCACCGGCACCGCGACCCCCTCCGTGACGGAGTCGCACAGCGCCTCTGTGTCTCCGTCACTGGCTCAGAGCGACAGCGCGACGCCCTCCGATCCCCGCACGTCCACCCGGTCCCGAACAAGGTCCGGCAGCACCACGTCCTCCCGCTCGCCGTCTCGCTCCCCCTCCCGCACCCCAAGTGCTCCGGCCTCAGGCTCTGGCTCCCTCTCCGTCTCGCCTCTCCGCACGCCCACCGCATCCGGCACGCCCACCCCGACTCTGTCGCCGTCGCCCACGCGGTCGACGCGCACGCCCACAGCCTCGGGCACGCCCAGCCCCACCCTCTCCACACAATCCGCGTCGCTGACGTCCACCGGCAGCCCTTCAGCGTCTGCGAGCGCGACTCCGACGTGCACCAGCGCGACCCCCGGCAGCCGAACCGGCAGCGGGACCCCCACCGCCACCATCCGCTTCTCTCTGTCTCTCGCCTCCGCAACCGGGACGCTCACTCGCACTGTTTCGCGGTCAGAGTCCGACAGCCGCACCCCCTCCACCGCCACACGGACCCTTTCCGCTTCGTATTCAATGTCCGTCACCACCGCGACCCCCTCGATGACGCCATCCACGCGTTCCGAGTCAACGTCCGGCAGTCGGTCCCGCAGCGGCTCAGGGTCCCGCACCGGAAGCGTGTCCCCGAGCATCTCCGGCGCCGCGTCCGACACCCCGTCGGAGTCCGCCACGGGATCCGGCACGCGGTCCGCGTCAAGAACGCGCTCCCTTGCCGTGACGCCGGCGCCCACGCCGACGGTCTCCCGGTCGCGCACGGGCACCGCGTCGCCCTCGCCGACCTCCACCCTCTCCGCCACCGTCTCCGCCACCATCTCCGCCACCTCAGCCTCCCCGACGCGGCTCTCGCTCTCGGCCACCGCCAGCCCAACCACCCGCTCCCCCTCGCGGACGCCCAGCTCCACCGCCTCCCTGACCCCCTCCACCTGCACCCGCTCCCTGTCCGCCAGCCCGTCCTCCCGCACCGCCTCCCCCACCCCCACCGGCTCGGGGCGGCCCTCCCGCACGGCCAGCCCCACCCGGACCCCCACGCCCACCGCAACCCCCTCCTCCGGGTCCCGGACCCCGGGCTCCGCCACGTCCAGCCCCACGCCGTCTCGCACGCGCTCTGATACCCCCACGCGCACCCCCACCCCCTCGGGCAGCCGCAGCCCCTCTGCCTCCGCGTCGTGCACCGGCACGGCCACCCCCCTCCCAACACCCACCCCCTCCTCCTCCGTTTCAGGATCCCTCAGCCCCCGTCTCTCCGGCTCAGCCTCTCCGTCGCCGTCCCGCTCCGCCTCGCCGACCCGCTCCCCCTCCGCCTCCGCGTCCCCGAGTCGCACCTCCCACACCCGCACCCTCTCCGCCTCCCCGAGCCTCTCCCGGTCCCCGCGGTCCCCCTCTGCGTCCCCCTCGTCCTCCGCGTCGCAGTCCCTGACGCCCACGGCACCCCCAACCGCCTCCGTCTCGACGTCCGGCCCCTCACAAACCGCCTCCTCCTCCGGCACGGCCACCCTCAGCCGCGCGCGCACGGCGTCCCCCACCGGGACTGCGAGCCCCAGCCAGACCCCGACCCCCCGCCACACCACCACCTGCACCCTCACTCGCCCCACCCCAACACCCACAGCCACCTCCTCCTGCTCAGAGTCCCCTAGTGTGTCCGTGACCCCAACCGCCAGCCCCTCCCCGTCGGCCTCCCGCTCCGCCTCAGCATCGCCGTCCAGCGGCACCGTCTCGCCGTCCGGCTCCAGGTCCGCTTCGCAGACCACGTCGCTCTCCGCCTCACTCTCCCAGAGCCCCACGCCCCCAAGCCTCAGCCAGAGCGCCAGCTCGCGCACGCCATCCGCGTGCTCGGCATCGCCGACCCGGAGCTGGTCCGTGTCCACCCACACCCTCTCAGACACCCCAACCGCGCCATCGACCGCGACCCACAGCGTTACGCATAGCCCCAGCCCGAGCCCCAGCCCCAGCAGCAGCCCGAGCAGCGCCACGCTCAGCGCCACGCACACCGCCTCGCGGACCACGACCACGACAGGCACGCCCACGCCCAGCGCGGCTGCCACCGCCACGTGCACCCGGACTCGCTCCCCGTCCCCCGGCTCCCAGTCCGCGTCCCTAACCGCCACGACCCTGAGCCCGTCCCCGGCCACCGGCTCCGCCACGCCATCGCGCTCTCTGACCGGCACAGCCACTGCCACCGCGTCGCCGCCCAGCGCGTCGGACTCGCAGACCCCGCGCCCCACTGCGACCGGCACCCCGTCGGCCTCCGCGACCGCATCGTGCACCGCCCCGCCCTCGACCTCCGGCTCCCTGACGGCCCTGGGCACCCGTTCCGCGACCCCCAGCCCCACCGCAACCCGGAGCCACACCGCCTCGCTCCCGACGCCCTCCCCCACCCCGACCGCCACCGTCTCCTCCAGCGGGTCGGCCTCCGCCACCCGCACAACCCGAAGCCCCAGCGCCACCCCGTCGGTGTCCCTGTCCCGCTCCCCTTCCCTCACCCCCACGCCGTCCCCCACACGCACCAGCCGCACACTCAGCCAGACCCGCACCCCGTCCGCCTCCGCCTCCCCGACCCCCCCGTCACCCACGCACACCCGCTTCGTGTCTCACAGCCGCTCGCTCAGTGCCACCCCGACGCAGAGCCCAAGCCCCTCCGCGACCGAGACGCACTCCCCGGCCACGGCCTCGCCCTCGCTGTCGCGGAGCCGCACCAGCGCCACCTGCAGCCCCTCAGCCACCGTCTCCCCCAGCGCCTCCTCTACCGCCACCACCTCCTCCTCTGCCTCCGCCTCCCCCACCGGCCACCAGACCTACAGCCGCAGCCGCAGCCCCCCATCCCCCACTGCAACGCCGTGGGGTTCGCGCACCTCGACCCCCACCGCGAGCCCCACGCCAACCCGGACAGGCTCCGCGTCGCTCTCGTCCGCCACGCCCTCCCCCTCAGCCTCTGCTTCGCCATCGCCAAGCGCCTCGGGGAGCGCGTCGTGCTCGCCGTCGCGGACCCTGACGCTGTCCCAGCCCCTCACGCGCAGCGGCAGCGGCAGCCGCTCCGCGTCGCGCGCGCTCTCCCGAAGCCCGTCCCCGACCACGACCGGCACCCAGAGCCCGTCCCCCTCTGTGACTGGCACCCCGACGGCCCAGCCTACCCGGACCCAGTCCCCCGGCTCCCTCACTCTCACTCTCACGACGCTCACCCCCAGTGACAGCGTCACGTGCGCCTCCCCCTCTGCCTCCGCCTCCAGCACCACCGTCCACACCCTCACCGCGGTGCCCACCCCGACCCCTCACAGCCACACGTGGTCGGCCTCCGGGACCCCAACGCCCTCCTGCAGCCGCACGTGGACGTGCTCCCTCCCCACCGCCTCCGTGTCCCCCAGCGGCAACCGCACCGCCACCGTCACGCTGTCGACCTCCGGGAGCGGCTCCCCGAGCCCCAGCGGCTCCGGCACCGCGTCCGCCACCGCCACCGCCTCCCCGAGCCCCAGCACCCGCACAACCACCGCCTCCGCCTCGCGCTCCCCCTCGGCCTCGCCGTCCCAGTCCGCGGGCCGCACGGCCTCGCCCACCGGCACGCGGGTGCCCACTGGCACGCACACGGGTTCCCCCACGCCCAGCCCCTCCGCATCCCGGACCCGCTCGCCGTCGCCATCCCGCAGCCCAACGCCGTCCCCCACATCGACCGCCTCCGCCACATGCTCGCCCCGTTCCGCAACGGCTACGGCAACCCACACCCGCTCCCCCAGCGCCTCGCCCTCCGCGTCAGCCTCGCCCTCCCCCACCGCCTCCCCCACGGTTGCCCCGACGGCCACCAGCTCGCGCACCGGCACCCGCACGGCCTCCCGGTCGCGCAGCCGGACGGCGGCCCCCAGCGCGACGCCGTCCCACACCCCCTCGCCCCTGGACAGCGGGACCCGCACGGCCACAGCAGCGCCCACCTCCACCTCCACCGCCACACGCACGCCCTCACCCTCTCCGCCGTCGGCCTCCCGCACCCGCTCCTTCACCACCGCAACCCGTGCGCTGAGCCCCTCGCGCTCCGCAACCGCCAGCGCCACCGCGTCGGCCTCCGCATCCTCCACCTTCGGCTCCCCGACCCACTCCTCCTGGACCGCCTCCGCGTCCTGCACCCACGCGCCCACCACGTCCTTCACCGGCACTGGCACCCGCTCGCAGTCCCCGTCCGCCACACTTCCAACGCCCACTCTCAGCCCCACGCAGCCCCACTCCCCCAGCCCCACTTCCACCCGCAGCCGCAGTGCGACCGCCACCGTCACTGCGTCGGGCTCCGGCAGCGCCACCCTCAGCCCCACGCCCCGCGTCTCGGGCACCGCCTCCTGCAGCGCGTCCGTTTCGGTGGCGGCGTCGGACTCCCCGACCGCAAGCCCCCCGTCCGCGGTCCCCTCCGCGACCAGCTCCTCCTCGCCCTCCGTGACGCTCACCCCGCTCCCGACGCGCAGCCTCAGCACGACGAACACGGCCTCTGCCCCGACCGCTTCGCGCAGCCCATCGTCCACGCCTGCCCGCACCGTCACCGGGAGCCCCACCCGGTCCCGCGTCGGCACGCCGTCCGCTGATCCTACTCGGAGCGCGACCGCGAGCGGCACCGCGACGCACCCCCCGTCGCCGTCCTTGTCCCTGTCCTGCACGCCGCTCGCTACGCGGACGCGGAGCGGCACCGGCACCGTCTCGCCGTCCCCCAGTGCCCTGCCCTCCGCGACGCGCACCGCCACGCGCAGCAGCTCCGCCTCCGCCACCGCGTCGGGGTCCGCGGTGCCTAGTCCAACGCCCACAGCCTCCCAGTCCGCGTCGCCGCGGGACAGCGCGTCGCCCTCCGCGACCCCCAGCCGCAGCGCGTCCCTCACCCCGTCAGCAACGGCATCGCGTCCCCGCACGCCCACGCCCTCCTCCACTGCGTCCCGCACACACAGCCTCACGGCCCCCGCGACGCCGTCGCGCACGCGGACCTGGTCGAGCCAGACCGCGGCCTGCACGCCGTCCCGCTCACTGTCGCCGACCGCCTCCTCCCGCACCTCAACCGCCAGCGCCTCCGCGACGACCCTCAGCGCCAGCCCCAGCCCCACCGCCTCCCGGACCGCATCCCTCTCCCCCGGCACCCACACCCGCACCCCCTCCCCCACGCCCTCCGCCTCCCAGGGCCCTAGCCTCACCCCCAGCGCGACCGCCTCCACGGCCTCTGCCTCCTGCTCCGCCTCCCCCCCCTCGCCCTCGTGGACGGCATGGCCTACGCGCACCTGCACCGCCTCCCCCAGCGTCCCTTCGGCCTCGGCCACCCACAGCCCGGCCCTCTCCCTCTCCCCCACCCTGAGCCCCACAGCGACGGGCCGCGGGACGGCGTCCGGCACCCGCTCCGTGTCCCCGGTGCGCTCCGCGTCCCCCAGCCCCACGGCCTCACCAACCCGCACCCGCTCCGGCACCTCCGCCAGCGCCAGCACCTCCCCCTCCCCCAGCCCCTCCTCCGTCTCCAAGTCCCCTACTGCCCCGAGCCGGTCCCGGACGCCCACCCTCCGCGCCACCTCCACCGCCTCCGCCACCGCCACTCCCTCCGCCTCCCTGTCCCGGACACGCGCCAGGACCCCCTCCCCCTCCGCATCCCGCTCCTGGACCTCGTCCCTCTCCGCGGAGGCCTCCGGGACCATCACCTCCAGCCCCAGCCCCAGCCGGACGTCCACGCCGTCGCGCACCCTCACACCCACCGTCAGCACCACAGCTGCCCCGGCCGCCACGGGCACCGCCAGCCGCAGCGTCGCCACGACGCCCTCGACCACCGGGACGGCCACCGGCACCCCCTCCTCGTCCGGGTCCGTCGCCCGCACCCCATCCCCGACTGACGCCGTCAGCCGCTCCCGCACCGCCAGCCCCACGCCGTCGGACGTCTTCGCGACCATTACCCTAACCGCCACAGGCAGGGCCACGGCGAGCCCCACCATGACCGGTAGCCCCCCCAGCCGCTCTCCCACGCCAACGACCACCTGCTCCCCCTTGAGGACCTCGTCGTGCAGCCCCGTCCGCTCGCCCAGTGACACCGCCACCGCGACCGGGACGCACTCCACCACCATCACGACCGCCACGCAGCCGCCCCCCTCTCATACCCGAACTCCCACTTCCACCGGCACCATCTCCGCCAGCCCCACGCGCACTCTGTCCGCCAGCGTGAGCGCATTGCCCACACACTGGGGCAGCAGCTCCGCCTCTGCAACGGCCACCGCGAGCGTGGCTGCGCCCCGCACCTCCAGCCTCCTGCCGTCGCCCACCGCATCGGCTGAAGCCACTGCGACCAACTCTCCAACGCGCCTCCCGCTGCCCACGATCAGCCGCTGGGCGTCGGGCAGCCGCACCCCAGTGCTGTCCCCGACCTCCACCCGCACGGTACCGCAGTCTGCGAACGGCCCCACCGCGACCAATCCTGGGCCCGCCACCCTCAGCACCGCGTGGACCGCCAGCCACACCGCTACCCGCCCCGGGACCGCCAGCCGCACGCCCCGGTACGCGCTTTCCGGCAGCATGACCGCCTCTGCCACGCAGCCCTTCACTGCGTCGCGACCCCCGCGCCCCACCGCCACCTGCACATTGTCCGCCGACCCCAGCACCACCTGCAGCCCCTCCTTCTCGGCGTTGCTGGTGTTGACGGAGAGCGCCCAGGCCTTCGTGTCAAGAACGGCCGTCCGGAGTGCGACCGGCACCGTCGCGTGCACCGCGACCCCCACCGCCATCCCCACCCACAATGCCACACTCACGCGCAGCCCCGAGGCCACCGGGACGCCCTCCGCGGTCGAGACCGCCGTCGGCACCGCAAGCCCCGCCGCGGCGGCCACGGCCACCGCGTCGCTCTCGCGCAGCGGGAGTGGGCCGGCCTCAGCCACCCTCAGCAGCAGCCGCACGCCCGGTGCGACGGAGACCGCGGAGCAGACCGCCACCGACACGTTGCCGGAGGTGTTTGCCTACACCAGCGATCCACCGCAGCCCATCGGCGCCCAACCGATCACCCTGGGCTTTGCCGCAATCTACTCCGCGGTGCCCCTCGCCGAGGGGGATGGGCTGTTCCTACTGGGCATTCCGGACGGCGTTGCCGCCGCGGGCGCCGCCGCCCTTGTCGGCAGCAACGCGCCGGCCGGGCGCCGCGAGGGTGTGCCGCACGCGCCCCAGGCCCCAGGCCTGGGGCGCCGCAGCGTTTTGCGGTCCTCGACCGCAAGCATCACGCAGATCCCGGCAGCCGCTGCCGCGGGGCCGAGCCCAGGCCCGGCGCCGCGGGCCGCGGGACGCACGCCGCAGGACGACTTCTGCCCAGATGTCGAGGTGGGGCCGCACAATCTTGAGCCCTACCGCACGCACCGCAACCCCAACCTGCATGGCCGCTATCAGCCCTCGACGGCCGCCTGCGCGGCGGCGGTTGCAGCCGGCGACGCCACGTCGGTGCCGCTGGGCGCGGCCCGCAAGTCCGGCTGCCGCGTGGAGGGCCTGCGGATGATGGCCCCCGCAGCCAGTGGGGCGTACGCTGTGTGCTACTCCCAGGGAGGCGTGTGGCACGCGCTGCCCCAGCCTTTGGTCGTCCACGGCCCGGTCGGCGCAGCAGTGCTCCGCCTCGGCTCACAGCAGCCGTACGCCGCGGGCGCCGGGCCGACCTCAGGGGAGAAGTTCACACTGCGGGTCTCCGGCTTCACGCTGTCCCCGGCGGACCAATTTAAGCTTCGGCCAAGCACCGGCGACTGCCTCGGAGACGGGGAAGTCAACGCCCCGGTCGCCCCCCGCACGCCGCCCACGGAGCAGTTCACGGACCTCACGGAGTTCGACCGCAACGTCACGCGAGTCCTGGCCCCCGGGCCCTGGACGTTGTGCTACCGGTACGGCCCATGGGACCAGCTGCGGTGGCAGCCGCTCCTGGCGTTCAACGTCTCCGCCGGCACCCCCGGCCCCAGCCCGTCGCCCGCGCACGCGGCGTCGCCTTCCCCGGCCGTGATCCCGGCCGACCAGGGCTTTATGGCGGGCGTCGCGGAGCTCGTCGCCTCCAACACCGCCGTTGTGGTCCCGGCGGCCGCCCTTCTGTGCATTTGCGCTGCCTTCGCCATCGGCCTTGGCTTCTTCTGGTTCCGGCGGTACAACCGGCGGAGGTGGAGGGAGGCCAGCATCACGTGGCTGCAGCCCGTCAATCCGGAGTCCAGCGTCGGGCCGTCCCTAAACCCGCTGGACCAGCTCCACGGAGGCGTCACCGGCGGAGTCGCGCCCGCGGACGTGCTCCCGGAGTTCGGCGCCGTCTCCGTTCCGCAGGCGCTGTCCGGGGCCGGGCCCCACCCTGCGGACGGCACCCCCAAGCGCCTCGTCGGCCTTTTGCCTGCGGTCCCCGCGGTCGCCACGGTCCCCGCTCCGTTCGTGTTCGACGAAGTGGTGAAGGGCACACCGCTGCCGGGCGCAGTCGGCGACGGCGACGGCGCTGTGCTGCTGCCCGCCGCCGCGCCGCCGGCGAGGGAGAACTTCGTGTGGGACCCGGTGAATAAACCCGCGAAGCGGCCGCGCGTCGCCCAAGTCCAACTCGACCTCGACGGCGACGGTGTGCCCGCGCTCCCGGAGATCTTCGGCAGCGACCTGTTTGTCCCCGAGGCCCCCGCGACGGCCGGGGCCGACACAGGGGTGCCCGCGACGCCGGGGGCCCGGAAGGGGACAGCGCCGCCCCCGCGCAAGCCCCGGGTGTCGAAGTTCATCACGATGCAGGCCTCCCGCGGTTCGAACCGGGTGCACCCGGAACTGGGGCCAGGGGGGCCGACGGCGACCCCGATGCCCCCCGTCAACCCCGTCGCCCCCGCGCAGTCGTGGCTGCACAGGCCCACGTGGCTGCCCGCGGACCCCGGGGCCGCGACGCCCCGCAGGCCCGTCAGCCGCGCGACGCCCCACAGCCGCGCGACGCCGCACAGCCTCGCGACGCCCCACAGCCCCGCGACGCCCCGCAGCCCCGGCAGCCCCGCGACGTGGCGACCCGGGGGAGACGGCATGGCCTTGCCGGCCCTGCCCCGCACACCCCCGTTCCCGCTCCGGCACATGGGCAGCTTTGTGAGCGAGGCCAGTGGGGACGTGTCCAACGACGCAGGGAGCCCGCGCTCTGCGCCGTTCACACCGCGGCGCACTCCGCCCTCCGCCATCCGACCAACGTCGAAACGCTGCGGGACGTCGTTCACCGCGGGGCGCGGCCCCGGCCCCGACGCCGCGCCCCCGCCGGCGGATTGGCGATTCGCGGGGGGCGACTGGGTGGACCTCGGGGCCTCGGGGGCCATCACCGCGCCTTCCACGCCGCAGGCCGCAGCGCGGTCTCCGCGGGGCATTGAAGAGCCCCCGTCGCCGCTGTCCGTGTCGCAGTCCGCGACCTCCACGTCGACCAGCGCGACTGACCGCGATGGGCACGTGGCCCCCTCGCCTCCGCTCGCCGCCCGGGCCCCCTCCGCCCCGTCGCCGGCGCAGCCCGGCGCACGCGTGACCGGCCCCGCTGCGGATGCGCCCGCCGCGCTGCAGGACGCGCCCCCGATCCCGGACCCCAGCAACGACGACGTGGAGATCCTGCGCAAGACCGGCCGGCGTGCGACCGGCCTCGATAACCGTCGCGTCGTGGCCGATGCCACTGCCGCGCTGCAGGACCCGCCCCCGATCCCGGACCCCAGCAACGACGACGTGGAGATCCCGCGCAAGACCGGCCGGCGTGCGACCGGCCTCGATAACCGTCGCGTCGTGGCCGATGCCACTGCCGCGCTGCAGGACCCGCCCCCGGTCGCAGACGCCGGCAACGACGACACGGACATCCGGTGCCGGACCCGCGCGCGCGGCGCCACCCCCGAGAGCGGGCCGCGCGGCGCGCCTCCGCAGGCCCCACCCGAACCGAGCGAGGTCCGCCTCAAGTGGCGCGTGCGGCGCGTCATGGCGGCCAGCACCGCCGTCCAACGCGCCCGTCTGGACGTGCGGGCCCGACGGGGCTTTGCGGTGCTGGAGCTGAAGGCCGACGGCCCCGAGGACGCCGTCATCACCGTGGGCCATGACCCGCAGGCCCAGGGCCCTGCACCGCCGCCGCGGCGACAGCCGCGTTCGCCGCAGCCGCTGCCCCCCGCGGCCCTTGCGAACCCCCTGGCGCCGCCCCGGGGGGCGGCCGGCAACCCGCTCGAGTGGGACTCCGCCGTGTCGGTCCCCCACCGCAAGCGGCCGCGCGCCGCGGCACTGGCCGTGCAAGAGGAGGCGGTGAAGGGCGGCAGCCCGGGCGGAGGTGTGCTCCCTCTGTGCCTCACGTTCCTGCTGCTGGTGCCCCAGTCCCCTCACTGCTTGTCGGGGGGCCGGGCCGGAGGGGAAGGGGGCAGAATGGGGGTTGGGTTGGGTTGGGTTGGGTTGGGTCAAGGCCTCATCCGGACCCTTGGGGGGGGGGATCAACAGAGCCCTCCAAAACTGG
The DNA here is from genome assembly GCA_964036045.1 of Eutreptiella sp. 'Long Island Sound 2002'. Taxonomy (NCBI): domain Eukaryota; phylum Euglenozoa; class Euglenophyceae; order Eutreptiales; family Eutreptiaceae; genus Eutreptiella; species Eutreptiella sp. 'Long Island Sound 2002'. The sequence continues at coordinate 129,696,076 of OZ038383.1, forward strand.
CGGGGGGGTCCAACACCACCACACATGTGCAAACCTTCAGGTAATCAGAAAGGGGGTCTGGACAAAGAGCTCAGTTCACAGGACCATTAATCAGTTATTATGAACTCTGGCGCCGAAGGTGCCGAAAATTTTTTTGAGCATGACAAATGGTCAAGTTTTTTTTCCCACCAAAGGTATGGCAAATGATGCCTTTTCTGGACCCCCTCGATGCGCTGATTCCAAAAATTCCATTTTCATTTTTTGCCAATTTTTGCGTCCGGGTCACCTCCGAGGCCCTGGGGTCAGTCTCGGTAGGATTTTGGGAGGCCCTTCAATTGAGCCCCTTTTAGGGGGGTGGGGGGTCTAGCCAGGGCGCTCTATCGAGCCCGCTTGCCCATGGGGTTGGGGGGGGAGGGCACGTGGGAGCGAGAAGGGGGGGGGGGGGGCTCTAGGCCACTGACGAGGCAAATTTATTTCTGAGCGTTGTGCTGATCGCCCCTTGTGCGCATGTGCAATGGCCAAGGGGGGGGGGGGCAACCGGCACATCCTGCCACATCCAGCACAGCCCCAACACACCAACCACTGGGCTCCGCGAACGTGGAAACGACACCAGCAGGAGCACCGGCCGCAGCGGCCGACAGAACGCAGCGACCCGACGCAACATGCGAAGGGAAGAACCCAGGGCCAGGGCCCCGTAAAGGAACAACAACCCGACGGAATGTCACACAGGGGGGGGGATGGGTGGAACAGGAAGGGGAGGGGGGTCAATGGATGAAGGGCATGCGCAAAAGTAATGCTGGGACCAGAACCTTTACAGAGACGCAAACGCACATATGGTGGCAGAACATAGCGCCGGGGCGTAAGGAGGCACACGGCGCACGGGCAGCAGCCGCAGCGTGGGCAAGGCTCGCAGCAGAGGGGGGTGGGGGACCCGCACCCCCAGGGGGGTCCTTAAGGGACGAGAAATTTTTTTTTTTGCTAAGGACAGCCCTTAAGGACCGCCCCAAGGGACCACCAACCGCCAACCGCCAACTCCCATCAACTGCCAACCGCCGCCAACCGCCAACCAACCACCAACCGCCACCAACCGCCAGCCACCAACCGCCGCCAACCGCCAGCGGCGACCAACCGCCAACTGCCAACCACTGCCAACCGCCTCCAACCACCAACCGCCAGCCACCAACCGCCGCCAACCACCACCAACCGCCACCAACCGCCAGTTGCCAACTGCCAACCGCCAACCGCCAACCGCCGCCAACCGCCAACCGCCGCCAACCGCCAACCGCCAACTGCCACCAACCATGGTTGAGCACATGGAGTGCCCGCGGGCTTTTTTGGGAAAACTGGTACCGGAACACTTTTTTTTTTCCCGTTAAGGACACCCCTGCGCGCCCCTGCCCCTGCCCATGGTCCTGTCTTTGTCCCCGCACGCAACAGGAGTACAAGAAGAACAACGTCAACAATGAAGAACAAATGGAGATGAAGAAAAAGTGGAGAGAATGGAAACAATGAAAAATCCCTCCAGCCACTACCGGGGGGATCCTTCAGGAACTAGATTTTGTTTTGTTAAGGACCGCCCCAAGGGACCACCAACCGCCAACGCCAACTGCCACCAACCGCCAACCGCCCACTATAGCTGGGGGTCAAGCACGGGAGCCGGCCCTAGGGGACCGACCCTTGGGCCCACGCCGTGGGTTTCTACACGCTGTGCCGTGGTGGTGGAGGAGTTAAATGTGTGTCACCAGTGGTAACCAAACTACCTTCGATGTGGGCGTGAAGGGGGTCACTGCGGACATCTTGTTTGCCCCCGGGGGACAGCGCGTCGCAACAGAGAGATGTGCGAGACACCCGCAACCCATACCACAAAGGAAGACCGTGTGGAACCATCCGCACGTACGTGAAGGGACCAGCAGAGGAGGGACGGACACAACACGCCCACAGTTGACTGCAGCCCACAGTCCAGTGCAACCAATGAAAGTGGTGGAGGGGCCCAGCGACCCCATCAACAGCACCTGCAGCAGACCAATTATTGGGTCCCACTAACACAGAAGCGGCGCAGTATGTGCCAACCTAACAAGAACAGGAAAGATCGGCCATAGGACATGCAGCGACAAAAAGGAAATGTGGAGACCGAGACCCTCCATGCCAACACCAATCAGGCAATAGCGACCCACTGTGTAGAACCCAGGAAGGATGGGTGACTGTCCAATTCCCCGAAAAGAAACCGCAAACAGGCGAACTTTCACACAGGGGGTGGGGGGGGGGGTAACACTGAGTGCACCACGGTGTTTGGCGTGGCTGTGGGAACGGGCTAAGTGCTGTCGATTGAGGGCTGTGTTGTACCAGGTCTCCTGGTACAGAGACGGCTTGTGTTCTGAGATCTGTTGTCTTGCACCCTTGCACCGCACCGCACCACACCACTCCACACCACACCACCACTGCACTGCGCCCCCCAGGCAGTGTGGCAGTGTTCCACCGGAGTTCCACTGCCCACCGCCCCCCGGCAGTGAGGCAGTGTGCAGCAGGGGTTCCACTGCCCACAGCCCCCCGGCAGTGAGGCAGTGTGCAGCAGGGGTTCCACTGCCCACAGCCCCCCGGCAGTGAGGCAGTGTGCAGCAGGGGTTCCACTGCCCACAGCCCCCAGGCGATGCGACGGTAAATTGCAGGGGTTCCACTACCTACTGCCCCCAGGCAGTGTGGCCCTGTAATGTAGGAATTTCACTACCCACTGCCCCAAGGCTGTGCAGCAGTGTGCAGCACGAATTCCACTGCCCGCGGCCCCCAGCCGGTGCAGCAGAGTGTTGCAGAAGTTCCACTGCCCACTGCCCCCAAGCAGTGCAGCAGTGTAATGTAGGAGTTCCCCTGCCCACTGCCCCCCCGGGAGAGTGGCAGTGTTCTGCAGGAGTTTCGCTGCCCGCTGCCCCCGGGCAGTGCGGGGGTGTAATGCAGCAGTTCCACTGTCCGCTGCCCTTAGGCAGTGCGGCGGTGTATTACAGGAGTTCCACTGCCCATTGCCCCTTGGCAGAGAGGCAGTGGGCAGCGGGGAACCCACTGTCCACTGCCCCCGGGCAATGTGGCTGTGTGCCGCAGGAATTCTAGTGCCTGCTGCCCCCGGGCAGTGTGGCGGTGTATTACAGGAGTTCCACTGCCCATTACCCCCGGGCAGTACGTGTGGCCATGTGCAGTAGGACTTCCACTGCCCGCTGCCCCTAGCCGGTGCGGCAGAGTGGTGCACGAATTCCACTGCCCACTGCCCGCTGCCCCCCCGGCAGTGTGGCGGTGCACGGTAGGAGCTCCACCGCCCACTGCCCCTAGGCAGTGTGGCAATGTTCCGCAAGAGATCCACTACCCACTACCCCGAAGCAACAAGTAGCAAAAGATCCACTACCCGTTGCCCCCAGGTAGTGCACCAGTGTATAGCAGGAATTCCACGGCACACTACCCCAATCACTGTGGCAGCGTGCTGCAGGGGTTCCATTGCCCACTGCCCCCTGGGTCAGGTAGCGTGCCGCAGGAGTTCCATTGCCCACTGCCCCCAGTCAGTGTGGAAGTGTACCTTAAGAGATCCACCACCCACTGCCCCCAGTTAGGGTGGCGGTGTTTTGCGGGAGTGCCACTGTCCACTGCTCCTAGGCAATCCAGCAGTGTTCAGCAGGAGATCCCCAGGCAAGGCGGCGGTAGATTGCAAGAGCTCCACAGCCCACTGCCCCCAAGCTGTGTGGCACCGTGTTGCAAGAGATCCGCCGCCCGTTGCCCCAAGGCGGTGAGGCATTGCCCGCTGCCACATGTGCCAATGTAAAGCAGGGGTTCAACTGCCCACTCCCCAGGCTGTGAGGCGGTGTGCAGCAGGAGATCCATTGCCCATTGCCCCCAGGCAGTGAGGCAGTGTGCAGCAGGTCTGCCACTGCCCGCTGCCCCGAGGCAGTGAGGCAGCAAGCAGCACGGGATCCACTGCCCGCTGCCAAAAGGGGGTGCGGCGGGGTAATGCAAGAGTTCCATTGCCCGCTGCCCCTAGACAGTAAGGCAATGTGCAGCAAGATGTCCACTGCCCACTGCCCCAGCCGGTGCAACAATGTGCAGCAGAAGTTCCACTGCCCACTGCCCCCGGGCAATACGGCGTTGCATGGCAGGAGCTCCACTGCCCGCTGCCCCCAAGCAATGAGGCAGCAAGCAGCGGGAGATCCACTGCGTGCTGCCCCCAAGAAGTGCGACGGTGTAATGCAAGAGTTCCATTGCCCACTGTGGCAGTGTGCAGCCCGCAGCCCACAGCCTCGAGACAGTGGAGCAGCAGGCAACAGGAGATCCATTGCCCACTGCCCCAAGGTAGTGCGGCAGTGACCCACAGGAGTTCCACTGTCCACTGCCCCTAGGCAGCGAGGCAGCCAGAAGCAGGAGGTCCACTGCCCGCTGCCCCTGGGCAGAGTGGCGGTGAAATGCAGGAATTCCACTGCCCGTTGCCTCAAAGCAGTGAGATAGTGTGCAAGGCCCTAGTAGGACCTAGGGGCACCATCGTGAGGGCCTTGCAGGAGATGCCATGGCACCAAGCAGAGCGGCAGGGAATCCCCAGAGCAGCCCTGAACAGGGACCGCCGGACGCAAGGGCAAACCTGGCCGCCGCGCAGGTGCGTAACGCCCCCAACACATAGCGCGCGCACATGCACACACCCCTGCCCGTTTTGCTATTCCCGTAAGCGAGACATCCCGGCTATTGCCTTTTGGTAACAGCACCTTCGGCACACCGCACCGCACCGCACCGCACCACACCGCACCGCACCATACCACACCACAACACAACACACCACACCACACCACACCACACCACACCACACCACACCACACCACACCACACCACACCACACCACACCACACCACACCACACCACACCACACCACACCGTCGCACTGGATCACGGACCTCAACGTCCGTGTGGACGCGGCGACGCAGGAGCCGCCAGAGGTGGACTTAACGTGGCTCCTCAGGCGCCCATACTCTTTCCTCCCCCCGGTACCCTACCGTGACCAGTGTCAGCTCTCCCCAACGGCGCTGAGCGACTGGTTGCAGGATTGGGCCACGATTCCGGCACAGGCCGGCTATGAGGCCCGATGGGGGGTGAACTATATGCCGGGAGGAGGGCTCCCCCTGGACTGGTTCGACAAGGACCAGCAGCGCCACATCACGGCGCACCGTATGGACAACATCCCTACGATGACTGTCCTGGCCCACCGGTCCTCCCACCGAAACACGGTGCTGGACGCGACCTGCCTCCTCTGTGGGGCGCGAGCGGAAACGGCGCCTCACCTATGGGCGTGCTCAGCCCAGGCCCATGAGTGGGGACCGGCCCGCCGGCGGCTCGCGGAGTGGCTCGACCGGAAGATGGGCGGACGAGCGGCCCCGGTGCGCCACCAGCTGTGGGAGCCGGCAGTGCTAGAGCAGTGGGCGGCGGCCCTGCGGACCCCCTCTATGCAACGGGCCCACCTGGAGTGCACGGGGCCCCACACGCTGGGCACCGAGTTCATCCGCCACGTTGTGGAGGAGTCCATCAGGGTCTAATACGTTCACGCAAAGGCGTGCGCCACATTGCTGAAGGCCCGCTTGGGCCTGGGCAGCATGATGGCGTGGGCGTTGCAGGAGCTGCGCCTGCACCAACAAGCGGAGAGAGAGGGGTTGCAGCGGGAGCTCCTGGGATAACGACGGCCGCCACGGAGGTGCCCACCAGGTTTTTCCTGCCTCCCCCTCTCTCCGCCCAAGAGCCACATACACACACACACAGCGTGCACACAACACCTACAGCCCCGCCCGTTTACCTTTGCCCTTGGGTAGACATCCCGGCCTTTTGCCATTTGGTAACAGCGCCTTTGGCACACCACACCACACCACACCACACCACACCACACCACACCACACCACACCACACCACACCACACCACACCACACCACACCACACTGCACCACACCACACCACACCACACCACACATCTTTTTCTTTCACAGATTGCTCCCCCAGCGCATTGCCCTCCGCCCCCACGGCCCACACTCCGACCCGCAGGAGGACGCTCCTCAACTCCCCGCAGACGCCTGCCAGTGACAGGCCGCCGCGGTCACCCTCGCACCTCACCCCCCCTCGTCATGCCGGTGAAGTGCCCGCAGAGCTGGGGGCTGCAGTTGTGCCGCCATTGCTGCAAATGCCCGCCTCCCGCCGCCGCCGCCGTGTTGAAGCCATGGATCCGGGTGCCCTGGGCCTGGAGGCTGATGGCGTGGGCCGTGTTGTCTAGTGGTGGTTGCGGTGAGGACGTTCGCTGCCCTTCAAGTGCCTTCCAATTGTGAAATGTGCGCCCCAATGGGGAGCTGGCGGCTTGATGGCCCCAGGATTTTTTCAATTTGTTCAAAAGTGTCCTGTCTGGCACAGTGCTCAGCAAGACTGTACATGGCCCCTCGGTCTGTGGCCCAGGCGCTCACTTGTCTGTTGGGCAAGGTTGTCCGCTGTTGCGGTTCGCTATCGCGTATGCATCTGATGTGCATCGCACCTTCGTCATATTATGAATGTGCCTAAACAGGGCCATCCGCCATTGCAAAGTTACATTTCGGAACAGTTCCGATTTGCGCAATGTTAGCCATGGATGTTGATCAAATTCACCGCCGGTGCTGTTGTCAATTTTCAACGATCTGGGGGCCGTGTTGTGCCTGCCAAAGTTCTGGGCCCCTCAGAGCACGGTGCTGACTACCAGACCATCACATATGAGCGCGCTGGCACTGTGGTGATGCATGACTTTGGCCCGATAGCATGGATGTCCATCATCCGTGTGCCAACAGGGTGCAACACTGTGCATCGCACCTTCGCCATATTATCAATGTGCCTGAACAGGGCCATCCGCCATGGCACTGCTATTTGATGTCCCCGTCCCTCTTCATACATTATGGTTCTTCGGTTTCTCCGTCTCTTTCTGCAGTGCACATGCCTGATTGAATCTTTGTCTGCGGTTTAAACAAAGTTTGATACTTGCGTGCAGCCGTCGTTCTCTACAGAACCCGCCTAGCTTTTGATCCATTCGGCCAACCAACCTGAATTGCTTTCTTGTCCTCTGCAGGCCCTTACACCCAAGACAACCATGTGGATGTACACTGAAACCCTTGGCTGTTTCAGATTTTTGGCTTGCCCATGTGGATGTGTTGCAGCCATTTGGCATCATATGACACATCTGCACATCAACCCTAAACACATACCAATTCTTAAGGGGTGGTGGTGATTTTGAAGTCATTTTGACGCCCCAGTGGGATTTTCCCATCCTTTGTGGATATGGTTGTTTTTAGGTTGAAGAGGGCACATTTCATTCCGAAACGCGTACCTACTGGACACTCAGTAGTCATTGTTTTTTGTTTCGAATTCCTTTAGTTTGAGATTGTGTATGTTTGCCTTTGCTGTTGATGGTGTCATTTGGACTCCTAGCCTCTTTTAATGGTCTGCAAGCCCTTAGACCCACCCGCCCGCCCCACCCGAAGCACTTTGGTCCTTTGTTTTGTCAACTTCCATGGGCGATCATTCCCGGGCTCGGACCCTCACCGGCCCAGAATCAGAATGCCTTTGTCTGCCGATTTTGGGTGGGTGGGCAGAGGAACTGTCACGTTCCGTTTTGTAAATGTACCTGGAACGTAGGATATTGAGTCTCTCGCATGCGTTTGTTGGCTGGACAAGGGGGTATTATTGGTGCATTGCCGTGTGCGTCAGCTTTCTTGCATCCACGGCACTCCACTGTACCCCATATCAAGGTTGCCTCTGAGGCCGTTGTTGAGGATGGCACACATGCAGACACTGCCAAGCCTGCCTTTGATCTTGTTGTTCAGGGTGACATACCTGATGAACCATCATCCGTATGCCAACACCCCCATGACCCACCCCAGCCCCCTCAGCCACGAATCCGGTCAGAGAGAAGGTTCACTGGGAAGAAAGTGCAGTTGAAGTTAGATGCTTCTCTGCGCTTCCCAACCTGCCCGCCAGAAAAAGTGGCACACAGAGCCTGTTGCTGACTAACCCCCCCCCCCCCCTATCGCGTATGCATCTGATGTGCATCGCACCTTCGCCATATTATCAATGTGCCTGAACAGGGCCACCTGCCATGGCACTGCTATTTGACGTCCACGTCAGTAGTCATTGTTTTTTGTTTCGAATGCCTTTGGTTTGAGATTGTGTATGTTTGCCTTTGCTGTTGATGGTGTCATTTGCTATCCTAGCCTCTTTTAATTGTCTGCAATCTCTTAGACCCACCCGCCCGCCCCACCCGAAGCAGTCCTTTGTTTTGTCAACTTCCATGGGCGAGCATTCCCGGGCTCGGACCCTCACCGGCCCAGAATCAGAATGCCTTTGTCTGCCGATTTTGCGTGGGTGGGCAGAGGAACTGTCGAAGTGTCTGCTATGCAATGAGTTTACTGTTTTATTGCTCCGTTATAATGCAACTGTCACGTTCCGTTTTGCAAATGTACCTGGAACGTAGGATATTGAATCTCTCGCATGCGTTTGTTGGCTGGACAAGGGGGTATTATTGGTGCATTGCCGTGTACGTCAGCGTTCTTGCATCCACGGCACTCCACTGTACCCCATATCATGCAGAACACTTCAGATTTTCGCAATTTTAGCCATGGATGTTGATCGTATTCGCATGTACCCAGCTGGTGCTGTTGTCAATTTTCAACGATCTGGGGGCCGTGTTGTGGGCCCCTCCTGCTGAAATCACCACCAGGCCATTGCTTCCCCCCCCCCCCCCCCCATGCCAATGGACCTCCCATGCCAATGGCCCTCCCCTCTCGAAAGAAGAAACACGGCCCCCCTTGCTAATGCCCCCCCCCCCCTCTTGAAAGAAGAAACATGCCCCCCCCCCCCCTGAGTTTTTTTCACCAAATTGCACACAAATTGCCCTTTTTTGCCTAGTTTCTTGAGTGTGCAATGGCATCTGATGGGCACCATCCTTGGTGTCATGTGTTTGCTTTTTTCAATCCAGATTTTCATTTCTCAAGGTTCCAAGTCCCGTATGGAGCAGCCTGGGATTGTCTGGTCCTGCCTCCATTGCAACTCAGCCATGTTGGCAAGAGCCTATGTGCACAATTGCATGTTTCAGGGGAACCAAGGTCATGACTTTGAGGAAGGGACTACATGATGGCAGCTGGAGCAATGTCTCACTCCTACCCCCCAGCCGCGCTTTCTTTTGTTGCCTTTCACACCCATGCCTGACGGTGTGATGCACCAACTGCACCCCTTTCGAACTAATGGCTGAAAGTGTCTATGGCAGGGATATTCAGTCTATCAGAGCGGACCATTGATCCCCCAGTAAGTACCCCCCCCCCCCCCCGTGCCCAAGAACCACCTTGCGCAAGAACCAACCCCTGGTTCCGCGGTCAAATTCTCGCATCACTTTTTTTACCAGGGTAGTGGGTTTTTCATGTTTCTGGTGGATGTAGGACAGCTATTCAGGTGTGCAGGACATCATTTCATGTGTGTTACTATGGGTCCCCCCATCAGGGGGGACCCTATCAGTCACTCACAGGCTCATGTTTGCTTTTGCACCACCTCTTCCATTCCTTGTTCTGTACCATAGACGTTCCCATGTACACTGCCGGTGAGTCTGTCTTCTATCGGCGATCTGATGGCTCTCTTGTTCCAGCCACTGTGTTGGGTCCTGGTGCCCAGTCTGAGACAGTGCAGATTGAGTACAAACGCAATGAGCGTCTGGTGAGGCACCCAGCTGCTTTAATTGCCAACCTCTCGCGTCCCATCATCCCATGCACGTTGGAAGGCACACTACAGCCCAGTCAGCTGCGATTCACTCCTTTGGTGTTCATTTGTCAACGTGGTTAAGTGTGGGAAAGGAGAGGGCACGCATGTCCCGGCGCAACGCGCCGGAAATTTTTTTTTCCGTGGTACGGGGTTGCCCACGGCTGTGCGCAAGAACCAACCCCTGGTTCCGCGGTCGAATTTAGGGGGAAAAGTGTGCGCAAGAACCAACCCCTGGTTCCGCGGTCAAACATTGCTGGTTCTTGGGCACGGGGGGGGGGGGGGTACATGTGTAGACAGGCAAGCAGTGTGTTCTGGTTGCTGAGTGGGGACCTCTTTTCAGACGCAGAGTGGTCCAGCCATGTTGTTACTGCTCATTTCTTCTGCAGTGCATTGTGCCACCCAGCTGCCCCTGCTTTGCTCCAGTGTTTGACAGCCATAGTGAACAACTCCTGGGAGCTTTGCAACGCAGCGTGATCCAGCCACGTTCACAGTGCTGAATTTTTTCATGCAGGCCTGGGGCCACAGATTTCAGCATGTTTTGCTCGGGTCAAGTGCCGTGATTCATTCTGTTGGTCAGCCTATTGCAGTTGCCTGGGATTCATGTCTATTTGAAAACATCAGTGTTGCGCACGTGAAGTATATGGAGCTGAAACTTTTTGAAGCAGGCCTGGGGTGATCAGTTTCAACCATCATTTTTTCTGGAGTTGCAGTTGGGCGTTTTCTTCGTGTTTGCTATTGTGTGCCTGTATGTGTGAAGAAGGAAAGGCATGGGAAACAAATGTTGAGCACCACAACAAAACCATGGTGTAAAAGCATAAAAATATTGCAAAAGGTGGCCAGCCAGGGTTTTGCTTAGTGTCCGTCCTACCCCACGGGGGGGGGGGTCTGGCAGTATTTCAGGGTGGGTGGGTGTTCAACCCCCCCCCCCCCGGGGTGGGGCGGGACTTTGTGGGGGCCCTTGGGGCTATCGAGCCAGTGCCACTTCTTTCTTTCTTCTATTGCCGGTTCCATGTAACATGTTCATTTATGGTGTGTTTACATGGCATTGCATATCACGTGTGCATGCCCCACGCCCATAAAGGGGCTAGGATGCACTGTCATTTGTGTCAAATGCGAAGGGAGCAACGCTAGAACCCCACAGTTGCTGTGTCTGCCCCACGCCCATAAAGGGGCTAGGATGCTTCATCCTCTGAGTCGAGCAGTGATGATGACAATTAGACTGACATGATGGTTGTTCACCTCTGTGAAAAACACTAGTTGTGCCTCGTCTCAACTTTTGTTTGCGTCTCCAATGTTTAGGCAGTTTTCCTGTCTTTGTTGTTGTTAACCCATGGACGGGGTTGAGCAGCCCAATCAGGCACGGCAGGTGTCAGCCGAGGAGCGAATGGCGGCACAGGCCAAAGAAATTCAAGAGCTCAAAGAGCAACTCGCCCGAGTGGCAGCGAAGGAGGGGCCGCGCTTGCCCCCGTTGACCGTACCGGAGATCAACCGAGCCCTCGAGAAGCCCCAATTGACGCAGTGGAAGTAAGAAAAAGTGCTTTTCCAATGCTTTAGGGTATATTTCAGTTGTATTAGAGGTGCTCTAAGCACTTAGGCATTTTTATCTTAATATTGGCCCAACCAAAAGGGGTGATAACACATTTTAACCTATGGAACCAAACACTAAATCAGGATGTGGTGTGGGCCCTTTTATCCCCAAGCTATAGGCACTAAAACATCTTTTCCTGGGTTGCTGAGGCACTGATATACTGAAGACAGAGCCTATGAATTTATCTATGTTTTCTCATGAATTCTTAGCTATCCTAGTGGTATGCACCCTAGGGGGCTGGGGCACCTCTTTTTGAGAGGTCCTGGGTTCAATACCCAGTCAGCCTAGCTAAGTAGGAATATCCCATGTGACATGGCAGTGACCTCATCGCCACACGCCATGCCACCTCAGCACCTATGGGACCCAAAAACAAAGAGTGCACATCTCAAGATGGCACTGTGGACGATAGTGAGCCCTTGGGGCAGTTTTCCAATCAGTTTTTCCCAAACATGTAAAATATTTCATCCTGAGTTGCAATGTATGCTAATTGCCGTGGTCTATTGTTGATAGTTGTTTTTATCTAATTCTTTGTGACTGCAGCCCTTCATGCTTTGATCCTGACCTTCTTCTACTTGCTTATCTCTGGCTTGGGTTATCCTGGATTGGTTGTATTTCAACAATAAAACATTTTCCTCATCAAAAACAAGCAGCAGGAACCCTACACCAGCAGCAAGCAGCAGGAGAGGCACAACAAACACACTGAAATCACTATAAAACCTTCTGGTAGCAAGAGGCAGACTGTCTCTGCGTACCGGCAGCAACCCCGTGCCGTACATCCAGTGCGCCGAGATAAGTCATATATAAGCAAGAAGGGCGAACGAATATGGACACCAAGAAAGAGGACACCGACGCGAAGACGGCGCCTGAGGCACCAGCAATGCCAGCACCTAGTGAACCTGGACCTGGACCTAGCGATGTACCTTCGGAGCCCTAACATGGGCCAGTGGACGTGGCGGAGGATTCGATGGAAGGACTTCAGTCGGCCTTTCGGGCCCTCTCAGTCGAGGAGGTGCACACCCATCCTGTGAAGAGAGAGAGAGAGAGAGAGAGAAGGATGCTGGAGAAAGCATAGTAGACGAAGGAGTAGACCAAGGGCACGACCCGACGAATGATCGTACCTTCGAGGGCGCACCAAGTGCTTCTGGCCTCCACGCATCACCCTCTCCTATAACCACCACACTCCCAACTCCAGACCCAGCCGTTGCAACATCCACACCCATAACCAACCCGCCTATGGCTGAGGGCATAGGTTTACAAAGAAAAACACCATGTGGCTCCGTTTTCAGGGTGTTGTATAAAAATTGTGAAAAGATTCATAAAAACTTTCAAGTCTAAAGGCTTTAGCTAAACAAAGACGCGAAGCATAGTGTCAATGGATCACATAAATGCCAAAACAATATCGTGTGTGACTCGTAGTCCATTGTTCACCATCGTAGCTTGCACAAGATACTATGTACATCTCATGTGGCACAAGCTTCTTACTACTCGTCTCCCACAAGGTTCACATCGTACCTTCAACACGCAAACTACTCCTAGTCCTAATCCCCATGCACCTTAACACCTCATGGCTGCAAAGAGAAAGGTAGGATGTGGTGTGATAAACTACACTCATGTATGCAAATGGGATATGCACTGAGGTACGTGAAAGAAAACATATTCACGGGGAAAGACGGCGAGTATGTACAGACACATGCGAGACGTCCCTTGAATCGGCCAACAGTAATACTGACAATCCTTCTCTTAACATCAGCTCAGGGACAAATCCGTCAGAACTATTTACGGGGATACGACAACCTGTCTCTTCATCAAACCTTTTAATGAAAAATGACAACATACGTCAATTCTCCCAGATCGCGGTCTTCAGCCCAGCGATCTGCTGTACGCACTTCTCCTCACAGAGTTATGGATAAACTACAATCGGTAATCAATCGGCATCTGAAGTAGGCGCACCCTTAAGGAAAATCTGTTTTTTCTTATTCCCCCCCAGACCTCACATCGAAACTGTGGGTGTCTTAGGGGGGCGCCTTCCCCATCAAGACTCACAAAATGCACTCTATCCGGTGGGGGGCGGAGGACCCCCCCCCCAAATCGGACTTCTGTAAGCTGTAGCATTTTTGTACGGAAATGAAGTGACAATAGCAACTAGCTTTAACTGTCCCAAGAACGAACACTCGGACCTCCAATGGTAGTCTTACACCATCTCGGCACCCTGGGTGCCAATGGAAACATGGAACCTTCTACCAAAACAAGGACCTTGGTCAGGCTCACCATCAGTCTGTGGCTGTGCAAACATGATCCCAGCAACTGATATCATTGGAGCCGTCTGCACTATGCATTGCAGGGACAATGTGGAAACCAGAGGAAACACAGACATGCAAGGGTAAGGGAAATGGTTGACTTCAGAGTTATCGCTTCTGTTGCAGAAAATTAAACTTCCTGCACCATGAGTCTCCCCGCATAACCAGACACCAAGTGACCTAACATTCAAACCACCACGTTGAACCTCATCCAGATAAAGGATCAGAGAGAAGGGAAGAGCAGAGGAAGGTTGTATGTATGTGTGCTGCTGCTTGTTAACACAGTGATAGCATCGAGGTAGCAAGTTGCCAATGTTTCTCCTTCACCACAATTGAAACAGCACTGTCAAATTTACAGTACCAGGCAAATTTGCCATAAAAAAAAAACTTCTTTTCAGTAGCACCTACGGACATGGGTCGAATTTGACCACAAAAACGTTTAGGAGTCTGTGGACAGAGTGAGCACTGGTCTTCGACCCGCTTGACCTCGCATCGCCATCACGCATGGTATAGTGAACATGTAACTTCACCACATAGTGACCAAGCATTGCAATCCTCCCTGGCGTGCCCGAGGAAGGCAATAGGGAAGAGGATAGATCTGATATGATAGACCCTGCCTGACTCAGAGTTTACTCCTGCTAGACCGGCGGGTGGAAATCAGCAACTCTTGTTCATGACTGACAATACATCGGGAAGGGTCCACCGCTCTCGTTACAAAAAAAAAGCAGCACCTTCCTGATTCTACTGCCAAATGACACCACTTTCACCTGAAAAGGTAACAAGGAGCAGGGGTTACACTGACACGCATAGGGTGGTTCCATTCAGGATACATGGCACCCTCACTCAAGTGAAAAGAGACCATACTCTTAGGCGGCTCAAGTTGCATGGTGAAAATGTGCCCAAAACTGCCTCTCTACGGCACTGCGAAAAAATAGTCCTTTTCGGGGGGACGTAAAACACCAGAACCAAAAATCCCGTGAAAAGCAATTAACTGGTCCATTTTCCTTTATTTTCAACAAAACCGACTGCCCGGGAAAATGATTTATTTCCAGAAAAATGAAGTTCTTTTTGGGAAAATCACGACGTTTTGTTTCCTATACCAATTATGCTTTGCAACAAAAACACCCGTGAGCTTTCAATCTTTTGGAAAACCAGTTTTCGAAAACCATGTTCCACGCTGCACGACAAGAAGCATTTTTTGGCACCCCTTCTTTGCGCGAGGCCTCGCGCAAACACCAACACAACAGCGCAATAAAATGCATTACAGAGAAGAATGTGCCGCACAAGGTGACAGCATAAAGGTCGTCGAAAAGGAATGCATAGCGCGAGCCCTCGCGCATAATATATCACAACAAGCAAAGAAATTACTTTTTCTTCGGAACAGTTTGCATCTTAGAACCCAATGCCTTAGCAACGGATGTGTTACCCTTAGGCGGTGGCTTCGCGGGCGCGCTTCTTGGTTGGGACTGACGGGCTGGCTGCTTGAATGGAGCTCGTGCCCCGGTTTCCTCGGACCTCGGCTTCGCTGCAACTTTCTTCGCTGCCTTGCCCTGGGAGACCTGCGCTTCCTCCTCCTCTTCTTCCTCGCTCTCCTCCTCTTCATCCCCATCGCTCTCGTCGGATTCTGCACCGGTAACCGACTTCGCTGCCTGAGGCTTGGAGGCAGTCTTCTTCTTCTTGGGGGCTGGTTCCCCACCAGTAGACTTCCGCTTTGCAGGGGCCAGTGCTTCTGCAGCTTGACCTTTCTCAACAGTCTCTTCCTCCTTCAGCGACAACGCATCAGAACCCACCTTGTCATCGCGAACCCAAAGGGGAATACCACGGTTTGCCCAGTTGGCTTGCTGGTCCCAATCACCAGACGCGTGCAGTTTCGACTCTTGTGTCAATACGTGGTTCAACTGAGTCTGCACTCTGTTGACCCAATCGGAGAGATTGTCGGAGGTAACACCAAGAAGGTACATGCGAGAATCCGGCTCGATGGCCGCGATCTTGCACACCAGATCCGGCTGATGATCAATGAAAACAAACGCAGGCTTGAAGCTCTTATCCTGCTTCAGGTAAAAGAGGTGAGTGTCGAAATACCACATAACCGTCGTTATCGGAAGGTGACCGCCAAATTCAATAGGATCCATCTCCTCTACTTGAGTAGGTCCAAACGTCAGATAATTCGGAATCTGCAATGAGGGAGAAGTTATTGCGCGAGGCCTCGCGCAAAGAGCGGACGTAATGAGGGAATTATACCTTTCTCGACCAGCTATCCGGTGACGAAATCAGCAACCAGGGAACGTCAAACGTTGTAGGATCCCCTGCAGGCTTCGGTTTGACTGGCCAACTGAAGATGGGAATAAGCAACATGTTGCCAATGCGCCGCGCGTTGAAATCATCGTTGAGACGCCTCTCTGTTTCCGTTTCCAGCACGTTGAACATCGTGTCCACAACAGTTTTGGAGCCGCAAATAAGGGTATCTGCACGCGCCATCTCTTCATACAGCCAGGCTGGGCACATCATGTCAGGAGCAAGATGTTCAAATATGTCGCCGTTGATGACAATCAGGTTCTTGTCAATCTCAATAGACCGCCTCGGGGGATCGTGGGTCAACGCTGCAATTCGGGTCGCCTTAACTGTGATAGTTTGACTTGACAGTGATGGATCCTGCTGTTCCACTGTCTTGAAGTCACCAGTAACGCCAGCAGGTGGGGGGACCACACGGCTCCTGGTAGGCTCTTGACCCAGGAGTTTTTGGACGTTGAGGATTTTCAGGGAGGCGGGTTTGCCTTTCTCTGCCACCTGCCACAGTGGTGCGCGAATCATGGATTTCCATGCCGGCCATGGACCGCGACTTTTGCCTTCAGGTCCCCGCCAATAGCCCCATGTACCAAGAGTCACCTTCAGGGCAGGCCTTCCAAGTGCAGCAACCTCTTTGCGGGTCCGCATGTCTTTGGCTAAAGAACAGACATGGAGAAAGTGCGGCGCACCGATGCAGAAAGGGAACCCACGTCTCGTCGATGGTACACACCTTTCTCAGGTCGAACGTACTGGTCGTTGTGCGGGTGGTCCAGAGGCATTGAGACCCACTGCTCAAGGATGATGTCGTCAAACGAATTCTGCAAGGATTTAAGGGTTGTTTTTTCTTCCTGCATCACTTCTGCCACTTTGTTGTAGAACTCCGGCAACAGGATCCCGTCCAGTTTCTTCAGCGCGTTCTTCGTGACTTTCTCCCCTTTGTCGTGGAACTTTTGCAGACCTTTCACAGCTTCCGGACCAGCATAGTAGGCAAACGTCATAAAATCTTTCCACAATTTATACGTTTTGTCCTGAAAGTGACAACGTTATGCGCGAGGCCTCGCGCAACGAAGAGCACCGAAACAACGATTAATGAACATACGAATTGACCAGGTTGCTTCAGTTCAGCGGTTGGAACCAGGGCACTCATCTGCACAGCATCCACAATGGCGATCTTGAGATTGCTGTACGTGTCAGCCAGGCCTCGGCGCCGCTGATCTTCAACACATCGTATGAGGTTACCTGCTGCCTCATACAGCGGAATTGGCTCAACGTCTTGTGCGCTTCCTTGTGCTTGTCCCGCCAGCTTTGCACGGAAGGCCCACGGTGTCGTAGGCTTCAGAATATCGGCGATGCATACAGTATGCCACTGCTGCAGATCCAGACACGCTGTACGTCGCTTCTCCCGAATCTTCGCAATCGCTTCCACGCTGTGCTGTCCAGATACACACCAATCATCGCCATCTGCAAATATGAGACACATCTATGCGCGAGGGCTCGCGCAACGAGAAGAGCGAAAAGTCGGTTGGCAACATACTATTATCTTCCCAGAGAACGACGTGTAATGGGCCTGTTGGCGGTGCTGCTTCGAGTGACTCAATACGCTTCTGCAGTAACTTCGTATCTTTCCGTCTAATCTGCCCCTTTGTCTTCTCCTGGTCGATTCTCACGTTGTCCAGCTCAACCTCCACCTGCCTCCCATCCGGCTTCAGGTGGTCCTCGATGTCAGTACCCAAGGTTAAGCCAGGATCTGGTGTTTCCTTCTTCTTACGCCCCTTCTTTGGTGTTCCAGCCTCCGATCCCGAGGTCCCAGGGTCATAGTCGGTATCTTCGCCCTCCTCGGCTGTTTTTTTGGCGGGGCTTGCCATTCTGCGATAAGGAGAAAGCCTGTATTGAAGGAAACATAACATTGCAAAAGGTTAAAATCGCCGTCGATAATGCATATGTGGGGCGCTTTTAGCGAATACGAGTACAGTATGGTTGAGAATGCAAAACTGAAGGTGCTCGGCACTGTTTTTGACTGTTAACCTTGCGCGAGGCTTCGCGCAAGAGAGGGGGTGTACTAACCTGTTGTTTCATGCTGTTTGCGCGAGGCCTCGCGCATCACTGCATGTTCTTCAATCTTCTTCGAACGTTTCGCAGCGTGTCGGCCTCTCTCTGTTCCTCCAACACACTGCGTTGGGGGATCAGCTCCGACAGTTTTCGCTTGAAACCAGCCTTCAGTGGCCCCTGCTGCGTTAGCACCAACAACACAGACACAAGGACTTGTTTGTAGTGGTTAGAACCCTTTGGAATTAGAAGAGACGGTGAAAAGTTAGGTACACCCCTGCGCGGCCAATGCGCCTGAATTGTACAAGTAGGCTCAGCACACCACCTAACCCAAGGCACATATACACGCTCTGCGTTCAAGTAAGCAGTTAACCGCTGACGCACGGAATTGACAAAGGAATTGGGGATTTTGCAGACGTTCACCCTGTGACCTTCTTTGCGGATAGTGATGAGCTGATACAGATCGTCAACATCTTCAATGGTTACTGCACCTCTGTTTTGGCCCTTCTTTGTCACAAGGCGGGAAAGCAGACTTTCACAAAATTCCTCGGCAAAAGCCTGTCCAGGCATGGCTGTGTGCCATGCAGTGTGGCACAATAGCGCAGTTGCAACAGTGCGTTCGTATTTTAAAAGTGTGTCCCCCATGTTCAAACGGTCTAACAGACACATAACAATCTGCAACCCCTCAGAAGCAAAAGCACCCGTGTTGGCCGTCTCCCCAGCCCAATTGCACTGCCTAACGAGGTGTCCTAGGTATAGTAACATGGGACAGTATTGTGTTAACAGAACCTGCATGGCCTTACACACAGCGTAACGGAGGCGACTTCGCCAATTTGCAGGACGTGCCAGCTCAAGGGAATGACATTTTCGGTTAAGGCGCCGTATGTGGGGGCCCATACCCAACAGCAGTGCACCAACAGAGTAGGAAAAAGTGCTTTTCCAATGCTTTGAGGCATACACTAGTTGTATTAGGGATGCACTGAGCATCCAGGTATTTTTATCTTACTATTGGTCCCACCAAAACTGGTGATAACACATTTTGACCTATGGAACCAAACACCCAATCAGGATATGGAGTGGACCCCTTAATCCCCTTTCAATGTGAGGCAAATCATCTTTTCCTGGGTTGACTGAGAACTGACATATCCAAGGCAGAGCCTATGAATTTATCTATGTTTTTCCATGAATTCTTAGCTATCCTAGTGGTATGCACCCTAGGGGGCTGGGCACCTCTTTTTGAGAGGTCCTGGGTTCAATTCCTGGTCAGCCTAGCTAAGTAGGAAGATCCCATGTGACATGGCAGTGACCTCATCGCCACATGCCCTGCCACCTCAGCACATATGGGACCCAAAACAAAGAGTGCACATCTCCTGAGATGGCACTATGGAGATAGAGTGACCATGGGGCAGTTTTCCAACTCTTTTCCAAAACATTTCAGCTATCTTTGTGAATATGCATTCCGATTTGACCTGAGTTGCAGTTTCTGTGAATATCCTTTCATCTTTCACTGTTTACACTGCAGCCCTTCATGCTTTGATCCTGATTCTCTTCTCCTTGCACACCTCTGGCTTGGGTTATCCTGGATTGACTGTACTTCAACAAACAAAAGGTTTTCATCTCCAAAAACAAGCAGCAGGAAACCCTACACCAGCAGCAAGCAGCAGGAGAGACAAAAACACAGTCCTGAAACCACTATAAACTTTTCTGGTAGCAAGAGGCAGTCTGTCTCTGCGCACCGGCAGCAACCCCGCGCCGTACATCCAGTGCGCCGAGTACAGGCACATATAAGCAGAAGAACGAGAAGATGGACACAAGGAAGGAGGACGCCGACGTGAAGACAGCGCCAGCGCCTGAGGCACCGGCAAGGCCAGCACCTGGGGAACCTGGACCTGGACCTAGCGGCGCTGTACCTTCGGAGCCCTTACATGGGCCAGTGGAAGTGGCTGAGGACTCGCTGGATGGACTCCAGACGGCCTTCAGGGCCCTCACAGTCGAAGAGGTGATGGTCACTCAGCCTGTGAAGAGGAAGAGAGAGAGCGAGAAGGATGCTGGAGAAGAAGCAGACGAAGGAGAGGAACAAGGGCTAGACCTGACGAATGACCCTACCTTTGAAGGCGCACCAAGCGCTTCTGCCCTCCACGCATCACCCTCTCCTTTAACCACCACACTCCCAGCCGCTGCAACATCCACTCCCACAACCAACCCGCCTATGGCAGAGGGCACAGGCTTTACTGGCATGCCTCCCTACCCCGCCTATGGTATGGGCCCACCTACCACTGCGCTCCCTGAGGCAACTACTGCCAGTGAGCCGGTGGCTTCCAGCTCTGCGCCGCGATGGTATGCGGCTGAATATTCCCATCCACTACCCGCTACTGGAACCTATGTGGATGTTCCTGGGTATGCACCTGGCTATGCAACCTTGAGTGGGTTGAGGAGAGGACCTGAGTCTCTTGGTGGCAGGAGTAGAGGATCGGGAAGATCCTCCAACAGGTCCCTGACGCGGTCGGAGATCAACGAGGTGCTCCGAGGAGCCACTTCAAAAATCGTGGGCGACCTCACTCAAGAGATCCGTGAGAAACTGGAGCCCCTGATGATCCCGCCCCAAGCGTCACCTACCACGGTGGGAATGTCACCCCACCGAGTACAGGCTAACCAGCTGGCGGCAAGGTTGACAAACACCCTGTGGAGCCTGAGGAGCCGACCGATGCCGACTCCTGCAGCTATTCCGAGAAGTCCTTTCGTACCGAGAACGGCCCAGCCGCCCTACAGCCACGTGACGAACTCGACGAGTGCCGAGCTGGACCGGCTGGGGCTAACAGCCTTGAGGGCTATGGTGGACGTAGAGCCTTATGGCTCTAGTGATCTAGGCGGAGACCCCTCCGATGATGAGCCGCCGTCGATGACTTCAACTTCGCCCTCGGAGGACGATGACCCGGAGGACCCCGAGGACCCAAAGGGTAAGAAGAAGAAGAAGAAGAAGAAGAAGACCCGACGCCCTGAGGGACGCAGGTCTCAGGAGGCGAAGGCTATCGCCACCTCCAAGATCGTGGTGAACCTGCCTGAGTTCACAGGCAAGGACCTCAGCGAGTTCGCTGAGAATTTTGGCTGGTTTCTCCGACTGACCGGCCAAACCCACGCTAGTGGGCGAGTGAAGTGCGATCTGCTCCTGCAGTGCTGCAAGACCAAGTACCTGGAGAAGCAGGTCAGGCAGATCGTGACTAACTCCGCCACCTTTGCCGATATGTTGGTTGCCCTGGAGAGGCAGTACCCGACCTACGAAACCGACCTCTCCATCAGGGCCGAGATCCAGAACCTGCCCGTGCTGCCCAACAACCCCAAACCTGGCAGGGTCTCTGAGCTGTTGGCTGACCTGGATCACTGGGCTGGACGACTGACACCCGGTTCCTACAGCAGCGACGACCTGCTGTTCTGGTTGGTGGCCAAGCTCCCTCGAGAGCTATGGGACGAGTGCCGTTCGACGGCGGAGCGCAAGGCTAGATCCCTCCGCTACGAGGATCTATGCTACTCCTGGAGCTGGCGCTGGAGAAGGAGAGCGACCAGCACTTGAACAACTACCGTCCGGGTGGTGGAGGTTCTGGAGGACATGGCAAAGGGTACCAAGGGTCCCGACCTGGGCAGGGGACTACCCCCAAACACGCCCACGCTCGTATAATGGAGAACGTGAAGGAGCTATTCTGGTGTGATGCCAGAGACGAGCAGGGCCACCTGCAGCACGCCCCTGACTGCGAGCAGCGAGACTGCTTCGTGGTCCAGGGGAAGCAGCAGGAGAAGAACACCGGCGCCAAAGCGAAGCTGCCGGATCATTACAGGTGCACCATCACGTGTGCATTCTGCGGGAAGCGGAAGCACTACGAGGATGCGTGCTACCATAAGCAACGCCTATCGGCGAAGCTTAAGGGTGAAGATCCTGGCAAAGGCTCAGGCAAAGGTGGAGGCAAAGCCAAAGGCAACGACTCCGGCAAGGGCAAGTCGAAAGGACGTGGTCAAGGGCAAGACAAGGGTCAAGGTGGACGAGGAGGAGGCGCTAACCGCCAGCCCGACAACAAGAACAAGGACAAGAACGGAGGCAACCCCAACCCTAATCCAGGGGGAAACTCCGAGCCCTCTGGAGGGCGGTCTGGTCCTACCACACGCTCACAAACGCAGGCCCAGCAAGAACAAGGAGCCAAGCGTGAGCATGAAGGTGGTGATGACGGCAACGCTAAGAAGAGGAGCCGTTTCATGAGGATGGCCCGCAAATTGCGGAACAAGGGGTTTGAGGTGACCTGTCCCGCGGAGTTCTGACGTGGACGCTCTGGTGGCACCCAAGACCTGGTGTTTTGGGTACGTATCCGACTAGGGGGACGCGAATACCTGGGGGTATTGGATACTGGCGCCACAATATCTATAGTGGCCAAGAAAATTTTACCTTGTGGGAGCCTGAAGAACACCATGACCACCGCTGCAGTAAGAAAAAGTGCTTTTCCATTGCTTTAGGACATACTCTAGTTGTATTAGAGATGCACTGAGCATCCATGCATTTTTATCTTAGTATTGGTCCAGCCAAAAGTGGTGAGAACACATTTTGACCTATGGAACCAAACACCCAATCAGGATATGGAGTGGACCCCTTAATCCCCTTTCAATCAGAAGTAAAACATCTTTTCCTGAGTTGACTGAGCACTGACATACCTAAGGTAGAGCCTATGAATTTATCTATGTTTTTCCATGAATACTTATCTGCCCTAGTGGTATGCACCATAGGGGGTTAGGCACCTCTTTTTGAGAGGTCCTGGGTTCAATTCCTGGTCAGCCTAACTAAGTAGGAAGATCCCAACTAAGTAGGAAGACCCCATGTGACATGGCAGTGACCTCATCGCCACATACCATGCCACCTCAGCACATATGGGACCCAAAACAAAGAGTGCACATCTCCTAAGATGGCACTATGGAGAGAGAGTGATCCTGAGGCAGTTTTCTAACTCTTTTCCCAAAACATTTCAGCTATCTCTGTGAATATGCATTCATTTGTATCCTGAGTTGCAGTTTCTGTGAATATCTAATCATCTTTCACTGTTTACACTGCAGCCCTTCATGCTTTGATCCTGAATTACCTTCTCCTTGCATACTATTGGCTTGGGCTATCCTGGATTGAGTTGGCTTTACTGTATTTCAACAAACAAAAGCTTTTCATCATCCAAAACCAGCAGCAGGACACCCTACAGCAACAACAAGCAGCAGGAGAAGCAAAAACACAGTGCTGAAAACACTATAAACTTTTCTGGTAGCAAGAGGCAGCCTGTCTCTGTGCACCGGCAGCGACCCCGCGCCGTACAACCAGTGCTCCGAGCAGGCAAACATAAGCAGAAGGGTGGATTAAGATGGATCCAGGAAGAGTGGACGCCGAGGTGAACACAGCGCCAGCGCCAGAGACACCGGCAAGGCCGGCGCCTGACGCTGTACCTTCGGTGGAGCCCTTACATGGGCCAATGGATACGGCGGAGGACTCCTTGTATGGCCTCCAGACGGCCTTTGGGGCCCTGTCGGTGAAGGAAATGGTCTCTCAGCCTCAGCCTGTGAAGAGGAAGAGAGGAAACGAGAGCGAGAAGGATGCTGGAGAAGGAACAGACGAAGGAGAGGAGCAAGGGCAAGACCCGACGGATATCCCTACCTTCGAAGGCGCACCAAGCGCTTCTGGCCTCCAAGCATCACCCTCTCCCATAACCACCACACACCCAGCCGCCGCTACATCCACTTCCACAACCAACCAGCCTATGGCAGAGGGCACAGGCTTTACTGGCATGCCTCACTACCCCGCCTATGGCATGGGCCCACCTACCACTGCGCTCCTTGAGGCAACTACTGCCAGTGAGCCGGTGGCTTCCAGCTCTGCGCCGCGTTGGTATGCGGCTGACCATCCCCATCCACTCCACTCCACTGGAACCTACATGGAAGTTCCTGGGTATGCTCCTGGGTGTGCACCTGGGTATGCACCCCTGAGTGGGTTGAGGAGAGGACCAGAGTCTCTGGGAGGCAGGAGTAGAGGATCGGGAAGATCCCCCAACAGGTCCCTGACGCGGTCGGAGATCAACGAGGTGCTCCAAGGAGCCACTTCGAAAATCGTGAGCGACCTCACGCAAGAGATCAGGGAGAAACTGCAGCCCCTGATGATCCCGTCCCATGCGTCACCTACGACAGTGGGGATGTCACCCCACCGAGTACAGGCTAACCACCTGGCGGCAGGGTTGACGAATACCCTGGGGAGCCTGAGGAGCCGACCGATGCCGACTCCTGCAACAGTACCAAGAAGCCCATTCGTCCCGAGGACAGCCCAGCCGCCCTACAGTCACGTGACGAACTCGACGAGTGCCGAGCTGGACCAGCTGGGGCTGACAGCCCTAAGGGCTATGGTGGACGTGGAGCCTTATGGCTCCAGTGATCTAGGCGGAGACCCCTCCGATGATGGGCCGCCTTCGATGACTTCTTCTTCGCCATCGGATGACGAAGACCCTGAGGACCCCGAGGACTCCAAGGGTAAGAAGAAGAAGAAGAAGAAGAAGAAGACCCGACGCCCTGAAGGACGCCGAGCTCAGGAGGCGAAGGCTATTGCCACCTCCAAGATAGTGGTGAACCTGCCTGAATTCACAGGCAAGGACCTCAGCGAGTTCGCTGAGAACTTTGGCCGGTTCCTACGACTGACCGGCCAAACCCACGCGAGTGGGCGAGTGAAGTGCGACCTGCTCCTGCAGTGCTGCAAGACCAAGTACCTGGAGAAGCAGGTCAGGCAGATCGTCACCAACTCCGCCACCTTTGCCGACGTGTTGGTTGCCCTGGAGAGGCAGTACCCAACCTACGAGACCGACCTCTCCATCAGGGCCGAGATCCAGAACCTGCCCGTCCTGCCCAACAACCCCAAACCCGGCAGGGTCTCCGAGCTGTTGGCGGACCTGGACCACTGGGCTGGACGACTGACGCCCGGTTCCTACAGCAGCGACGACCTGCTGTTTTGGTTGTGCTCCAAGCTCCCCCGTGAGCTATGGGACGAGTGCCGTCTGACGGCTGAGCGCAAGGCTAGATCCCTCCGCTACGAGGATCTATGCGTGCTGCTCCTGGAGATGGCGCTGGAGAAGGAGAGCGACCAACACCTGAACCACTACCGTCCTGGTGGCGGAGGTTCTGGAGGCAAAGGGTACCAAGGGTCCCGACCTGGGCAGGGGACTACCCCCAAACACGCCCACGCCCGCCTAATGGAGAACGTGAAGGAGCTATTCTGGTGTGATGCCAGAGATGAACAGGGCCACCTGCAGCATGCCTCCGACTGCGAGCAGCGAGACTGCTTTGTTGTCCAGGGGAAGCAGCAGGAAAAGATCACCGGCGCCAAGGTGAAGATGCCGGATCATTACCGCTGCACCATCACGTGTGCATTCTGCGGTAAGCGGAAGCACTATGAGGACGAGTGCTACCATAAGCAACGCCTATCGGCGAAGCTTAAGGGGGAAGATCCTGGCAAAAGCTCAGGCAAAGGTGGAGGCAAGGCCAAAGGCAACGACTCCGGCAAGGGCAAGTCGAAAGGACGTGGTCAAGGTGGTCAAGACAAGGGTCAAGGCGGACGAGGAGGAGGCGCTAATCGCCAGAACGACAACAAGAACAAGGACAAGAACGGAGGTAACCCCAACCCTAATCCAGGGGGGAACTCCGAGCCCTCTGGAGGGCAGTCTGGACCTACCACACGCTCACAGACGCAGGCCCAGCAAGAACAAGGAGCCAAGCGTGAGCATGAAGGTGGAGACGACGGCAACGCCAAGAAGAGAAGCCGTTTCATGAGGATGGCCCGCAAATTGCGGAACAAGGGGTTCGAGGTGACCTGTCCCGCGGAGTTCTGACGGGGACGCTCTGGTGGCACCCAAGACCTGGTGTTTTGGGTACGTATCCGACTAGGGGGACGTGAATACCTGGGGGTACTGGATACTGGAGCCACAATATCGATAGTGGCCAAGAAAATTTTACCTTGTGGGAGCCTGAAGAACACCATGACCACCGCCGCTATACGGATGGGGGATGGACATGTGGTGCACAGCTGCGGGGACTGCGAAGTGGAGGTACCTATGGGCTCCAGGACTATCGCCCATCGGTTCTATGTGATGGACACTGATGCCTTCGACTTTGTACTG
Source organism: Eutreptiella sp. 'Long Island Sound 2002' (assembly GCA_964036045.1). NCBI lineage: Eukaryota > Euglenozoa > Euglenophyceae > Eutreptiales > Eutreptiaceae > Eutreptiella > Eutreptiella sp. 'Long Island Sound 2002'. Next base: position 129,722,205 of record OZ038383.1, read on the forward strand.
GGTACTGACTTCTTCGTGCAGCACTCCCAGATACAATCCCTGACGCTGCAAGCGCCCTACCTCCTGTACGTGGACCACGGCAGTGGCAGAGAGTCTGTGCCACTGGAGCAGTCGGAACATACCTCGAGTTACCTGAGACTATCGAAGGAGGAGCCCTCGAACATGATGGCGGCCTCCAAAACTGAGGACTATCAACTATTGGGGGAAGTCCTAGACCAAGGTCTGAAGGAGTTGGGTTACTCTCGAGAAGACCTAAGTGTGGAACTGTTCGCCAGCGACAAGCAGCATGTACTGGACCTATACTGCAGCAAGGGGAAGAACTGCAGCTACAAATTTTACTGGCCCTCTTTCGGGATGGCCTACGGGAACCCCAGATTCAGTGAACTGGGGAAGGTGCTGACCAAGGTGGCCTTGGAACGTTCCCGTATGATCCTGTGTTCCCCCGATTGGGGAGCCCATGGGGGCAACGAGTACTGGCGAACCCTCCTTGACAAGCTGATTATCAGCTCTGTGCGGTTACCTGATGAGGCCATCTACGTGCCTCTGGGACGCAAGACGCCCATTGGGAAGCCCGGATGGGGGAGTATGCTCAGCGTGGTGGACGGAGGTCTTACCACCATCCCCTGGGAAGACCTGGACCCTACTCTGGTCCAGGCTATACAACGAGAAAGCGATGGACTCGCCTTGGGTGACTTGAAGGATCGTCTACGACCTCAAGATGCTGTTGAAACTACACCCGGAGGAGATGAGTACGTCGTGACTGACACCAACGCCCCCAACTCTCCCTGTCATGTACCTGTTCCTGATGGAGTCTCTGAGTGTGGACTATCTGAGCTACCTAGCTCTATCCACTCAGACGACGAAACCGAGCACGACGCCTTCTTCGTGCAGACTGCGGTGGAAGAAGTGGAGAACGCCGAGTACGTCGCCCCACTAAAACCCCTACTCTCCATGAGGGTGGAAGACCCCGTGGATGAAGAGCTGGACCCTCGATCCAGGCTCAGGGAGTATGTGGATTCCAAGAGGAAGTTGGTGGCGAAAAAGCTATGCTACGCGAAGCCTACCCGCAGCTCGTGGCCACTGAAGCAAGGACGTATGGGAGACCTATCCCAACTGAAGGAGGACCTCGAACAGAAGATCACCACCTGGCAAAGGGAGGTAGATCTCAAGCTCATGAAGAGCGTATGGGGTGCCCATGTGAGGACCCCAGATGAGGACGACCTCTCGGAGGAATGTGTATGTGAACCCCCTAAAGCGTGCCTATGTTGCCATCGTCCACCGGAGATGGTTGAGCAAGACCTTCTGTATGCCTACCAAGGGCTGAAGGATGCTACCGCGGGCGAAGAGTCGGTGGAGGACCACCTCCCGACGTCTATTCAAGGGGCTAGCAACTTACACTCCGACGAGGACATGGAGGACAAGATCAAGGTACTGGACCCGCGGGTGCAAAAGCTGATAAGGACCTATCTGGAGGTGTTCGGAGAACTACCCCCTCCAGCCTCATGCGACAAGCTGGTACAGATGGACCTCAAGCTGAAACCCGAGTTCGTGGGTCACAAGATCCGGAGGAGACCCTATCCAGCTCCTAAAGAGCAGGCCGACGAGATTGAGCGACAGATACAAGAATGTATCGACGCTGGCCTAGTCCTGGAGTACAAGGATGGGGACTACCCCCTACACTGCAGCCCCTGTTTCCTGGTGGCTAAACCTGGGTCTACAGCCAAACGGCTGGTAGTGGACTATGGAGAGCTGAACAAGAAGACGCTGAACCACTCAGGGTCCATTCCCAATATGGAGTCTACCCTGGAGAAGATAGCCTCCTGTCGCTACAAGACCAAGATGGACAAGCGAAGTGGATTCTGGCAAGTGGACCTGACGCCCAACGCGCAGGAACTACTGGCCTTCATCACCCCTCAGGGGAGGGTATTCAAGTGGAAGGTCATGCCATTCGGCGTGGCTAACGCCCCCGCTCTGTTCCAAGAGCTGATGAACAAGATCTTGTCCATCCTACGACGGAGACCTAAGGTGCAGGAGCTCATATCCCGTGGGGCCCAGATGGAGGCTCACATCGACGATGTATGCCTCGGGACCAATACCCAGGAGGATCACCTAATCCTCTTGGGTGAGTTCTTTGCGGTCTGCCAGGAGAACCACACACGACTCAAGCTGGAGAAGTGTGAGTTCATGCAGGAGACCATGCAGTACCTGGGGTTTGACGTTGGCTATGGGTGGTGGACCCCAGCGGCCTCTAAGGCCAAACCCCTGATGGATGCCAAGGTACGACACGAAGACCCCAAGAAAGGACTTCATGATGTACGCAGTTTCATTGGGGCGTGCAACTTCTATCGCCGCCACATCAAAAACTTCACCTACACCAGCGCGGTACTGACTGACTTGATCAAGAAGAGTACTACTTGGCGCTGGGGCCCACAAGAGCAACAAGCGTTTGACGAGCTCAAAGACAAGGTAGCCAACGCTAAGTGCTTGGGCGTGCCTAGGGCACAAGGGGAGATTATCCTGGTGACCGACGCCAGCAATGTGGGCGGTGGTGGAACGTTGTTCCAGTGGCAAGCACTAGAGAAGGAGGAGTTCGACTCGGCCATTTCCCAATGGGGGACGGAAGGTCTCAACCGAGATGGAACCCTCAAGCACAGCTACCCTGACGACAAGTGGGTCCTAGTACCTCTGGGCCACTGGAACTGGAAGTGGAACCAGGCCAGGGGGAACTACTCCACCTATGAGCAGGAACTGCTCGCGGGTATGCTGGTGCTATCCTCACAAGCACGACTGTTGGGGAGTAACCCTGTGGTCTGGCTATGCGACCAAGAACCGGTCCGCAGTTTCCAGAAGGGCCCCCCACCTGAGAAGGCCAAGCTACGTCGCTGGTGGACCTACCTCAGTCAACTACGGCTGACGGTACACCATATCCAGGGAGTGAAGAACGAGTGTGCCGACTACATCAGCCGCAACAACTTCGACGCCCTGATTGGTGCCCGGTCTGAAGCGCTGGCTAAGGAAGCGTTCAGCCGTATGGACGTACACCTGGACCTGAACATGACCATGATACGCCCCCTGGATGGACTCCAACAATCGGAGTACCTACAGGAGTTTGAGGATATCTACCGGCGTCTGGAGAAACGCCTTGAACCCCTCCTGGTCAACCAAGACCAGTGGAAGCGGGACAAGAGCTACCTCTGGCACGAGGACCGCATCGTGGTGCCTAGTGACCGAGTCCCAGCGCTGCTGAAGTGGACCCATGAGTCCAGTGGTCATGTGGGTGCTGACCGTACCCTGAGGCTGTTCAAGCAGTGGTTCCACACTACGTGGACTGACGACCAGTTGCGGAAGACGCTCCTGCCTATCGTGGACAAGTGCCCGTGCAGGTCCTGTAAACCAGGGGATATCAGGGACAGAGGTCTCTACTCGACCCTGCCCATCCCTCACTGTGCTAACAGTGTTCTATACGTGGACTACACGGAGATGCCGAAGTTCGGGGGCTATGACTTCGCCCTCGTGGTAACCTGTGGGTTGACCAGGTTTACCAGGGTGTTCCCATGTACCAAGCACATTACCGGAGAGGAGACTATCAAGATACTCCTGGAGGAGTGGTTTTGTGTCTATGGGGCGCCCAAGGAGATCAACTCCGATGAGGACGTACGAGTACGCTCAGATACTGGCTGGTACAAGAGGGTCCTGAGGTCCCTCAATGTCCAGGTGTCTACGGGGATTCCCTACTCTCACACGAGCAACCCCCTGTGTGAGCGACAGATTCGTGTCCTGAAGGAGAACGTCAGGATATGGTGCAAAACTGAACGCACCAGAGACTGGGTGAGACTACTCCCCGTCATATCCTTGATGATGAACTCCCAAGAGAGTTCAGCTACTGGCTACTCGCCACATGAGCTATTCATGGGGCGCCCGGCATGGTTCCTACATGCCCCCTATCCAGAGGACACCCATTCTTCTGTGGGTGAATGGGTCCAAGAGCAACAAGCGAAGGTGGACAAGGCCAAGGCTATGCTCCAGAGAGTGAGGGAGCGTCAGTGGAACAAGAAGAACAAGCACCGTGTACCGGCCACCTACCAAGAAGGGGACTGGGTGCTGGTGCACCACAGTCGACTACCCGCCTGGCCACGCTCTACCAGCGATGACCCATACTTCGGGCCGTACAAGATCCTATCTGTGGATGGACACCGTATCACCGTGCGGTGTTCTCCCCGTCTAGGGGGGACCCTGGTGTGCGCCGCTCAACACCTGAAGCGCTACCATGATCCTGAAGACCTCTGTGGGGAGGAGTGGGAGCTGAACGACGAGGAAATCGCCGCTCTGGACCTACAAGGGGCTGCCAGCCCTATGGAAGTTGAAGGTGAACTCCCCGACATGAACGCCGAGGAGATGGCTAAGGAGGGCTTCTACCTGGTGAAGTCTGTCCTACGCCACGGCTATCGCCAGGGTTGGCGCTTCCTCACCCTCTGGGAAGGGTTTGGAGTCGAAGAGGCCACCTGGGAGCCCTTCTCTGCATTTGTTCTACCTGAGGGACGCCTAAACTCTGTTCTGGTTGACTACTTGTCCCAGAACAACCTTGGTGAGTTGTTGAGGCTCGCTGAGATGCTTGCCTCCAAGAATAAAGCTAGGGACTGAACCTTACCCTTACCTGCCAAAGCGTATGTGTGAGTGTGCTAGTCCTAAGGTCCTGAGAGCAAGCCGCAGAAGTGGTGTCCTAATTATACCCAAGTCTGCGCCCTTGCTGAACCTGGAGGGTTGGCTTATTGATGCCACGGGGTACGCCCCGGGTCTCCCCTCCCCTATGCGCCCAATTTCTGTGCTGGCGCAAAACCTTGGGGGAATACCCAGAGTGTTAATCCAGGTATTGTTTTCCCTACCTACCTGTCTACTACAGGGAGGGGTGGCCAAAAGCTATGAAGGCATGCAAAACGCCTGTTTGCTATGTGGCCAAAAACACTAACCTAACCCACTGTCACAGCCCACCAACCCAGCTAAAATTGCAGGAAAAGGGTGGGACAGTGACACGCCCCCTACAGGTCCTACACACCCTACAGTGGCACCATCCTGGTGGGCGAGCGCTGGGCAACTGGCTCTAGCCCCCACGCAGGACTACCACTCCTACACGCACACTCTACTTGGCGTTGCGAAGAGGAAGTTCTCGAGGGTCCTAGCGACCCACCTGTGAAATGACAAGGGAACACAGCGCTGCTAAGCAACTGTGGCCTCACAGGGGACGCCACAACGCGTTTCCCCTGCAAGGGCTTGGAGGGAAGGAGTGCTCTCGTGTGCAAGGCGCAGATGTCGATGAAGTCGGACTCCCTGCTCTGCCACAGGCGGAGCGGAGTTACTTGTTTGTGTGATCTGCGCCCCTGTTTAGCAGGGCATAAAAAAATGCTGCTGCACCACTCACCCTACCTGCCCACCTGTAAAACAAAGGCAAATGAAAGGGCGTTTGCGGCGGAGGAACCAAGGCACACTCCAGGTATTATACCCTTCTCAGTGTGCCCTATAATACGCTGTCCGCAAACACGCTGCATGGAGCAGCTACCCTTATCAAGCAAGCAAGCGTTAAGGGACTCCTCAGGTTCTCTTAAAGAACGTACCGAGGAGCCCCTGGGTAGCCTAAACAAGGTTTACCGTGCGCACTTCGCGTGGCCTACCCTTTAATGCGTGTGTGCATGCACGACTATGCACAATCACGTTGGGCAAACCTGCCCATCTCCACAACAATCTTGACTCCACCAGGGGGTGGCCCCGCCTGGGCGTACCTACCTTACCTACCGCTGGGAAGTGAAGCAAGGAGAGAAAACAAAAGGGGCGCGCGCGAAGAACGTTGCTATGCACTTGTGTGTATGACTAATCACCCTGATCTGACCGCTAATCGTCTGCAATCTTTCGAATCAATCCCTCTACCGCGTCCTATCGTGGTTATCGTTGTTAGCGCTGCTACACGACTCGTTCACGGAGACACGAGACGAGCAATGTGTATGCGGCATGCAAGACAGGCATACCTGTAGTTTATACCTGATTCATTGAAGTCTTTTCAATTGATTTTCGAATTCTTGAATTTTTGAAGCTTCTATTAGTGTGGGTGGAATCTGTATGTTTGTTTATTATTGTGTGTCTCGTCATTTTCAAGACTACGTGATACATACGTTTATAATTCCATTATTTTTCCATTTTCCGGCGCTTCGCTAGGAGCCGCTCCTGCGCGCCGCCATTTTATGCGTATGAATCTCTGGACTAAAAAAATCCAGAGATGACTATAATTTCTATAAAAATGTGCTGAAGATGCACAATTGGATTCTGCTCAGGTGTGTCGTTTCAGAAAAATTCTGCGCCGTCATTTGACGGATTTTGGTGTCGTCGCTTCGTTTTTGCGTGGATTCGTCCATAATTCTCCCATTCCTGCCTCTGCAGATACCCACGCGCAGCCTCGCTGAGTAGGCCGTGTTCGGGCCGAAACGCAGGTGCCTGGAGAGACTGAGCAGAACGAAGACCCCACCAAGGGGCAAATTAATTTCTTTTCGACTCCCTACGCCCTACGACAGGTCACAGGTCGCCAGCAGGTTTACGAGAACCCATGCGAGTGTGTATAATGTGTCTTGCGTTTGGGTTGTGTCGACGCTGCGTCTTGGAGGAAGGGATGCATATGCACATGTTTGGCATGCTCCCAATCTAACCCAACCAAGCCACAGGAGCCCCGGCAGCGCCAAGAGCGCTGAGTCTTCTGTAGGAAACTGTACAATCAGAGCAGCAAAAGGACGCCAGCCATGGTGAGCGCCCATTTTTCAGTGTGAGGGAGACTGTAGGTATTTTAAAGTAGATGTGGAAACCAAGGAAAGGCCAAGAAAAATTCCCTTTTTCCTAAAATGCGACAGTGGTGGCCACCACAGCACAAGGGGGGAGTAAGAAAAAGTGCTTTTCCATTGCTTTAGGACATACTCTAGTTGTATTAGAGATGCACTGAGCATCCATGCATTTTTATCTTAGTATTGGTCCAGCCAAAAGTGGTGAGAACACATTTTGACCTATGGAACCAAACACCCAATCAGGATATGGAGTGGACCCCTTAATCCCCTTTCAATCAGAAGTAAAACATCTTTTCCTGAGTTGACTGAGCACTGACATACCTAAGGTAGAGCCTATGAATTTATCTATGTTTTTCCATGAATACTTATCTGCCCTAGTGGTATGCACCATAGGGGGTTAGGCACCTCTTTTTGAGAGGTCCTGGGTTCAATTCCTGGTCAGCCTAACTAAGTAGGAAGATCCCAACTAAGTAGGAAGACCCCATGTGACATGGCAGTGACCTCATCGCCACATACCATGCCACCTCAGCACATATGGGACCCAAAACAAAGAGTGCACATCTCCTAAGATGGCACTATGGAGAGAGAGTGATCCTGAGGCAGTTTTCTAACTCTTTTCCCAAAACATTTCAGCTATCTCTGTGAATATGCATTCATTTGTATCCTGAGTTGCAGTTTCTGTGAATATCTAATCATCTTTCACTGTTTACACTGCAGCCCTTCATGCTTTGATCCTGAATTACCTTCTCCTTGCATACTATTGGCTTGGGCTATCCTGGATTGAGTTGGCTTTACTGTATTTCAACAAACAAAAGCTTTTCATCATCCAAAACCAGCAGCAGGACACCCTACAGCAACAACAAGCAGCAGGAGAAGCAAAAACACAGTGCTGAAAACACTATAAACTTTTCTGCTGCTATACGTATGGGGGATGGACATGTGGTGCACAGCTGCGGGGACTGTGAAGTGGAGGTACCTATGGGCTCCCGGACTATCGCCCATCGGTTCTATGTGATGGACACTGAGGCCTTCGACTTTGTACTGGGGACTGACTTCTTCGTACAGCACTCCCAGATACAATTCCTGACGCTGCAAGCGCCCTACCTCCTCTACGTGGACCACGGCAGTGGCAGAGAGTCTGTGCCACTGGAGCAGTCGGAACATACCTCGAGTTACCTGAGGCTATCGAAGGAGGAGCCCTCGAACATGATGGCGGCCTCCAAAACTGAGGACTATCAACTATTGGGGGAAGTCCTAGACCAAGGTCTGAAGGAGTTGGGTTACTCTCGAGAAGACCTGAGTGTGGAGTTGTTCGCCAGCGACAAGCAGCATGTACTGGACCTTTACTGCAGCAAGGGGAAGAACTGCAGCTACAAATTTTACTGGCCCTCTTTCGGAATGGCCTACGGGAACCCCAGGTTCAGTGAACTGGGGAAGGTGCTGACCAAGGTGGCCTTGGAACGTTCCCGTATGGTCCTGTGTTCCCCCGATTGGGGAGCCCATGGGGGCAACGAATACTGGCGAAACCTCCTGGACAGGCTGACTATCAGCTCTGTTCGTTTGCCTGATGAGGCCATCTACGTACCTCTGGGTCGTAAGACGCCTATTGGGAAACCCGGATGGGGGAGTATGCTGAGCGTGGTGGACGGAGGTCTTACTTCCATCCCCTGGGAGGATCTGGACCCGACTCTGGTCCAGGCTATACAACGAGAAAGTGACGGACTCGCCTTGGGTGACTTGAAGGATCGCCTACGACCTCAAGATGCTGTTGAGACTACACCCGGAGGAGATGAGTACGTCGTGACTGACAACAACGCCCCCAACTCTCCCTGTCATGTACCTGTTCCTGATGGAGTCTCTGAGTGTGGACTATCTGAGCTACCTAGCTCTATCCACTCAGACGACGAGACTGAGCACGACGCCTTCTTCGTGCAGACCTGTGTGGAGGAAGTGGAGAACGCCGAGTACGTTGCCCCACTGAAACCCCTACTCTCCATGAGGGTGGAAGACCCCGTGGACGAGGAGCTGGACCCTCGATCCAGGCTCAGGGAGTATGTGGATTCCAAGAGGAAGTTGGTGGCGAAAAAGCTATGCTACGCGAAGCCTACCCGCAGCTCATGGCCACTGAAGCAAGGACGTATGGGAGACCTATCCCAATTGAAGGAGGACCTCGAACAGAAGATCACCACCTGGCAAAGGGAGGTAGATCTTAAGCTCATGAAGAGCGTGTGGGGCGCCCATGTGAGGACCCCAGAGGAGGACGACCTCTCGGAGGAATGTGTATGTGAACCCCCTCGAGCGTGCCTATGTTGCCATCGTCCACCGGAGATGGTTGAACAAGACCTTCTATATGCCTACCAAGGGCTGAAGGACACTACCACGGGCGAAGAGTCGGTGGAGGACCACCTCCCGACGTCTATTCAGGGGGCAAGCAACTTACACTCTGACGAGGACATGGAGGACAAGATCAAGGTATTGGACCCGCGGGTACAGAAGCTTATAAGGACCTATCTGGAGGTGTTCGGAGAACTACCCCCTCCAGCCTCATGTGACAAGCTGGTACAGATGGACCTCAAGCTGAAACCCGAGTTCGTGGGTCACAAGATCCGGAGGAGACCCTATCCAGCTCATAAAGAGCAGGCCGACGGGATTGAGCGACAGATACAAGAATGTATCGACGCTGGCCTAGTCCTGGAGTACAAGGACGGGGACTGGCACACACTCCCACACCACCCACCCTGGATAAGACAGGAGACACTGGATTGCCACTCTGGCCCCCCTGACCCATGCTAGCCCTGTGAGATACCCGTGCTTCTTCCTTACACTTAATTGACCCTGAGGAACACACTCACTGGCCCCCACCCTGGCTTTTTTTTTGATCGCTGCCATAATCCCCCTGGACCACCAACCCATACCCAGTGGCAGCCCGTGCACCCAGGGTTTTGCAAAGCCTTTGAGTTTCAGCCACGCAACCCCAGCACACATCCATCGTGCGCCCCCCCTCCCCCCCCCCTCCCACACGGGCCCGAGAGCGGGCGGGGCGGCGGCCCCCCCACCCCCCCCCCCGCACCCAGCTCAGCTGGGGAGCCACGGGCGCGGCCCTCCGCCCCCCCAGGGCCGGGGGGGCACCCCCCCCCTCAGGAGGAACGGCGACGCGGTAAGGGCAACGGCGGCTGGGCCTGCTCCCGCGAACCCACACCGGCGTGCAGGAGCAACGCGCACAACGGAACGGGACGGAGGCCGCGCCCCACATGACCCTCCCGTAACCACAGCCCACTCCGAGGTGACAGAGGGGGGGTTCAGGTCAGCTGGGGCCCCCGGGGGGGCGGTCCACGGGCCGCCCCTCACCCCCCCCCAGCCCGGGGCGGCACTTCAGCCCCGACCGCACGCGCGCGCCGGAAGGGAGCGTGCCGGCGACACGGAGAGGGCCAGAAAGAAGTACCGCAGGCCGCCGCCCGGAGCGAGAGCAGGGAGGCCGCGGCGCGACACACCCCCCCCCCCGCCCCCCCACCAGCCCCCCCCGCCCGAGAGGGGAGCCGGAGTGTGACCCGCCCCCCCGCCCCAGCCGCCGGCTCACATGGGGGCCGCGAAGAACAAGCGGGCCCACGCCTGCGCACCGGGACGCCGCACAGATCGTACCCAGAGAAGCCGGGTGAGCACGAACCGGAGTGGTATGGGGGGCCACGCCCCCCATGGACAGCACAACACCAGTGACGCCCGCTTTGTTGCCTGCCCAGGGAAGGCAGAGGGACGGAACGAGGCAGAGCGACCCCCCGCCCTACGGGCCCCGCCCCGGCCGCACAGCCGGAGGAAACGGCGCACCCCCCCCAGCCCGCCCCCAAGCATAAGAACGCCATGGACCCGCCCCGCGGCGCGCAGCCCCCACAGGGACAGAGCAGGGCCCCCACACCCGCACACCCGCGCCCACAACGCGGACCCCGACAGCCCACCCAGTGGACGGGCAGTCGGGGGAGGAGGAGCGCAAGACCCCAGACGCCCCACGCAACGGTCGAAGGCACCCCCCCGGGGACGCCCTACCGCCGCCCCCACAACCCCAAGCCAAGTAGGGGGGAACCGGGACCGGACCGCCCCCCCCCCAAGCACGCCAGACGGAGCAAGGGACCGGGGCAGGACACGCGGAGGGGCACGGACCACGTGGAACCGCCCTACCAGCGCCCAGTGCCGGGACCACGCGAGATGCGCGCGCCACACCACCCAGCGGGGGGGGGAGCGGACACCGCGAGAGCGCGAGCGCACACACACGAAAGGGACACGCGGGGACTACCGGAAGGGCAACCGGACCGAGCGCGCGGAACGCACAGACCGCATGGAATGGCGTACCAGCGAGCGAGGGTAAGGGACACCCGGACAGGACGGCCCGCCACACGCAGCGCGGAACACGCGGGGCGGTGAGGGGGAAACGAAAGAGACACGACGCCAGGTGCCGGCCCGAACCCCCCCGAACCGGCCGCGAGCGCCGCGCACACACAGACGGGGCACTGCGCCCGCCAAGGCAGTAGTGGCGCACAGCGCCACGCCTCAACCCCTAGGCTAGGCAGCCTCCGCGCCAGCCCAAGGGGGTCCCACTGGCGACAAGCCAGTAGCACGGGCCCGGCGGCGCCGGCGCCCCGGGCGACCACGCATTAGGGGGGCGACGCAGTGGGTAAGCGCCCGCAGCCACGGCTGCGAATTGATGCACTGACCGGGGAGTGGCGAAACGGGGACGCCGGGGAAGGACGGGGCTCCGAGCTCTGTGAACCCGGGGGACTCCGCCACCAGGCAGGAGGTGCGTCTTGGAGGGCCCCCCACTAGGACCCGGTGGGGAGGATATCACCTGGCCCGACCAGGTGGCCCCCCGGGGCCGAAAGGCGTCTAGTACCCGCAAAACCAAACCTCAAACCTCAAAACTCTTCGTGCAGACCTGTGTGGAGGAAGTGGAGAACGCCGAGTACGTCGCCCCACTGAAACCCCTACTCTCCATGAGGGTGGAAGACCCCGTGGACGAGGAGCTGGACCCTCGATCCAGGCTCAGGGAGTATGTGGATTCCAAGAGGAAGTTGGTGGCGAAAAAGCTATGCTACGCGAACCCTACCCGCAGCTCATGGCCACTGAAGCAAGGACGTATGGGAGACCTATCCCAATTGAAGGAGGACCTCGAACAGAAGATCACCACCTGGCAAAGGGAGGTAGATCTTAAGCTCATGAAGAGCGTGTGGGGCGCCCATGTGAGGACCCCAGAGGAGGACGACCTCTCGGAGGAATGTGTATGTGAACCCCCTCGAGCGTGCCTATGTTGCCATCGTCCACCGGAGATGGTTGAACAAGACCTTCTATATGCCTACCAAGGGCTGAAGGACACTACCACGGGCGAAGAGTCGGTGGAGGACCACCTCCTGACGTCTATTCAGGGGGCAAGCAACTTACACTCTGACGAGGACATGGAGGACAAGATCAAGGTATTGGACCCGCGGGTACAGAAGCTTATAAGGACCTATCTGGAGGTGTTCGGAGAACTACCCCCTCCAGCCTCATGTGACAAGCTGGTACAGATGGACCTCAAGCTGAAACCCGAGTTCGTGGGTCACAAGATCCGGAGGAGACCCTATCCAGCTCATAAAGAGCAGGCCGACGGGATTGAGCGACAGATACAAGAATGTATCGACGCTGGCCTAGTCCTGGAGTACAAGGACGGGGACTACCCCCTACACTGCAGCCCCTGTTTCCTGGTGGCTAAACCTGGGTCTACAGCCAAACGGCTGGTAGTGGACTACGGAGAGCTGAACAAGAAGACGCTGAACCACTCAGGGTCCATTCCCAATATGGAGTCTACCCCGGAGAAGATAGCCTCCTGTCGCTACAAGACCAAAATGGACAAGAGGAGCGGATTCTGGCAAGTGGACCTGACGCCCAACGCACAGGAACTACTGGCCTTCATCACCCCTCAGGGGAGGGTGTTCAAGTGGAAGGTCATGCCGTTTGGCGTGGCTAACGCACCCGCTCTATTCCAAGAGCTGATGAACAAGATCTTGTCCATCCTACAAAGGAGACCTAAGGTGCAGGAGCTCATATCCCGTGGTGCCCATATGGAGGCTCACATCGACAATGTATGCCTCGGGACCAATACCCAGGAGGACCACCTAATCCTCTTGGGTGAGTTCTTTGCGGTCTGCCAGGAGAACCACACACGACTCAAGCTGGAGAAGTGTGAGCTCATGCAGGAGACCATGCAGTACCTGGGGTTTGACATTGGCTATGGGTGGTGGACCCCAGCGGCCTCTAAGGCCAAACCCCTGATGGATGCCAAGGTACGACACGAAGACCCCAAGAAGGGACTTCATGATGTACGCAGTTTCATTGGGGCGTGCAACTTCTATCGCCGCCACATCAAAAACGCCACCTACACCAGCGCCGTTCTGACGGACTTGATCAAGAAGAGTACTACTTGGCGCTGGGGCCCACAAGAGCAACAAGCGTTTGACGAGCTCAAAGACAAGGTAGCCAACGCTAAGTGCTTGGGCTTGCCTAGGGCACAAGGGGAGATTATCCTGGTGACCGACGCCAGCAATGTGGGCGGTGGTGGAACGTTGTTCCAATGGCAAGCACTAGAGAAGGAGGAGTTCGACTCGGCCATTTCCCAATGGGGGACGGAAGGTCTCAACCGAGATGGAACCCTCAAGCACAGCTACCCTGACGACAAGTGGGTCCTAGTACCTCTGGGCCACTGGAACTGGAAGTGGAACCAGGCCAGGGGGAACTACTCCACCTATGAGCAGGAATTGCTCGCGGGTATGCTGGTGCTATCCTCATAAGCACGACTGTTGGGGAGTAACCCTGTGGTCTGGCTGTGCGACCAAGAACCGGTCCCCAGTTTCCAGAAGGGTCCCCCACCTGAGAAGGCCAAGCTACGGCGCTGGTGGACCTACCTCAGTCAACTACGGCTGACGGTACACCATATCCAGGGAGTGAAGAACGAGTGTGCCGACTACATCAGCCGCAACAACTTCGACACCCTGATTGGTGCCAGGTCTGAAGCGCTGGCTAAGGAGGCGTTCAGCCGTATGGACGTCCACTTGGACCTCAACATGACGATGATACGCCCCCTGGATGGACTCCAACAATCGGAGTACCTGAAGGAGTTCGGGGATATCTACAAGCGCCTGGAGAAACGCCTTGAACCCCTCCTGGTCAACCAAGACCAGTGGAAGAGGGACAAGAGCTACCTCTGGCACGAGGACCGCATCGTGGTGCCTAGTGACCGAGTCCCAGCGCTGCTGAAGTGGACCCATGAGTCCAGCGGTCATGTGGGTGCTGACCGTACCCTGAGGCTGTTCAAGTAGTGGTTCCACACTACGTGGACTGACGACCAACTGCGGAAAACCCTCCAGCCTATCGTGGACAAGTGCCCGTGCAGGTCCTGTAAACCAGGGGATATCAGGGACAGAGGTCTCTACTCGACCCTGCCCATCCCTCACTGTGCTAACAGTGTTCTATACGTGGACTACACGGAGATGCCGAAATTTGGGGGCTATGACTTCGCCCTCGTGGTAACCTGTGGGTTGACCAGGTTTACCAGGGTGTTCCCATGTACCAAGCACATTACCGGGGAGGAGACTATCAAGATACTCCTGGAGGAGTGGTTTTGTGTCTATGGGGCGCCCAAGGAGATCAACTCCGATGAGGACGTATGAGTACGCTCAGATACTGGTTGGTACAAGAGGGTCCTGAGATCCCTCAATGTCCAGGTGTCTACGGGGATTCCCTACTCTCACACGAGCAACCCCCTATGTGAGCGACAGATCCGTGTCCTCAAGGAGAATGTAAGGATATGGTGCAAAACTGAACGCACCAGAGACTGGGTGAGACTACTCCCCGTCATATCCTTGATGATGAACTCCCAAGAGAGTTCAGCTACTGGCTACTCGCCCCATGAGCTATTCCTGGGGTGCCCGGCATGGTTCCTACATGCCCCCTATCCAGAGGACACCCATTCTTCTGTGGGTGAATGGGTCCAAGAGCAACAAGCGAAGGTGGACAAGGCCAAGGCTATGCTCCAGAGAGTGAGGGAGCGTCAATGGAACAAGAAGAACAAGCACCGAGTACCGGCCACCTACCAAGAGGGGGACTGGGTGCTGGTGCACGGCAGTCGACTACCCGCCTGGCCACGCTCTACCAGCGATGACCCATACTTCGGGCCGTACAAGATTCTATCAGTGGATGGACACCGTATCACCGTGCGGTGTTCTCCCCGTCTAGAGGGGACCCTGGTGTGCGCTGCTCAACACCTGAAGCGCTACTATGATCCTGAAGACCTCTGTGGGGAGGAGTGGGAGCTGAACGACGAGGAAATCGCCGCTCTGGACTTACAAGGGGCTGCCAGCCCTATGGAAGTTGAAGGTGAACTCCCCGACATGAACGCCGAGGAGATGGCTAAGGAGGGCTTCTACCTGGTGAAGTCTGTCCTACGCCACCGCTATCGCCAGGGTTGGCGCTTCCTCACCCTCTGGGAAGGGTTTGGAGTCGAAGAGGCCACCTGGGAGCCCTTCTCTGCATTTGTTCTACCTGAGGGACGCCTAAACTCTGTTCTGGTTGACTACTTGTCCCAGAACAACCTTGGTGAGTTGCTGAGGCTCGCTGAGACGCTTGCCTCCAAGACTAAAGCTAGGGACTGAACCTTACCCTTACCTGCCAAAGCGTATGTGTGAGTGTGCTATTCCTAAGGTCCTGAGAGCAAGCCGCAGAAGTGGTGTCCTAATTATACCCAAGTCTGCACGCTTGCTAAACCTGGAGGGTTGGCTTATTGATGCCACGGGGTACGCCCCGGGTCTCCCCTCCCCTAAGCGCCCAATTTCTGTGCTGGCGCAAAACCTTTGGGGAATACCCAGCGTACTAATCCAGGTATTGTTTTCCCTACCTATCTGTCTACTACAGGGAGGGGTGGCCAAAAGCTATGAAGGCATGAAAACGCCGTTTTGCTAAGTGGCCAAAACACTGACCTAACCACTGCCACAGCCCACCAACCCTGCTATAATTGCAGAAAACGGGTGGGACAGTGACACACGCACTACAGGTCCTACACACCCTACAGTGGCACCATCCTGGTGGGCGAGCACTGCGCAACTGGCTCAAGCCCCCACTCAAGACTACGACTCCTACACGCACACTCTACTGGGTGTTGTTGAAGAACATGTCGTGGGTCCTAGCGACCCTCCTGTGAAGAAGACAAGAGAACACAGCGCTGCTAAGCAACTGTGGCCTAACAGGGGACGCCACAACGCGTTTCCCCTGCTAGGGCTTGGAGGGAAGACGTGCTCTTGCGTGCACGGCGCAGATGTCGGTGGAGTCGGACTCCCTGCTCTGCCACAGGCAGAGGGGAGTTACTTGTTTGTGTGATCTGCGCCCTTGTTTAGCAGGGCATGAAAAAAATGGTATGCTGCTGCACCAATCACCCTACCTGCCCACCTGTAAAGCAAAGGCAAATGAAAGGGAGTTTGCGGCGGAGGAACCAAGCCACACTCCCCGTATTATACGGTTCTAAGTGTGACC
Source organism: Eutreptiella sp. 'Long Island Sound 2002' (assembly GCA_964036045.1). Classification (NCBI taxonomy): domain Eukaryota; phylum Euglenozoa; class Euglenophyceae; order Eutreptiales; family Eutreptiaceae; genus Eutreptiella; species Eutreptiella sp. 'Long Island Sound 2002'. The sequence continues at coordinate 129,738,566 of OZ038383.1, forward strand.
TATAATACAGTGTCCGCAAACACGCTGAAGAATCAGCTACCCCTGTCAAGCAAGCAAGCTTTAAGGGACTCCTCAGGTTCTCTTAAAGAACGTACCGAGGAGCCCCTGGGTAGCCTAAACAAGGTTTACCGTGCGCACTTCGCGTGGCCTACCCTTTAATGCGTGTGTGCATACGCAGGTATGCACGACTGTTTTGGGCAAACCTGCCCATCCGCACCACAATCACGAACTCCACCAGGGGGTGGCCCCGCCTGGGCTTACTCACCTTACCTACCGCTGGAGAGAGAGAGCAAGTGGGCACGTGAGGGGCGCAAGCGAGAAACGTCACTATGCACTTGTGTGTATGTCTAATCACCCTGATCTGATCTCTAATCATCTGCAATCTTTCTAATCAATCCCTCTATCGCGTCCTATCGTTGTTAGCGCTGCTACAAGAGTCGTTCACGGAGACACGAGACGAGCAATGTGTATGCGGCATACGAGACGAGCATACCTGTAGTTTATACCTGATTCATTGAAGTCTTTTCGTTGATTTTCGAATTCTTGAATTTTTGATACTTCTATTACTGTAGGTGGAATCTGTATGTTTATTTATTAATGTGTGTCTCGTCATTTTCCAGACTACGTGATACATACGTTTATAATTCCATTATTTCTGCATTTTCCGGCGCTTCGCTAGGAGCCGCTCCTGCGCGCCGCCTTTTTATGCGTAGGAATTTCTGGATTTAAGAAATCCAGAGATGACTATAATTTTTATAAAAATGTGCTTCTGATGCACAATTGGATTCTGCTCAGGTGTGTTGTTTCAGAAAAATTCTAGGCCGTCATTTGACGGATTTTGATGTCGTCGCTTCGTTTTTGCGTGGATTCGTCCATAATTCTCCCATTCCTGCCTCTGCAGATACCCACGCGCAGCTTCGCTGAGTAGGCCGTGATCGGGCCGAAACGCAGCAGCCTGGAGAGACTGAGCAGAACCCAAGACCCCACCAATGGGCAATTTAATTTTTTTACGACTCCCTTCGCCCTAAGACAGGTCACAGGTCGCCAGCAGGTTTACGAGAACCCATGCGAGTGTGTATATTGTGTCTTGCGTTGCATTTGTGTCGCGCTGCGTCTTGGAGGGAGGGATGCACATGCACATGTTTTGGCATGCTCCCAAACTAACCCAACCAAGCCACAGGAGCCCCGGTAGCGCCATGAGCGCTGAGTCTTCTGTAGGAAATGTTACAAACAGAGGAGCAAAAGAGCGCCAGCCATGGTGAGCGCCCATTTTTCTGTGTGAGGGAAACTATAGGTATTTTAAAGTAAATGTGGAAACCAAGGAAAGGCCAAGAAAAAGTCCCTTTTTCCTAAAATGCGACAGTGGTGGCCACCACAGCACAAGGGGGGAATAAGAAAAAGTGCTTTTCCAATGCTTTGAGGCATACTCTAGTTGTATTAGGGATGCACTGAGCATCCAGGCATTTCTATCTTAGTATTGGCCCCACCAAAAGTGGTGATAACACATTTTGACCTATGGAACCAAACACCCAATCAGGATATGGAGTGGACCCCTTAATCCCCTTTCAATGTGAAGCAAATCATCTTTTCCAGAGTTGACTGAGAAATGACATATCCAAGGCAGAGCCTATGAATTTATCTATGTTTTTCCATGAATTCTTAGCTATCCTAGTGGTATGCACCCTAGGGGGCTGGGCACCTCTTTTTGAGAGGTCCTGGGTTCAATTCATGGTCAGCCTAGCTAAGTAGGAAGATCCCATGTGACATGGCAGTGACCTCATCGCCACATGCCCTGCCACCTCAGCACATATGGGACCCAAAACAAAGAGTGCACATCTCCTGAGATGGCACTATGGAGATAGAGTGACCATGGGGCAGTTTTCCAACTCTTTTCCAAAACATTTCAGCTATCTTTGTGAATATGCATTCCGATTTGACCTGAGTTGCAGTTTCTGTGAATATCCTTTCATCTTTCACTGTTTTACACTGCAGCCCTTCATGCTTTGATCCTGATTCTCTTCTCCTTGCACACCTCTGGCTTGGGTTATCCTCGATTGACTGTATTTCAACAAACAAAAGGTTTTCATCTCCAAAAACAAGCAGCAGGAAACCCTGCACCAGCAGCAAGCAGCAGGAGAGACAAAAACACAGTGCTGAAACCACTATAAACTTTTCTGGCACAGCCTATGAATTTATCTATGTTTTCTCATGAATTCTTAGCTATCCTAGTGGTATGCACCCTAGGGGGCTGGGGCACCTCTTTTTGAGAGGTCCTGGGTTCAATACCCACTCAGCCTAGCTAAGTAGGAATATCCCATGTGACATGGCAGTGACCTCATCGCCACACGCCATGCCACCTCAGCACCTATGGGACCCAAAAACAAAGAGTGCACATCTTAAGATGGCACTGTGGACGATAGTGAGCCCTTGGGGCAGTTTTCCAATCAGTTTTTCCCAAACATGTAAAATATTTCATCCTGGGTTGCAATGTATGCTAATTGCTGTGGTCTATTGTTGATAGTTGTTTTTATCTAACTCTTTGTGACTGCAGCCCTTCATGCTTTGATCCTGACCTTCTTCTACTTGCTTATCTCTGGCTTGGGTTATCCTGGATTGGTTGTATTTCAACAATAAAACATTTTCCTCAGCAAAAACAAGCAGCAGGAACCCTACACCAGCAGCAAGCAGCAGGAGAGGCACAACAAACACACAGTGTTGAAATCACTATAAAACTTTCTGTGGATGAGGCTGATGTTGTCCAACATCAAGGCGTACGTACAGCTTAGGGCCGGTGAGGTGGGGGAGATCCCCCGACCGAGCGAGTTCGGCGGCCAGGCAACGGAGGCCGCGGTCGACCCAGGAGAACAACTGGCGTGGAGGGTCTGGGACTGCGTGTCCCAGTCCCAGGCGGCCTATGCCCGCAGGTATGCAGGAACCAACGGGTAGTCCAGCTCCGAGTCCAGCTAGTACGCCACGTTGGAGGAGGCATGGAAAGAGCAGGAATCGGCGTTCACATGGCGAAGCGTAAAGTTCAGGGAGGTGGGCGGAGTGCTGCAGTGGCAGTCACGGCAAGGCGAATGGATCCTTGTGGAGTCGCCGCCGAGCGTGGGGTGCCAGAGGTGCGCGCAGCGGGGCTCCCCCGACGAGCGCCACGTGCACTTTAGGTGCCCACACTGGTCCTGACAGGATCGGCTTGAGCCCAGATCGGCCGCCCCGGGCTCCGGCGTCACAGGCACAGCGGCGGAGCTGCGGGCGCTTGCCCGCAGGTGGGAGACAGCAGCCAGGGCAGACGACCCCTGCTCACCGGAAGAAAGCGCCATGCAATTGTGCAGGCCGAGGACCCGGTCGCAGTATGCGTCCCGGCTCCGGGCCTTGGCAGCTTACGCGGAGCGCGCAGGCCCGCCTGTTCCAGCCGCGACACTGGCAGGCCTCCTGGCAGAGCGGGCGCAAGCCGGAGCTACGGCGTCAGCCCTGCGGGGTATTATTTCCGCGATCCGGGCCGTGGAGGACCTCCAGTGGCTGTCCCCAACAGTCACAACCCTGCACAAGAGGATCGCGGCGGGAGCCGCCTCATCGGGCTTTCAGTCCCCAGCAGGCTTGGTCCAGCTGGTCGAGGCCACAGACTCCAGAAACCGGAAGGTGTTCAGCGCGTTGGCGATCATCAGCTGGGTATGCTACCTGCGGGTGGGCGAAGCAGCTGGCATCAGGGTTTCTGACCTGGCTATGCCAGGCTTTGTCCAGTTTTGGAACTCCAAGAAAGGGGAGGAGGGCTACACCACCCGACCCCTATACCGGTATGCGGACGGGATCCGTGCGTGGCTTCATCGCCACATGGTCTCTTTGGGCCGGACCTCAGACATGATGGTCTGGCAGTCGGGGGAGGCGGGATTGGAGGCAGGCATGGCCGAGACCCTGGCGGGCACAGCGCACGCCCGCGCCAGGTGGCATGCGCTACGCCGGGGAGGCGCCGCAGCGACTTGGGCCGGCAAACCAGACCTCGCCTACTACAAATGGTGGGGCAGATGGCAGAGCACGGCCGTGGCGATGCAATACGGCACCAAGTGGTCCGACCCGGGAGTCGTTGCCCCTACGGTACTGCCTGTGTGGTCCCGTGACCGAGGGCCTTTGCCGACTCTGGAGCGTGTGGGCGTCCTGGTGCTGTGGGGTTCACCAATGTTCCCCAGCATCGCCTGCGCCCTCAGCACCCCGACCAAGCGCAAGCCGAGGCGCCCGCGGGGTGGGGGGCCTGGGACCACCGAGAGCGGCACAGTTGGGAGCGGAGACAAGGGAGACCAGGCCGCGACCGAGCTGGAGGAGTCCGCCGAGGATGGCCCTGCTGAGGTGGGCCCGGGGCCTGACGCGGCTCCTACCCCCCCTCCACTTCAACCTTTGGCCTCTGCCTCTGAGCGCGGCGAGGTGTCTCGGGAAGATGCAGGTCAGCTCTGCACGTTGGCGGGGCCTCTGGTTGCTGGGAGGGGGGGGGGGGGTGCGGGCCGGGGACGGCAGCCGGGCCCATCAATGTCGATTCTGACGTGGACACCGACGACGACAGCGAGGGTTCCGGAAGCGAACCCGATGGCGCCTTCGCAGTCGGCAGCGCCAGGGGTTCCCCCGGGCGTCGACAGGCCGGAGTTGCCAAGTTTGTTGGACGCGAGCGTAAGCCGTGGTCCTCCAGGGCAGCCGCTGGTCCTGTCAGAGGATGGACCGGAGCGGGCTCGAAAGCTGGAGTGGTGGGCCGTATCCACCGCTCATACACGGGGCCGCGTCGCGCTACGGTGGTCGTGGGTGGTGCGCAGACCATGCGACCCCGAGCCCCCGCATGCCGTCAAACTGGGAGACCTCGTTTGGCCCACCGGAGCCCAAGCGCGCCAAGCTCGGGCCAGGCGGGCATGTCCAGGCGCCGGCGGCGCAAAGCCCGGTGGAGGGTGCCTTCGTGGCTGCAGCTGAGCGCCTCAAGGCCAAGGCTAGGGGGCGGGCGGGCCCAGCGGCATCGCCCCCCCCCCCCTCTGTAAGGGTCCAGACAGGGGCCGGAGGGTGCAGGAACAGCCCCCCCTTTTCCTGGAGTTCATGCAAGCCCTCACCCCGCATTTCCACTGGATAGCGGAGCGGGAACGTTGTGGCTTATGGATGGTGGCGAAAAGGGTGGATTTGTGGCTAAATAGGGTCTTCGATACAGCCGAGGATTTCCGCTTACGGGGGGCCCTGCCCGCGCTCCTGAGCGCGTTGCGCGCGCTCCACCCGGACTCATGGGAGGCATGCCTCCATGTCAACACCTCCCCCATTCCACGGTTCATGGGGGGGGTCGAGGATGCCATTTTGGACCGGGGATTGGGACTGGTCGGCACCCACCAGCTCCCTGCAGATTTGTGGGACGCTGTGGTCCCGCCTTTCTACCGCGAGGGGCTCCGGGATTTCGGGATTTCGGGAAGACTATGGCTGGGCAGCCCCTGTGAACGCAGACTGTCTGCGGGTGTTTTGCATTTTTGCGTGCAGTCACTAGAATATAAAATGGCACGCGTCACAGAGATGGCCATCAAGATCGCAATCGCAACTTCCAAGCATAGCCCCACCGTTGCTTCAAGTTGCTCGGGATGCGTCACTGTGCGGTATGCACCGCCCATTATCGCAAATGCCATCAGACACTCTGCTGATTAGAAGAAATGGCAGACATCCCCCATTGTCCCGTGACAGTGCAACCTGAAAATCTAATGGGTGGCGCAGTGAGACAGGGAGGCAGAACGGATGGTGGCCACACAGGAGAGTAGAATGGATTTGGATGTGTGTGTTGTAAATACTACGGATTTCCTCTTCAAGTCACCGCATGAGAAGACTGATGGCCCCGGACAGAGAGAAGGCTGGGGACGGGGCTGGAGGCGGCCAAACCCAACCTCACGGGCGGCCACAAGGCCATGGCTGGCACACACGAGAAGGGACTGAGAAACAACAACACGAAGGGGCGGTGAGGGTACGGGCGGGAGCGGGAACCTAGGGTGAGCGGATTGACCACATGTTGGAGCAATGGGCCAGTACAAAAATTGCTCATCCCTTGTTTGTTGCTTGTCAAGGGGGGATAGGGCTTGCAAGACGACTGACGACTGACTGCCCCTCCCAGCTTCCGCACTGGTCCTGGAACTAAGCCCCCCCATGACCCGAGGTCAGCGACATACTGCAACCTGACGCCTCGCCACTGGACCCCCCACTGACCCGTGCTTCATCATCATTTGAAGACGTTTCCAGCAGGCCTCGCAATAGACCCCCCGGAAGGCCCCGCAATAGACCCCCCGACATCCGCCCTTCGACCACAGCCCAGCTTTGCATACAGCCCCCGGACATACCAACCAGTCAACGCTTATTGCGCACTTGCTTCAATTGCCCCTGCTTGTAGAGCATTTTGACTCGTTTGGCACAACGCTTGAGTTGCTTCTTAGAGATGGGCTTGGCCATGGCATGATCTGCCCAATTGCCTTCATCTCCCTCGACCTTGGTATTTACCGGGTAATACTTCTGGACATTATTCACGGGCCCTGTAGTCCCTCGTACATGCGACGGGTGATCGTAGCCACGGTCGGAAGGAGGCCACATGTTGGGCTTGTACAGCTGCGACACGTACTGAGGCTGGCCAGCGCAACGGTTCCCATAAGTGCAGTGGTGGATTTCTACCAGGAAGCAAGGGAGCACTGTGTCCGGGTCGAAGAAAACCACAATGCTGCCGTGGTCTGCAGTGCCCAAGAACCTGGGGCCTACCAGCCCAGCGCACACGAAGGCGTAGTTGCCACCACGGCAGTATCCAGTCAAGGGAGACCGGGCAGTGTAGATGCCGACCCCGTAAGCGCTTCCGTTAGCGACGGTGACATTGTGGCCTGTACCGGGCACTACTAGCCCATTCTTTACGATGCCAGGAATGTTGTGATTCGCCGTGCAATGAAAGAGCATGACAGGCACTGCAGCTTTATCATGTCGCCGTGATTCCATCCAGCGGCACATGAATGTGCGCGAGCGACCGGGGTCCACAACGTTCTGAATTCGAGACACGCAAGCTCCAGCCTGTTGGAAGGCCTCCGCGATGCGACGCTGGAAAGTGGGCCAATACATCTCAGGGCTAAACTCGCCGGGCCCAGCCCGACGGAATGGCTCACTGCGTGGCACCTTGCACTGCTTTTCTTCGGTTGGCTGCGGCACTTTTGTGGCCCCCTGCTCCCGGCAACGGACAGCAGCCTCCGCCACAAATTCTATTGCCTTCGGCAGTGCACCTCGAAGAGAGGTTGACAGTCAGCCATTCAGTCCCTGCGCCAGGCCAGCAGTGAGTCATACTGTCAGTGGCAGATGCGTCCCTAAACAGTGGGGCGACGTTTCACTACAGACCGCGCAGTGGCCGAATGGTAACGCAGCCGACCAGAGTTTCTTTGGTCGGCGGGTCGAACCCTGGTTGGCTGCATTTGCCGCCGCCGCCGCCGCGAAAAGTCAGCAGACCAGGATTCGAACCACCGACCGAAAACTTTGCGTTGGCTGCGTTACCATTCGACCAGCGGTTGTCTAACGGCGGTCTGCTTCCCCACTGCTTGCAGCCTTCTGAGCGAAAACTTTTGACCCCCCCCCCCACCCCCCCCCCACCCCCCCACCCCCCCCCCCAAAAAGTGATATCCAGTTTTAGGGGGTAGAGGCCTCAAAATCAAAAAATCCATTGGGGGATGGTCTTATTGGGCAAAATAATGATTTTACAAGGGGTTGGACATCCAATATCATGCCTTGGGGTATGCTACGCGAATGACCCCAAAAAAGGGGGGTATATGACGCCCGCGCCTGCGCTTGATCTAACAACCTCTCTTCGAGGTGACTTCTCCATCCAGCCTCCATAGCCTTGTGAATCGAGGTCTTGTTCCAGTTCCCAACTTGGGCTGGTGTAGCCCTTCCACTTCACCAGATAATACTGCTCTCCTTGGTACCGTTTTCGCTGCAAGATTTTCTCAATCACCCATTCATCGGAGGCAGTAGACAATCCAGATTCGTCGCGGTACATCAACTCCCCAGAGCTCACTTTGCACACTTCCTCCATGACATCCAGCTCATCGCCCATCTCATGCTGCATGTATGCTTGGGCATCTCGCACAGCCTCGTCGTACCATGCACCCAAAGCATCAAGCTCTTGCAACAGTCCTTCCGTCTGCACCATCATAGCGTTCATGGTTTCATCCCGGCTCAACATCTCCATGTCTAACTCTTCATCTCCTTCTTCGAACTCATCGTCATCTTCAATGACGACTTGAGGATTTAAGGGCATGGGAAATCCCCTTGCACCTTGAACTTGCATCGCTTCTTCTTTGACCATCTTTGACCTTCTTTGACCCGTGGTCGCCGGTTTCATTTGGGTCCATGGGCTTTGTTGGGCATGAAAAAAAATAGACACTCAGAAAGTGAGGACGTTGTTGCTTGCTTGTGGCACAGCTTCATGTCAACGGGGATTGAATGCAGTGAACCTGGTTTGAAATTCGCATGAAATTTGTGTCAACCTACGTCCACACCATATACACCCGAAATTCGGTTTGTACCAAATTCATAAGAAATTCACATGAATATGCTGCATTTTTTGCTACAGTGGCATGGCAACCTGGTCTAGAGGTATGTTGCTTGCTTCGCACCAGGGGGGGGGGGGGGGGCTCCCACCATTGCCGTCTATAGGGCAGTCGAGAAAAGGGCGAGAGTTGAGGCAATGTGGTTGACGAGGAGCTGAATACAATGATATCCCAGTGCAAAAAACCAAGGCGCCGACGACAAGCAACAAAAAACCAATTAGCTGCCCCACCCTAGGTTCCCCGAAGTACTTCCTTCGCACTTGCCCCCGGAAGCGATCAACATAGATGCTCTAGCTTCATTCTCGGGGGGGCCGAAAGTGGGCGGAATTGCTACATCCCCTGCATTCTCGGGGGTCCCCACAGAATTGGCTACATCACCCCTGCCTTCTTGGGGCCCGAAAGTGGGCGAAATTGCTACGTAACCCCTGCATTCTCGGACAAAGTTGGAATTGGCTACCTCATCACTTCCTTGTCGGTGGCCCAAAAGTGCAGTAGGCGTTCCATGGCAAAAGGCCTCTTTGCCCCCCCCCCCCCCATGGCGGCACGGCACGGCACGGCACGACACAAAACCGGGCGGCACGCGGAGATTCCGACCCCCCCCCCTCCCTCACCCTACTGCACACAAGGCACCACACATAGTCGCGTGACGGCACAAGGCCTCTTTAACCCCACCCCCCCCATGGCGGCACGGCACGGCACGGCACAAAACGGGGCGGCACGCGGAGATTCCAACCCCCCCCCCCTCATCCTACTGCACAAAGAGGGCGATATTGCTACGTAACACCTGCGTTCTCGGGGGTCCCCAATAGAAAGAGGACAAGATCATATTTGGATACATCACCCCTGCCTTGTCTGGGGCCCACAAGTGAGCGGAATCGCTATGTAACCCCTGTGTTCTCGGGGGTCCCCAATTGAAAGGGGACAAAATCAGAATTGGCTACATCACCCCTACCTTGTCTGGGGCCCAAAAGAGGGCGGAGCATGAAAACTGTGAGGCCCGCCAATTTACCCCAATCCGATATCGGAAGCCCAACAATAGAAAATGCTCGCTGCAATCTCCAGTAAGGCAAGCCGTCACCATGTATTAAAATCACCTCGAAGAGGGTGTTAGATCAAGCGCAGCCATGTACGCCATATACCCCCTATTTCAGGGGGTGGCCCATGACCGTACGACAGTGATAAGTCGTTTGCGACGGCAATTGTTGAGTGGGTTGCATCCCTTGACCCCTCCTCCACTTCAGTACACTCTTTATATATATGTTACAGTTATGATAATGGTGATAATGGTAATATACGGATTCTGTGAAGGCCACCCAATAACCCTACCTACACCCCCCCCCCCTTTGTACTTTACCTTGGGGGGGGGGGGGTTCTCAGAAATCAGATAGCGTGGGAGTTTTCAGAAAACCCCTGGTTTAAAAAAAAAACGGTCGGTTGGGGGGTTTTACGGGTGTTTTTTGACGCAAACACACCAGTCATGAAAAAAAAAATCCGGTGACATTCTTTTGGGCTGCAGATCCACAGGTTTTGTGGCCCCTTGTGTTGCGGATATGGACTCATAATCCACAGTTTTGTGTGGCCTCTTTAGTCGGGGATATGGATTCATATTCCACAGTTTTTTGTGGCCCCTTGAGTTGGGGATATGAACTCAAAACATCCACAGTTTTTGGTCGCCACTTTTTTTTGGGATATTGACTCATAATCCACAATTTTTTGTGCCCCCGTGAGTTGGGGATATGCACTCAAAACAACCACAATTTTGGTGGCCCCTTGAGTTGGGAATATTCACTTAAAACATCCACAGTTTTGTGTGGCCCCCTGAGTTAGGTATACTGGGTTAACCCATCCACAGTTTTAAGTGGTCCCTAGTTGGGGATATGGATTCATAGTCCACAACTTTTTGTGGCCCCTTGAGTTGGGGATATGGACCAAACTCAGCCACCCTTTTTTGTAGCTCCTAGAGTTGGGGATATGGACACAAAACATCCACAGTTTTGTGGCCTCTCCATTTGGGTATATGGACTCGCAATCCACAGTTTTTGTGTGGCCCCTCCATTGGGGATAAGGACTCAAAACATCCACGGTTTCTTGTGGCCCTTTGAGTTGCGGATATGGACTCCAGAACATACAGAATGGGGGTGTGTCAAGTCACGGTAGCGACCAACAACATGTAAGTTGTTACAAGAACAACACTTTGTGTGCATTGGATTGATTCCTTTTGCTTAGGGAGAAGTTGGTATGTAGGGTTACACCACATCACCGGTTGGTGCACGAGGCAAGTGGGTGGGGTCTCATGCTGATGGTGATGATGTGGTTGCAAGAGAGATCGGTAAGGACCCGTTTTTTTTTCAAATCCTGAAGCTACGGTTACCGTTGTTTAGGGCGACAGAGCGCTCACCGGAGCTTACCCATGTCACGGCACGTGCCGCGGCACAATTTCCGATGCCACCCCCCCCCCTCCGTGTCATGGTGGCACGGCTGGCACAGGTGACACAAGTGACAGAAGTGCCGATCACCCTCACACAACACGACACAGCGGCGGCCCCGTGTGACACAACACACCCTATGTGGCGGCACCGTGGCACGGCACGGCCGGAGCCCCACCCCCCTCCCCCCCCCCGCCGTAGTTGGGTAAGCTCCACCGTGTATTTTGTCATCAGGTGGATGGGGCGCAATAATTGCAGGCAAGCGTCAACAAAACAAAGCAACCACAACCATAGGTTTCTGAAGGACACTATGCATAGAGATGCGTGTGAGTGCAGCAGCAAACTGAATTTCCTCGACATTAGGAAACCATAAGACACCTTCTGATTAGTTTATGCTCTTGGACATTCCCTAAAGGTAGCACGTGTGAGAACATGGTACACAATCATGGGACAACATCAAAGAACCATACATTGATCCGGCATATAGAGACACATGCTACCTTGGTATATTGGGTCCCTGAGACCCCAGGGCCCGGCCCTGGGGTAGAATTGGTTGTCACTCACGTCCCATACGGGCCAGGTAGTTGACCAAAATCTGCGAGCATGGCCAAAGCGGCAGTGAGGACCATTGGGCTAGCAAGGGGATGGCCCACCGCTTCGCATGCGCCATCAACGTTGGTTCCCAGACACCCCCCCCCCACCTCCGGCTGAAGCCGCCCGACCAAATCTGCAAATGGTTGCATACCAGCTTTGCGTGTTCCTTTAATAACCAGTGTTGCACATAGAACGCCCTCCGTCTTGGAACCCATAACGAAAACACAAGCAATTGAAGCATGAATGGCAACCAAAGTGTGACCTCATTGATTATTTGTGTCGTTACATGCCACAGTCGTCTAACGGAGCCAACCATAGCCTACTGCACAACAAAATCACAAGGCAGAGTGCAAGGCTCCTAGGAGCTCTACAACCAAAACTAAAGCAAGGGTGTGCATTCATACCCGCAATGAACACTATTGCACTTCACAACAAATCAAGGCAATTCATGCAGCTTCAGACAATTGTGCATTGTGTGGCACTCGCATGGTGAATGCTATTGCACCTCACAACACAGCAGGGCATTTCATGCGGATTCGGACAATTGTGGATTGTGTGGCACTCGCATGAGTCATGTTGCAGAGCATCCACCCATTCCTACCTCAAAAACCATTCCGCACGCAATTCCTAACCATAACCATAACTCAAACCATGAATGTTAACCCTAAACCGGTTGGTAACTAAGGAAAGCATGGATGACGCCATGCAATACAATGTAGCCCACCCACTCCCCACCCGGCCAAATAATGATGCATGTTTGCATACCAAACCATGCACACAAACACGTTTGTGATTCGAATTGCTCCGGTGTTTTGGGAATCAAGTACAATGGATGTTGCTATCAAGACACGGCAAGCTTGAGCATTGGCTATTGCATCACTCGACACATTTCAAACCCACAACAACAAGGGTCAAATTCCGCAAATCCTTTTAAAGTTTACCTATAATAGCCATAAGCACACATCAGCAATCAACGAGGGACAAACCCTCTAACCAGCATCATAGAAAAAGCCACTGCTAACGGGGACATGGCTTGTGCACATCGTACATGACATGAAACATGTAGGAAAGCATGAAGTGGCCGACCCCCCCCCCCCCGGCCACCAACATGAATTTGCTTGTTCACACATTTAACCATGCATTTAAGCGCTTATGTGTTTCCAACCGCCCTTGTTATTGCATAATGCCGTCAGGTGGCGCAGGCGCCACTAGTACAGTTGGGTAGCGCATCTCCCCCAGGGACGCTACCGTGGGCAGTGCTAGTCCCCCGACACAGGACAGGGGACGAGAGGAAGGCGGGGACGAAGCACAGGACGCCAGTGAGACAGCTGCAGTGTTGCAGGCAATGTTCACACCAAAAACAAAGTCTTCTCGTTATGCTTTGACGTGAACGGCAGTTGGCGGTTGAAAAGCTATTGGACAAAAGAGGACAATGCCACCTGAGTAAAACTGGTTCGCCTTCTGCCATAGCGACTTTCACCTACTCGCAAAAACGGCTCTTCACGTGGGCGCTTGCCCAAAACGGATTGCCTAGATCAGGCGCCCCTCAAGGAGGGCGCGGACAAGCGAGACTGCGTCCTAGTGGACACCCCATTCCATACATATACGGGCGCCGGCACCACGCCTGCATCGGACGCCACGGGTGGTGTGGGCGGGTCACCGGCGTCCTGTGCTTCGTCCTCGCCTTCCTCTCGTCCCCTGTCCTGTGTCGGGGGACTAGCAGAAGACTCGGACGAAGGAGAGGACCCCAGTGAGGCACTTTGCACATTGGTGTGGTGCTGGCGCATGTGTGATAACATGTCAACAATAGACGATTCGGCGTGTGGCAATGCCTTCAAACGTAAACAAAACTTTGAAACAGCTTCTAACGAGGCCCACTGGCCAATCTCAGCAATCATCTCGGGCTTCAAACCCAAAGATGCCCACAAATTGACACCGGCGCCGCGAGTGGAATGCGCGCCATACTCTGCGGGGACGCCCAATTGAGTGAGCGCCCCTTTAGTTATAGAATTCACACGATCCGCTGATAACGGCAAAAAAAGCGGCTTGAGCGCCCAAAGCAAAGGGGTACCCGGCCGCGCTTGCGTCGCCGTAAGGCTTACATATAAATTCAACAAATGCCATGGCAACACCGCCAAATTCGTGGGCGACAAAACTTTTTCAAACTTCACATTTTTCTGACCTTTGTGTCTCACTGCCACCATACCTTGCCCAACGACCACCGAGACAACCCGATCGACACGACTTAGGTCCACACCACGATATATATATATATATATATATATATATATATATATATATATATATCCTCTAATCTACACCCCTCTCCCAACTCTAGGTGGCTCCACACGGCTCTAAGGTACGTGCGAAGGGCACAAAGTGGTGCATACATGTGGTGGAAGGGGCTAAACTCGGTCAAAACGGGCTCAAAACGGGCTAAAACCACTTGTCCCAGCATCCCACATGGTCCAGGATCATTTTTGGAAAAACGCGTTTTTGACCCATTTTTGACCCACTTTTGGTCCCAAAATGGCCCATTTTCAAGGGATTTTGGGATTTTCCATGAGCCCAAACCCGTCGCCACGGGCTCAAGATGGGCTAAAACCACTTGTTTGAGCATCCCAAATGGTCCAGGATCACTTTTGGAAAAACGCGTGTTTGACCCATTTTTGACCCACTTTTGGTCCCAAAACGGCCCATTTTCAAGGCATTTTGGGATTTTCCATGGCCCAAAACGCGCCACCACGGGCTCAAAACGGCCTAAAAACACTTGTTTGAGCATCCCAAGTGGTCTAGGAACAACTTTGTAAAAAATGATTTTTTTCGCCCTGGGGACCCTGGTGGACCCACCGTTGGCCCCCATTGTGCGTGGGCTGGCCGGCCCTCCGGCTGCACCAAGTGACCACTGGTACGGGGGTTTACGTGTCTCGTTGGGCGAGTCTGAGGCTTCGAAACCATAAAAAGTGGGGGGTTGCAGGTGGACTAGGTGCCCTCGGAATTCGTTTTTGAGCCACGTAGCCCAAGATACGGCCCGTTCTTGGTTTTGGTGTGCTGGTGCACATTGCGCAGTTTTTGGGGCTTGTTGGCGCCTTTTTGGGCCGTTTCTCGGACATATCGTGGAGTTAGAGGGCACCAAAGGTCCCTTGGTCACGAGAAAGTCAAGGCGCACGTGGAGTGTAGCAGCCGTTTGCCTTCGTTTGGCTGTTTTGAACCCTTACTAGGGCTGTTTTGGGCGAAAATTGGCTGTTTTTGGCCAAAAATTGCGCAGGTTTGGGAGGGCACCTCCCGACTTGGCGCCACCGCCCCGGGCCGCCACCGGTGAGTTTTTGGCTCAAAACTTGGATTTGGCAAGGCCACCACCTAGGCTCTAGGATGGCCAAATTAGAGTCAACCCCGAGGCGATGGGAAGGGGCAATGGCCAAAACGGAACGGTGACGTGCTTGTTGCTTGTTAGCTAAATTTAAGGGGAGAGGGGTGTAGTAATATATATATATATATATATATATATATATATATATATACATATATCCTCTAATCTACACCCCTCTCCCATACTCTACGTGGCTCCACTCTAAGGTAGAGTGCCAAGGGTACAACTTGGTGCATACACGTAGCGGAAGGGACTAAACTCGATCAAAACGGGCTCAAAATGGGCTCAAAACACTTGTTTGTGCACCCCCAATGGTCCAAGATCACTTTTGGAAAAACGCGTTTTTGACCCTTTTTTCACCCATTTTTGCTCCCAAAACGGCCCCTTTTCAAGGAATTTTGGGATTTCCATGGGCCAAAATCCGTCCAAATGGGCTCGAAATGGGCTAAAAACACTTGTCCCAGCATCCCACATGGTCCAGGATCATTTTTGGAAAAACGCGTTTTTGACCCATTTTGACCCATTTTTGGTCCCAAAACGACCCATTTTCAAGGCATTTTGGGATTTTCCATGGGCCAAAACACGTCACCACGGGCTCAAAATGGGCTAAAAACACTTGTTTGAGCATCCCAAATGGTCCAGGATCACTTTTGGAAAAACGCGTTTTTGACCCATTTTTGACCCACTTTTGGTCCCAAAATGGCCCATTTTCAAGGCATTTTGGGATTTTCCATGGCCCAAAACGCGTCACCACAGGCTCAAAATGGGCTAAAAAAAATTGTTTGAGCATCCCAAGTGGTCTAGGAAAAACTTTGGAAAAAATGATTTTTTTGCCCCGGGGACCCTGGTGGACCCACCGTTGGCCCCCACCGTGTGCGGGCCGGGCTGCCCTCCGGCTCCACCAGGTGACCACTGGTTCGGGGGTCTAGGCGTCTCGTTGGGCGATTCTGAGGGTTGGAAACCACAAAAAGTGGGGGGTTGCAGGTGGACTAGGTGCCCTCGCAATCGGATTCTGAGCCACGTAGCCCAAGATAAGGCCCGTTCTTGGTTTCGGGGTGTTGGTGCACATTGCGCAGATTTTGGGGCTTTTTGGCGCCTTTTTGGGCCGTTTCTCGGACATATCGTCGAGTTGAAGGGCACTAGAGGACTCTTTGACACGGTGAAGTCAAGCCGCACGTGGCATGTAGCCACCGTTTCCCTTCATTGGGGTGTTTTGCCCGGATTTGGGGGCTATTTTGGGCGAAAAAAGGCTGTTTTTGGCCCAAAACTGCGCAGATTTGGGAGGGCACCACCCGACTTGGCGCCCCCGCCCCGGGGCGCCACCGGTGAGTTTTTGGCTCAAAACTTGGATTTGGCAAGGCCACCACCTAGGGTCTAGGATGGCTAGAGTAGAGTAGAGCCCGGAGCGGTGAGGCCGAGCAATGGCCAAAACGGAAAGGAGAAGTGCTTGTTGCTTGTTGCTTGTTGTTGCTTGCTTGCTTGTTAGCTAGATTCAAGGGGAGAGGGGTGTAGTAATACATAAGCCAAGAAATCTCCAAACAAGAATGAGGCGCAAGCGCACACTCTCCACGTTGGTGCGGTCTAACGGTTGCGAAGCAAACTTACAAAAAAACAGAAGTGGCGTCGTAAAAAGTAGCGTGGCGTGGTTCAATCGTATACCACGACCTCTTCACCGTCTTGAGCAAAATTGAAAAGTTGAGCCCTTGCAATTGGGGCAGATGCCGAGGGAAATGCGCCCATTAACGCGTACCAGTCCCCCCGCTAAGGGGGCCTGCCGGTGTGGGCGGAGGCACCACACCAGGGTAAAGCCAAATCAGTATTCCGGACCTTACCTCATGCTCCTAACCCCTATCCTAACCCTAACCCTCAGCCTAACACTGATCCTGACCAGAAAATGCATATGCTATGCGTGGCCGCTTCGCCCCGCACCCCTTTTCCACCCTACGCGATTCCTAACCATAACCATAACTCAAACCATGAATGTTAACCCTAAACCGGTTGGTAACTAAGGAAAGCATGGATGACGCCATGCAATACAATGTAGCCCACCCACTCCCCACCCGGCCAAATAATGATGCATGTTTGCATACCAAACCATGCACACAAACACGTTTGTGATTCGAATTGCTCCGGTGTTTTGGGAATCAAGTACAATGGATGTTGCTATCAAGACACAGCAAGCTTGAGCATTGGCTATGTCATCACTCGACACATTTCAAACCCACAACAACAAGGGTCAAATTCCGCAAATCCTTTTAAAGTTTCCCTATAATAGCCATAAGCACACATCAGCAATCAACGAGGGACAAACCCTCTAACCAGCATCATAGAAAAAGCCACTGCTAACGGGGACATGGCTTGTGCACATCGTACATGACATGAAACATGTAGGAAAGCATGAAGTGGCCGACCCCCCCCGGCCCCCAACATGAATGTGTTTGTTCACACATTCAACCGTGCATTTAAGCGCTTATGTGTTTCCAACTGCCCTTGTTATTGCATAATGCCGTCAGGTGGCGCAGGCGCCACTAGTACAGTTGGGTAGCACATCTCCCCCAGGGACGCTACCGTGGGCAGTGCTAGTCCCCCGACATAGGACAGGGGACGAGAGGAAGGCGAGGACGAAGCACAGGACGCCAGTGAGACAGCTGCAGTGTTGCCGGCAATGTTCACACCAAAAACAAAGTCTTCTCATTATGCTTTGACGTGAACGGCAGTTGGCGGTTGAAAAGCTATTCTGGGATGCATCGTTCTAGGGCGTTGTGCGGAACTCTTAGTTAGAGCACAATTTCCGGAACACCCACCTAGCCTCAATTTTGGGGCAAACCGCCTAAAAAAAATGGATTCAGCACCCTCAAAAACCCTCCATCCCCTTTCTTTCCCCACACAACCCGCATCGTAGGGGTGGTTTTTTGGGGGGGGGTCAAAGTGTTAGAGCAGAGTTAGAACAAAGTTAGAACACAGTTAGAGCACCTTGTTCTAACTAGTTAGGGCACTAGTTATCGCGCGATAACTCAGTTATCGCGCGGTTATCGCGGGTAGTTATCGCGCACCCCTCCTCCATCCCTCACTAGGACAAACAACACAAAACACTTGGCACAAAGCATTTATGGTCTTTCTTCATACAAAGTCGTCAATGTCTGAGGCCTTGGCTGCCTGCAATCCCAAAAGCCCTTGCTCCGGGGCGTTCATGGACATGCAATGGTGCATGGGGCGGAGGGACATACTTGGCCTCACCAA
This sequence comes from Eutreptiella sp. 'Long Island Sound 2002', assembly GCA_964036045.1. NCBI lineage: Eukaryota > Euglenozoa > Euglenophyceae > Eutreptiales > Eutreptiaceae > Eutreptiella > Eutreptiella sp. 'Long Island Sound 2002'. The sequence goes on from OZ038383.1 coordinate 129,756,766, forward strand.
GGACAAACCCTTAAAACAATTTTTGAGCCTTCTCTTGTAAGGCCCATGCCGATACTCCGTTAGGATGGAGAAAAACTGAAAAATGTTCCTCCATTTCTCGGGAAAAAAACAATATTGCAATCTAGAGCAAGGCAGAGGGCCTAATTAAAAACATGGACTGAATAGACAACATGCAATCACAACAGTACTTGGACAAACACCACTCAGATTGTTTGCGAATGACAATCATTTGGTTTCCCATACTTAACAAGGAATGCCATACGTGATCATCATTGTCTCGCATCATGCAACGCGGGCATGTGCCATGTGTCAAACGCAAAAGCAAAAACAGCAAACGGCCCCTATGAAGCACAAAAACAAAAGACCTAGATATGAATCACTGCAGTGATGCACAAGCGGTAACATTCTGAACAACAGACACTAATTGCATGCAAGCCCTGACACCTTCCCAGGCCCACGAGCCTGATTCTGGAACACCTGATTCTGATCACCAAAAAACGGCTACACAATACCTTTTCCACCGATAACACAGTGCACAATACTGCAATCTAGAGCTAGGCAAAGGGCCTCATTTAATCCATGGACTGGGTTGACAACATGCAATCACAACAGTACATGACACATAGCGCATGCCCGCGTTGCATGATGCGAGACAATGATGACCACGTATGGCATTCCTTGTCAAGTATGGGAGGCAAAATGACTGTCATTCACAAACAATCTGGGTGGTGTTTGTCCAAGTACTGTTGTGATTGCATGTTGTCAACTCAGTCCATGTTTTTAATTAGGCCCTCTGCCTTGCTCTAGATTGCAATATTGTGCACCTACCAAGCGCAAAGACAAAAGACCCAGATATGAATCACTGCAGTGATGCACAAGCGGTAACATTCTGAACAACAGACACTAAGTGCATGCAAGCCCTGACACCTTCCCAGGACCACGAGCCTGATTCTGGTACACCTGATTCCCATCACCAAAAAATGTGGTACGCACTACCTTTTCCACCGATAACACATTGCATACAATTTAAACCATGGACTGGGTTGTCAACATGCAATCACAACAGTACTTGGACAAACACCACTCAGGTTGTTTGTGAATGACAGTCATTTGGTTTCCCATACTTAACAAGGAATGCCATACGTGGTCATCATTGTCTCGCATCATGCAACGCGGGCATGTGCCATGTGTCAAACGCAAAAGCAAAAACAGCAGACGGCCCCTATGAAGCGCAAAAACAAAAGACCCAGATATGAACCACTGCAGTGATGCACAAGCGGTAACATTCTGAACAACAGACACTAATTGCATGCAAGCCCTGACACCTTCCCAGGCCCACGAGCCTGATTCTGGAACACCTGATTCCCATCACCAAAAAAAGGCTATGCAGTACCTTTTCCACCGATAACACATTGCACAATATTGCAATCTGGAGCAAGGCAGAGGGCCTCATTTAATCCATGGACTGGGTTGACAACATGCAATCACAACAGTACTTGGACAAACACCACTCAGATTGTTTGTGAATGACAGTCATTTGGTTTTTCATACTTAACAAGGAATGCCATACGTGGTCCTCATTGTCTCGCATCATGCAACGGGGGCATGTGCCATGTGTCAAACGCAAAAGCAAAAACAGCAGACGGCACCTATGAAGCACAAAAACAAAGGACCCAGATATGAATCACTGCAGTGATGCACAAGCGGTAACATTCTGAACAACAGACACTAATTGCATGCAAGCCCTGACACCTTCCTAGGACCACGAGCCTGATTCTGGAACACCTGATTCCCATCACCAAAAAACGGCTATGCAGTACCTTTTCCACCGATAACACATTGCACAATATTGCAATCTAGAGCAAGGCAGAGGGCCTAATTAAAAACATGGACTGGGTTGTCAACATGCAATCACAACAGTACTTGGACAAACACCACTCAGATTGTTTGTGAATGACAGTCATTTGGTTTTTCATACTTAACAAGGAATGCCATACGTGGTCCTCATTGTCTCGCATCATGCAACGGGGGCATGTGCCATGTGTCAAACGCAAAAGCAAAAACAGCAGACGGCCCCTATGAAGCGCAAAAACAAAAGACCCAGATATGAATCACTGCAGTGATGCACAGGCGGTAACATTCTGAACAACAGACACTAATTGCATGCAAGCCCTGACACCTTCCCAGGCCCACGAGCCTGATTCTGGAACACCTGATTCCCATCACCAAAAAAAGGCTATGCAGTACCTTTTCCACCGATAACACATTGCACAATATTGCAATCTGGAGCAAGGCAGAGGGCCTCATTTAATCCATGGACTGGGTTGACAACATGCAATCACAACAGTACTTGGACAAACACCACTCAGATTGTTTGTGAATGACAGTCATTTGGTTTTTCATACTTAACAAGGAATGCCATACGTGGTCCTCATTGTCTCGCATCATGCAACGGGGGCATGTGCCATGTGTCAAACGCAAAAGCAAAAACAGCAGACGGCACCTATGAAGCACAAAAACAAAGGACCCAGATATGAATCACTGCAGTGATGCACAAGCGGTAACATTCTGAACAACAGACACTAATTGCATGCAAGCCCTGACACCTTCCTAGGACCACGAGCCTGATTCTGGAACACCTGATTCCCATCACCAAAAAACGGCTATGCAGTACCTTTTCCACCGATAACACATTGCACAATATTGCAATCTAGAGCAAGGCAGAGGGCCTAATTAAAAACATGGACTGGGTTGTCAACATGCAATCACAACAGTACTTGGACAAACACCACTCAGATTGTTTGTGAATGACAGTCATTTGGTTTTTCATACTTAACAAGGAATGCCATACGTGGTGCTCATTGTCTCGCATCATGCAACGGGGGCATGTGCCATGTGTCAAACGCAAAAGCAAAAACAGCAGACGGCCCCTATGAAGCGCAAAAACAAAAGACCCAGATATGAATCACTGCAGTGATGCACAGGCGGTAACATTCTGAACAACAGACACTAATTGCATGCAAGCCCTGACACCTTCCCAGGCCCACGAGCCTGATTCTGGAACACCTGATTCCCATCACCAAAAAACGGCTATGCAATACCTTTTCCACCGATAACACATTGCACAATATTGCAATCTAGAGCAAGGCAGAGGGCCTAATTAAAAACATGGACTGGGTTGTCAACATGCAATCACAACAGTACTTGGACAAACACCACTCAGATTGTTTGTGAATGACAGTCATTTGGTTTCCCATACTTAACAAGGAATGCCATACGTGGTCATCATTGTCTCGCATCATGCAACGCAGGCATGTGCCATGTGTCAAACGCAAAAGCAAAAACAGCAGACGGCCCCTATGAAGCGCAAAAACAAAAGACCCAGATATGAATCACTGCAGTGATGCACAAGCGATAACATTCTGAACAACAGACACTAATTGCATGCAAGCCCTGACACCTTCCCAGGCCCACGAGCCTGATTCTGGTGCACCTGATTCCCATCACCAAAAAACGGCTACGCAGTACCTTTTCCAGCGATGACACATTGCATAATATTGCAATCTAGAGCAAGGCAGAGGGCCTAATTAAAAACATGGACTGGGTTGTCAACATGCAATCACAACAGTACTTGGACAAACACCACTCAGATTGTTTGTGAATGACAGTCATTTGGTTTCCCATACTTAACAAGGAATGCCATACGTGGTCATCATTGTCTCGCATCATGCAACGGGGGCATGTGCCATGTGTCAAACGCAAAAGCAAAAACAGCAGACGGCCCCTATGAAGCGCAAAAACAAAAGACCCAGATATGAATCACTGCAGTGATGCACAGGCGGTAACATTCTGAACAACAGAACCAAATTGCATGCGAGCCCTGACACCTTCCCAGGCCCACGAGCCTGATTCTGGTGCACCTGATTCCCATCACCAAAAAACGGCTATGCAGTACCTTTTCCACCGATAACACATTGCACAATATTGCAATCTAGAGCAAGGCAGAGGGCCTAATTAAAAACATGGACTGGGTTGTCAACATGCAATCACAACAGTACTTGGACAAACACCACTCAGATTGTTTGTGAATGACAGTCATTTGGTTTCCCATACTTAACAAGGAATGCCATACGTGGTCCTCATTGTCTCGCATCATGCAACGGGGGCATGTGCCATGTGTCAAACGCAAAAGCAAAAACAGCAGACGGCCCCTATGAAGCGCAAAAACAAAAGACCCAGATATGAATCACTGCAGTGATGCACAAGCGGTAACATTCTGAACAACAGACACTAATTGCATGCAAGCCCTGACACCTTCCCAGGCCCACGAGCCTGATTCTGGAACACCTGATTCCCATCACCAAAAAACGGCTATGCAGTACCTTTTCCACCGATAACACATTGCACAATATTGCAATCTAGAGCAGGGCAGAGGGCCTAATTAAAAACATGGACTGGGTTGTCAACATGCAATCACAACAGTACTTGGACAAACACCACTCAGATTGTTTGTGAATGACAGTCATTTGGTTTCCCATACTTAACAAGGAATGCCATACGTGGTCATCATTGTCTCGCATCATGCAACGCAGGCATGTGCCATGTGTCAAACGCAAAAGCAAAAACAGCAGACGGCACCTATGAAGCGCAAAAACAAAAGACCCAGATATGAATCACTGCAGTGATGCACAGGCGGTAACATTCTGAACAACAGAACCAAATTGCATGCAAGCCCTGACACCTTCCCAGGCCCACGAGCCTGATTCTGGAACACCTGATTCTGATCACCAAAAAACGGCTATGCAGTACCTTTTCCACCGATAACACAGTGCATAATATTGCAATCTAGAGCAAGGCAGAGGGCCTAATTAAAAACATGGACTGGGTTGTCAACATGCAATCACAACAGTACTTGGACAAACACCACTCAGATTGTTTGTGAATGACAGTCATTTGGTTTCCCATACTTAACAAGGAATGCCATACGTGGTCCTCATTGTCTCGCATCATGCAACAGGGGCATGTACCATGTGTCAAACGCAAAAGCAAAAACAGCAGACGGCCCCTATGAAGCGCAAAAACAAAAGACCCAGATATGAATCACTGCAGTGATGCACAGGCGGTAACATTCTGAACAACAGACACTAATTGCATGCAAGCCCTGACACCTTCCCAGGCCCACGAGCCTGATTCTGGAACACCTGATTCTGATCACCAAAAAACGGCTATGCAGTACCTTTTCCACCGATAACACAGTGCATAATATTGCAATCTAGAGCAAGGCAGAGGGCCTAATTAAAAACATGGACTGGGTTGTCAACATGCAATCACAACAGTACTTGGACAAACACCACTCAGATTGTTTGTGAATGACAGTCATTTGGTTTCCCATACTTAACAAGGAATGCCATACGTGGTCCTCATTGTCTCGCATCATGCAACAGGGGCATGTACCATGTGTCAAACGCAAAAGCAAAAACAGCAGACGGCCCCTATGAAGCGCAAAAACAAAAGACCCAGATATGAATCACTGCAGTGATGCACAGGCGGTAACATTCTGAACAACAGACACTAATTGCATGCAAGCCCTGACACCTTCCCAGGCCCACGAGCCTGATTCTGGTGCACCTGATTCCCATCACCAAAAAACGGCTATGCAGTACCTTTTCCACCGATAACACATTGCATAATATTGCAATCTAGAGCAAGGCAGAGGGCCTAATTAAAAACATGGACTGGGTTGTCAACATGCAATCACAACAGTACTTGGACAAACACCACTCAGATTGTTTGTGAATGACAGTCATTTGGTTTCCCATACTCAACAAGGAATGCCATACGTGGTCATCATTGTCTCGCATCATGCAACGGGGGCATGTGCCATGTGTCAAACGCAAGGCAAAAACAGCAGACGGCACCCATGAAGCGCAAAAACAAAAGACCCAGATATGAATCACTGCAGTGATGCACAAGCGGTAACATTCTGAACAACAGACACTAATTGCATGCAAGCCCTGACACCTTCCCAGGCCCACGAGCCTGATTCTGGTGCACCTGATTCCCATCACCAAAAAACGGCTATGCAGTACCTTTTCCACCGATAACGCATTGCACAATATTGCAATCTAGAGCAAGGCAGAGGGCCTAATTAAAAACATGGACTGGGTTGACAACATGCAATCACAACAGTACTTGGACAAACACCACTCAGATTGTTTGTGAATGACAGTCATTTGGTTTCCCATACTTAACAAGGAATGCCATACGTGGCCCTCATTGTCTCGCATCATGCAACGGGGGCATGTACCACGTGTCAAACGCAAAAGCAAAAACAGCAGACGGCCCCTATGAAGCGCAAAAACAAAAGACCCAGATGTGAATCACTGCAGTGATGCACAGGCGGTAACATTCTGAACAACAGAACCAAATTGCATGCGAGCCCTGACACCTTCCCAGGCCCACGAGCCTGATTCTGGTGCACCTGATTCCCATCACCAAAAAACGGCTATGCAGTACCTTTTCCACCGATAACGCATTGCACAATATTGCAATCTAGAGCAAGGCAGAGGGCCTAATTAAAAACATGGACTGGGTTGACAACATGCAATCACAACAGTACTTGGACAAACACCACTCAGATTGTTTGTGAATGACAGTCATTTGGTTTCCCATACTTAACAAGGAATGCCATACGTGGCCCTCATTGTCTCGCATCATGCAACGGGGGCATGTACCACGTGTCAAACGCAAAAGCAAAAACAGCAGACGGCCCCTATGAAGCGCAAAAACAAAAGACCCAGATGTGAATCACTGCAGTGATGCACAGGCGGTAACATTCTGAACAACAGAACCAAATTGCATGCGAGCCCTGACACCTTCCCAGGCCCACGAGCCTGATTCTGGTGCACCTGATTCCCATCACCAAAAAACGGCTATGCAGTACCTTTTCCACCGATAACGCATTGCACAATATTGCAATCTAGAGCAAGGCAGAGGGCCTAATTAAAAACATGGACTGGGTTGACAACATGCAATCACAACAGTACTTGGACAAACACCACTCAGATTGTTTGTGAATGACAGTCATTTGGTTTCCCATACTTAACAAGGAATGCCATACATGGTCATCATTGTCTCGCATCATGCAACGGGGGCATGTACCATGTGTCAAACGCAAAAGCAAAAACAGCAGACGGCACCTATGAAGCGCAAAAACAAAAGACCCAGATATGAATCACTGCAGTGATGCACAGGCGGTAACATTCTGAACAACAGAACCTAATTGCATGCAAGCCCTGACACCTTCCCAGGCCCATGAGCCTGATTCTGGTGCACCTGATTCCCATCACCAAAAAACGGCTATGCAGTACCTTTTCCACCGATAACACATTGCATAATATTGCAATCTAGAGCAAGGCAGAGGGCCTAATTAAAAACATGGACTGGGTTGTCAACATGCAATCACAACAGTACTTGGACAAACACCACTCAGATTGTTTGTGAATGACAGTCATTTGGTTTCCCATACTTAACAAGGAATGCCATACATGGTCATCATTGTCTCGCATCATGCAACAGGGGCATGTGCCATGTGTCAAACGCAAAAGCAAAAACAGCAGACGGCCCCTATGAAGAACAAAAACAAAAGACCCAGATATGAATCACTGCAGTGATGCACAAGCGATAACATTCTGAACAACAGACACTAATTGCATGCAAGCCCTGACACCTTCCCAGGCCCACGAGCCTGATTCTGGAACACCTGATTCCCATCGCCAAAAAACGGCTATGCAGTACCTTTTCCACCGATAACACATTGCATAGAATTGCAATCTAGAGCAAGGCAGAGGGCCTAATTAAAAACATGGACTGGGTTGTCAACATGCAATCACAACAGTACTTGGACAAACACCACTCAGATTGTTTGTGAATGACAGTCATTTGGTTTCCCATACTCAACAAGGAATGCCATCCGTGGTCCTCATTGTCTCGCATCATGCAACGGGGGCATGTGCCATGTGTCAAACGCAAGGCAAAAACAGCAGACGGCACCCATGAAGCGCAAAAACAAAAGACCCAGATATGAATCACTGCAGTGATGCACAAGCGGTAACATTCTGAACAACAGACACTAATTGCATGCAAGCCCTGACACCTTCCCAGGCCCACGAGCCTGATTCTGGTGCACCTGATTCCCATCACCAAAAAACGGCTATGCAGTACCTTTTCCACCGATAACACATTGCACAATATTGCAATCTAGAGCAAGGCAGAGGGCCTCATTTAATCCATGGACTGGGTTGACAACATGCAATCACAACAGTACTTGGACAAACACCACTCAGATTGTTTGTGAATGACAGCCATTTGGTTTCCCATACTTAACAAGGAATGCCATACGTGGCCCTCATTGTCTCGCATCATGCAACGGGGGCATGTACCACGTGTCAAACGCAAAAGCAAAAACAGCAGACGGCCCCTATGAAGCGCAAAAACAAAAGACCCAGATATGAATCACTGCAGTGATGCACAGGCGGTAACATTCTGAACAACAGACACTAATTGCATGCAAGCCCTGACACCTTCCCAGGCCCACGAGCCTGATTCTGGTGCACCTGATTCCCATCGCCAAAAAACGGCTATGCAGTACCTTTTCCACCGATAACACATTGCATAGAATTGCAATCTAGAGCAAGGCAGAGGGCCTAATTAAAAACATGGACTGGGTTGTCAACATGCAATCACAACAGTACTTGGACAAACACCACTCAGATTGTTTGTGAATGACAGTCATTTGGTTTCCCATACTTAACAAGGAATGCCATACGTGGCCCTCATTGTCTCGCATCATGCAACGGGGGCATGTACCACGTGTCAAACGCAAAAGCAAAAACAGCAGACGGCCCCTATGAAGCGCAAAAACAAAAGACCCAGATATGAATCACTGCAGTGATGCACAGGCGGTAACATTCTGAACAACAGAACCAAATTGCATGCGAGCCCTGACACCTTCCCAGGCCCACGAGCCTGATTCTGGTGCACCTGATTCCCATCACCAAAAAACGGCTATGCAGTACCTTTTCCACCGATAACGCATTGCACAATATTGCAATCTAGAGCAAGGCAGAGGGCCTAATTAAAAACATGGACTGGGTTGACAACATGCAATCACAACAGTACTTGGACAAACACCACTCAGATTGTTTGTGAATGACAGTCATTTGGTTTCCCATACTTAACAAGGAATGCCATACGTGGCCCTCATTGTCTCGCATCATGCAACGGGGGCATGTGCCATGTGTCAAACGCAAAAGCAAAAACAGCAGACGGCCCCTATGAAGCGCAAAAACAAAAGACCCAGATATGAATCACTGCAGTGATGCACAGGCGGTAACATTCTGAACAACAGACACTAATTGCATGCAAGCCCTGACACCTTCCCAGGCCCACGAGCCTGATTCTGGAACACCTGATTCCCATCGCCAAAAAACGGCTATGCAGTACCTTTTCCACCGATAACACATTGCATAGAATTGCAATCTAGAGCAAGGCAGAGGGCCTAATTAAAAACATGGACTGGGTTGTCAACATGCAATCACAACAGTACTTGGACAAACACCACTCAGATTGTTTGTGAATGACAGTCATTTGGTTTCCCATACTTAACAAGGAATGCCATACGTGGTCCTCATTGTATCGCATCATGCAACGGGGGCATGTGCCATGTGTCAAACGCAAGGCAAAAACAGCAGACGGCACCCATGAAGCGCAAAAACAAAAGACCCAGATATGAATCACTGCAGTGATGCACAAGCGGTAACATTCTGAACAACAGACACTAATTGCATGCAAGCCCTGACACCTTCCCAGGCCCACGAGCCTGATTCTGGAACACCTGATTCCCATCACCAAAAAACGGCTATGCAGTACCTTTTCCACCGATAACACATTGCACAATATTGCAATCTAGAGCAAGGCAGAGGGCCTCATTTAATCCATGGACTGGGTTGACAACATGCAATCACAACAGTACTTGGACAAACACCACTCAGATTGTTTGTGAATGACAGCCATTTGGTTTCCCATACTTAACAAGGAATGCCATACGTGGCCCTCATTGTCTCGCATCATGCAACGGGGGCATGTACCACGTGTCAAACGCAAAAGCAAAAACAGCAGACGGCCCCTATGAAGCGCAAAAACAAAAGACCCAGATATGAATCACTGCAGTGATGCACAGGCGGTAACATTCTGAACAACAGAACCAAATTGCATGCGAGCCCTGACACCTTCCCAGGCCCACGAGCCTGATTCTGGTGCACCTGATTCCCATCACCAAAAAACGGCTATGCAGTACCTTTTCCACCGATAACGCATTGCACAATATTGCAATCTAGAGCAAGGCAGAGGGCCTAATTAAAAACATGGACTGGGTTGACAACATGCAATCACAACAGTACTTGGACAAACACCACTCAGATTGTTTGTGAATGACAGTCATTTGGTTTCCCATACTTAACAAGGAATGCCATACGTGGCCCTCATTGTCTCGCATCATGCAACGGGGGCATGTACCACGTGTCAAACGCAAAAGCAAAAACAGCAGACGGCCCCTATGAAGCGCAAAAACAAAAGACCCAGATATGAATCACTGCAGTGATGCACAGGCGGTAACATTCTGAACAACAGAACCAAATTGCATGCGAGCCCTGACACCTTCCCAGGCCCACGAGCCTGATTCTGGTGCACCTGATTCCCATCACCAAAAAACGGCTATGCAGTACCTTTTCCACCGATAACACATTGCACAATATTGCAATCTAGAGCAAGGCAGAGGGCCTAATTAAAAACATGGACTGAGTTGACAACATGCAATCACAACAGTACTTGGACAAACACCACTCAGATTGTTTGTGAATGACAGTCATTTGGTTTCCCATACTTAACAAGGAATGCCATACATGGTCATCATTGTCTCGCATCATGCAACGGGGGCATGTACCATGTGTCAAACGCAAAAGCAAAAACAGCAGACGGCACCTATGAAGCGCAAAAACAAAAGACCCAGATATGAATCACTGCAGTGATGCACAAGCGATAACATTCTGAACAACAGACACTAATTGCATGCAAGCCCTGACACCTTCCCAGGCCCACGAGCCTGATTCTGGAACACCTGATTCCCATCGCCAAAAAACGGCTATGCAGTACCTTTTCCACCGATAACACATTGCACAATATTGCAATCTAGAGCAAGGCAGAGGGCCTAATTAAAAACATGGACTGGGTTGTCAACATGCAATCACAACAGTACTTGGACAAACACCACTCAGGTTGTTTGTGAATGACAGTCATTTGGTTTCCCATACTTAACAAGGAATGCCATACGTGGCCCTCATTGTCTCGCATCATGCAACGGGGGCATGTACCACGTGTCAAACGCAAAAGCAAAAACAGCAGACGGCCCCTATGAAGCGCAAAAACAAAAGACCCAGATATGAATCACTGCAGTGATGCACAGGCGGTAACATTCTGAACAACAGAACCAAATTGCATGCGAGCCCTGACACCTTCCCAGGCCCACGAGCCTGATTCTGGTGCACCTGATTCCCATCACCAAAAAACGGCTATGCAGTACCTTTTCCACCGATAACGCATTGCACAATATTGCAATCTAGAGCAAGGCAGAGGGCCTAATTAAAAACATGGACTGAGTTGACAACATGCAATCACAACAGTACTTGGACAAACACCACTCAGATTGTTTGTGAATGACAGTCATTTGGTTTCCCATACTTAACAAGGAATGCCATACATGGTCATCATTGTCTCGCATCATGCAACGGGGGCATGTACCATGTGTCAAACGCAAAAGCAAAAACAGCAGACGGCACCTATGAAGCGCAAAAACAAAAGACCCAGATATGAATCACTGCAGTGATGCACAGGCGGTAACATTCTGAACAACAGAACAAAATTGCATGCGAGCCCTGACACCTTCCCAGGCCCATGAGCCTGATTCTGGTGCACCTGATTCCCATTACCAAAAAACGGCTATGCAGTACCTTTTCCACCGATAACACATTGCATAATATTGCAATCTAGAGCAAGGCAGAGGGCCTAATTAAAAACATGGACTGGGTTGTCAACATGCAATCACAACAGTACTTGGACAAACACCACTCAGATTGTTTGTGAATGACAGTCATTTGGTTTCCCATACTTAACAAGGAATGCCATACGTGGTCCTCATTGTCTCGCATCATGCAACGCGGGCATGTGCCATGTGTCAAACGCAAAAGCAAAAACAGCAGACGGCCCCTATGAAGCGCAAAAACAAAAGACCCAGATATGAATCACTGCAGTGATGCACAAGCGATAACATTCTGAACAACAGACACTAATTGCATGCAAGCCCTGACACCTTCCCAGGCCCACGAGCCTGATTCTGGAACACCTGATTCCCATCGCCAAAAAACGGCTATGCAGTACCTTTTCCACCGATAACACATTGCATAATATTGCAATCTAGAGCAAGGCAGAGGGCCTAATTAAAAACATGGACTGGGTTGTCAACATGCAATCACAACAGTACTTGGACAAACACCACTCAGATTGTTTGTGAATGACAGTCATTTGGTTTCCCATACTCAACAAGGAATGCCATCCGTGGTCCTCATTGTCTCGCATCATGCAACGGGGGCATGTGCCATGTGTCAAACGCAAGGCAAAAACAGCAGACGGCACCCATGAAGCGCAAAAACAAAAGACCCAGATATGAATCACTGCAGTGATGCACAAGCGGTAACATTCTGAACAACAGACACTAATTGCATGCAAGCCCTGACACCTTCCCAGGCCCACGAGCCTGATTCTGGAACACCTGATTCCCATCACCAAAAAACGGCTATGCAGTACCTTTTCCACCGATAACACATTGCACAATATTGCAATCTAGAGCAAGGCAGAGGGCCTCATTTAATCCATGGACTGGGTTGACAACATGCAATCACAACAGTACTTGGACAAACACCACTCAGATTGTTTGTGAATGACAGCCATTTGGTTTCCCATACTTAACAAGGAATGCCATACGTGGCCCTCATTGTCTCGCATCATGCAACGGGGGCATGTACCACGTGTCAAACGCAAAAGCAAAAACAGCAGACGGCCCCTATGAAGCGCAAAAACAAAAGACCCAGATATGAATCACTGCAGTGATGCACAGGCGGTAACATTCTGAACAACAGAACCAAATTGCATGCGAGCCCTGACACCTTCCCAGGCCCACGAGCCTGATTCTGGTGCACCTGATTCCCATCACCAAAAAACGGCTATGCAGTACCTTTTCCACCGATAACGCATTGCACAATATTGCAATCTAGAGCAAGGCAGAGGGCCTAATTAAAAACATGGACTGGGTTGACAACATGCAATCACAACAGTACTTGGACAAACACCACTCAGATTGTTTGTGAATGACAGTCATTTGGTTTCCCATACTTAACAAGGAATGCCATACGTGGCCCTCATTGTCTCGCATCATGCAACGGGGGCATGTACCACGTGTCAAACGCAAAAGCAAAAACAGCAGACGGCCCCTATGAAGCGCAAAAACAAAAGACCCAGATATGAATCACTGCAGTGATGCACAGGCGGTAACATTCTGAACAACAGAACCAAATTGCATGCAAGCCCTGACACCTTCCCAGGCCCACGAGCCTGATTCTGGTGCACCTGATTCCCATCACCAAAAAACGGCTATGCAGTACCTTTTCCACCGATAACGCATTGCACAATATTGCAATCTAGAGCAAGGCAGAGGGCCTAATTAAAAACATGGACTGGGTTGACAACATGCAATCACAACAGTACTTGGACAAACACCACTCAGATTGTTTGTGAATGACAGTCATTTGGTTTCCCATACTTAACAAGGAATGCCATACATGGTCATCATTGTCTCGCATCATGCAACGGGGGCATGTACCATGTGTCAAACGCAAAAGCAAAAACAGCAGACGGCCCCTATGAAGCGCAAAAACAAAAGACCCAGATATGAATCACTGCAGTGATGCACAGGCGGTAACATTCTGAACAACAGAACAAAATTGCATGCGAGCCCTGACACCTTCCCAGGCCCATGAGCCTGATTCTGGTGCACCTGATTCCCATTACCAAAAAACGGCTATGCAGTACCTTTTCCACCGATAACACATTGCATAATATTGCAATCTAGAGCAAGGCAGAGGGCCTAATTAAAAACATGGACTGGGTTGTCAACATGCAATCACAACAGTACTTGGACAAACACCACTCAGATTGTTTGTGAATGACAGTCATTTGGTTTCCCATACTTAACAAGGAATGCCATACGTGGTCATCATTGTCTCGCATCATGCAACGCGGGCATGTGCCATGTGTCAAACGCAAAAGCAAAAACAGCAGACGGCCCCTATGAAGCGCAAAAACAAAAGACCCAGATATGAATCACTGCAGTGATGCACAAGCGATAACATTCTGAACAACAGACACTAATTGCATGCAAGCCCTGACACCTTCCCAGGCCCACGAGCCTGATTCTGGAACACCTGATTCCCATCGCCAAAAAACGGCTATGCAGTACCTTTTCCACCGATAACACATTGCATAGAATTGCAATCTAGAGCAAGGCAGAGGGCCTAATTAAAAACATGGACTGGGTTGTCAACATGCAATCACAACAGTACTTGGACAAACACCACTCAGGTTGTTTGTGAATGACAGTCATTTGGTTTCCCATACTTAACAAGGAATGCCATATGTGGCCATCGTTGTCTCGCATCATGCAACGGGGGCATGTGCCATGTGTCAAATGCAAAAGCAAAAACAGCAGACGGCACCTATGAAGCGCAAAAACAAAAGACCCAGATATGAATCACTGCAGTGATGCACAGGCGGTAACATTCTGAACAACAGACACCAATTGCATGCAAGCCCTGACACCTTCCTAGGCCCACGAGCCTGATTCTGGTGCACCTGATTCCCATCACCAAAAAACGGCTATGCAGTACCTTTTCCACCGATAACACATTGCATAATATTGCAATCTAGAGCAAGGCAGAGGGCCTAATTAAAAACATGGACTGGGTTGTCAACATGCAATCACAACAGTACTTGGACAAACACCACTCAGATTGTTTGTGAATGACAGTCATTTGGTTTCCCATACTTAACAAGGAATGCCATACGTGGTCATCATTGTCTCGCATCATGCAACGCGGGCATGTGCCATGTGTCAAACGCAAAAGCAAAAACAGCAGACGGCCCCTATGAAGCGCAAAAACAAAAGACCCAGATATGAATCACTGCAGTGATGCACAGGCGGTAACATTCTGAACAACAGACACTAATTGCATGCAAGCCCTGACACCTTCCCAGGCCCACGAGCCTGATTCTGGAACACCTGATTCCCATCACCAAAAAACGGCTATGCAGTACCTTTTCCACCGATAACACATTGCACAATATTGCAATCTAGAGCAACGCAGAGGGCCTAATTAAAAACATGGACTGGGTTGTCAACATGCAATCACAACAGTACTTGGACAAACACCACTCAGATTGTTTGTGAATGACAGTCATTTGGTTTCCCATACTTAACAAGGAATGCCATACGTGGTCATCATTGTCTCGCATCATGCAACGGGGGCATGTGCCATGTGTCAAATGCAAAAGCAAAAACAGCAGACGGCACCTATGAAGCGCAAAAACAAAAGACCCAGATATGAATCACTGCAGTGATGCACAGGCGGTAACATTCTGAACAACAGACACTAATTGCATGCAAGCCCTGACACCTTCCCAGGCCCACGAGCCTGATTCTGGTGCACCTGATTCCCATCACCAAAAAACGGCTATGCAGTACCTTTTCCACCGATAACACATTGCATAATATTGCAATCTAGAGCAAGGCAGAGGGCCTAATTAAAAACATGGACTGGGTTGTCAACATGCAATCACAACAGTACTTGGACAAACACCACTCAGGTTGTTTGTGAATGACAGTCATTTGGTTTCCCATACTTAACAAGGAATGCCATACGTGGTCCTCATTGTCTCGCATCATGCAACGGGGGCATGTGCCATGTGTCAAACGCAAAAGCAAAAACAGCAGACGGCCCCTATGAAGCGCAAAAACAAAAGACCCAGATATGAATCACTGCAGTGATGCACAGGCGGTAACATTCTGAACAACAGACACTAATTGCATGCAAGCCCTGACACCTTCCTAGGCCCACGAGCCTGATTCTGGTGCACCTGATTCCCATCACCAAAAAACGGCTATGCAGTACCTTTTCCACCGATAACACATTGCATAATATTGCAATCTAGAGCAAGGCAGAGGGCCTAATTAAAAACATGGACTGAGTTGTCAACATGCAATCACAACAGTACTTGGACAAACACCACTCAGATTGTTTGTGAATGACAGTCATTTGGTTTCCCATACTTAACAAGGAATGCCATACGTGGTCATCATTGTCTCGCATCATGCAACGCGGGCATATGCCATGTGTCAAACGCAAAAGCAAAAACAGCAGACGGCCCCTATGAAGCGCAAAAACAAAAGACCCAGATATGAATCACTGCAGTGATGCACAGGCGGTAACATTCTGAACAACAGACACTAATTGCATGCAAGCCCTGACACCTTCCTAGGCCCACGAGCCTGATTCTGGAACACCTGATTCCCATCACCAAAAAACGGCTATGCAGTACCTTTTCCACCGATAACACATTGCACAATATTGCAATCTAGAGCAAGGCAGAGGGCCTAATTAAAAACATGGACTGGGTTGTCAACATGCAATCACAACAGCACTTGGACAAACACCACTCAGATTGTTTGTGAATGACAGTCATTTGTTTTCCCATACTTAACAAGGAATGCCATACGTGGTCATCATTGTCTCGCATCATGCAACGCGGGCATGTGCCATGTGTCAAACGCAAAAGCAAAAACAGCAGACGGCACCTATGAAGCGCAAAAACAAAAGACCCAGATATGAATCACTGCAGTGATGCACAGGCGGTAACATTCTGAACAACAGAACCAAATTGCATGCAAGCCCTGACACCTTCCCAGGCCCACGAGCCTGATTCTGGTGCACCTGATTCCCATCACCAAAAAACGGCTATGCAGTACCTTTTCCACCGATAACACATTGCACAATATTGCAATCTAGAGCAAGGCAGAGGGCCTAATTAAAAACATGGACTGAGTTGACAACATGCAATCACAACAGTACTTGGACAAACACCACTCAGATTGTTTGTGAATGACAGTCATTTGGTTTCCCATACTTAACAAGGAATGCCATCCGTGGTCCTCATTGTCTCGCATCATGCAACGGGGGCATGTGCCATGTGTCAAACGCAAAAGCAAAAACAGCAGACGGCCCCTATGAAGCGCAAAAACAAAAGACCCAGATATGAATCACTGCAGTGATGCACAGGCGGTAACATTCTGAACAACAGACACTAATTGCATGCAAGCCCTGACACCTTCCTAGGCCCACGAGCCTGATTCTGGTGCACCTGATTCCCATCACCAAAAAACGGCTATGCAGTACCTTTTCCACCGATAACACATTGCACAATATTGCAATCTAGAGCAAGGCAGAGGGCCTAATTAAAAACATGGACTGGGTTGTCAACATGCAATCACAACAGCACTTGGACAAACACCACTCAGATTGTTTGTGAATGACAGTCATTTGGTTTCCCATACTTAACAAGGAATGCCATATGTGGCCATCGTTGTCTCGCATCATGCAACGGGGGCATGTGCCATGTGTCAAACGCAAAAGCAAAAACAGCAGACGGCCCCTATGAAGCGCAAAAACAAAAGACCCAGATATGAATCACTGCAGTGATGCACAGGCGGTAACATTCTGAACAACAGACACTAATTGCATGCAAGCCCTGACACCTTCCTAGGCCCACGAGCCTGATTCTGGAACACCTGATTCCCATCACCAAAAAACGGCTATGCAGTACCTTTTCCACCGATAACACATTGCATAATATTGCAATCTAGAGCAAGGCAGAGGGCCTAATTAAAAACATGGACTGGGTTGTCAACATGCAATCACAACAGTACTTGGACAAACACCACTCAGATTGTTTGTGAATGACAGTCATTTGGTTTCCCATACTTAACAAGGAATGCCATACGTGGTCATCATTGTGTCGCATCATGCAACGGGGGCATGTGCCATGTGTCAAACGCAAAAGCAAAAACAGCAGACGGCACCTATGAAGCGCAAAAACAAAAGACCCAGATATGAATCACTGCAGTGATGCACAGGCGGTAACATTCTGAACAACAGAACCAAATTGCATGCAAGCCCTGACACCTTCCCAGGCCCACGAGCCTGATTCTGGTGCACCTGATTCCCATCACCAAAAAACGGCTATGCAGTACCTTTTCCACCGATAACACATTGCATAATATTGCAATCTAGAGCAAGGCAGAGGGCCTAATTAAAAACATGGACTGGGTTGTCAACATGCAATCACAACAGTACTTGGACAAACACCACTCAGATTGTTTGTGAATGACAGTCATTTGGTTTCCCATACTTAACAAGGAATGCCATACGTGGTCATCATTGTCTCGTATCATGCAACGGGGGCATGTGCCATGTGTCAAACGCAAAAGCAAAAACAGCAGACGGCACCTATGAAGCGCAAAAACAAAAGACCCAGATATGAATCACTGCAGTGATGCACAAGCGGTAACATTCTGAACAACAGACACTGATTGCATGCGAGCCCTGACACCTTCCCAGGCCCACGAGCCTGATTCTGGTGCACCTGATTCCCATCACCAAAAAAAGGCTATGCAGTACCTTTTCCACCGATAACACATTGCATAATATTGCAATCTAGAGCAAGGCAGAGGGCCTAATTAAAAACATGGACTGAGTTGACAACATGCAATCACAACAGTACTTGGACAAACACCACTCAGATTGTTTGTGAATGACAGTCATTTGGTTTCCTATACTTAACAAGGAATGCCATACGTGGTCATCATTGTCTCGCATCATGCAACGGGGGCATGTACCATGTGTCAAACGCAAAAGCAAAAACGGCAGACGGCACCTATGAAGCGCAAAAACAAAAGACCCAGTCTAGAGCAAGGCAGAGGGCCTAATTAAAAACATGGACTGGGTTGTCAACATGCAATCACAACAGTACTTGGACAAACACCACTCAGATTGTTTGTGAATGACAGTCATTTGGTTTCCCATACTTAACAAGGAATGCCATCCGTGGTCCTCATTGTCTCGCATCATGCAACGGGGGCATGTGCCATGTGTCAAACGCAAAAGCAAAAACAGCAGACGGCCCCTATGAAGCGCAAAAACAAAAGACCCAGATATGAATCACTGCAGTGATGCACAGGCGGTAACATTCTGAACAACAGACACAAATTGCATGCAAGCCCTGACACCTTCCCAGGCCCACGAGCCTGATTCTGGAACACCTGATTCCCATCACCAAAAAACGGCTATGCAGTACCTTTTCCACCGATAACACATTGCATACAATTGCAATCTAGAGCAAGGCAGAGGGCCTAATGAAAAACATGGACTGGGTTGTCAACATGCAATCACAACAGTACTTGGACAAACACCACTCAGGTTGTTTGTGAATGACAGTCATTTGGTTTCCTATACTTAACAAGGAATGCCATACGTGGTCATCATTGTCTCGCATCATGCAACGGGGGCATGTACCATGTGTCAAACGCAAAAGCAAAAACGGCAGACGGCACCTATGAAGCGCAAAAACAAAAGACCCAGTCTAGAGCAAGGCAGAGGGCCTAATTAAAAACATGGACTGGGTTGTCAACATGCAATCACAACAGTACTTGGACAAACACCACTCAGATTGTTTGTGAATGACAGTCATTTGGTTTCCCATACTTAACAAGGAATGCCATACGTGGTCATCATTGTCTCGTATCATGCAACGGGGGCATGTGCCATGTGTCAAACGCAAAAGCAAAAACAGCAGACGGCACCTATGAAGCGCAAAAACAAAAGACCCAGATATGAATCACTGCAGTGATGCACAAGCGGTAACATTCTGAACAACAGACACTGATTGCATGCGAGCCCTGACACCTTCCCAGGCCCACGAGCCTGATTCTGGTGCACCTGATTCCCATCACCAAAAAAAGGCTATGCAGTACCTTTTCCACCGATAACACATTGCATAATATTGCAATCTAGAGCAAGGCAGAGGGCCTAATTAAAAACATGGACTGAGTTGACAACATGCAATCACAACAGTACTTGGACAAACACCACTCAGATTGTTTGTGAATGACAGTCATTTGGTTTCCTATACTTAACAAGGAATGCCATACGTGGTCATCATTGTCTCGCATCATGCAACGGGGGCATGTACCATGTGTCAAACGCAAAAGCAAAAACGGCAGACGGCACCTATGAAGCGCAAAAACAAAAGACCCAGTCTAGAGCAAGGCAGAGGGCCTAATTAAAAACATGGACTGGGTTGTCAACATGCAATCACAACAGTACTTGGACAAACACCACTCAGATTGTTTGTGAATGACAGTCATTTGGTTTCCCATACTTAACAAGGAATGCCATCCGTGGTCCTCATTGTCTCGCATCATGCAACGGGGGCATGTGCCATGTGTCAAACGCAAAAGCAAAAACAGCAGACGGCCCCTATGAAGCGCAAAAACAAAAGACCCAGATATGAATCACTGCAGTGATGCACAGGCGGTAACATTCTGAACAACAGAACCAAATTGCATGCAAGCCCTGACACCTTCCCAGGCCCACGAGCCTGATTCTGGTGCACCTGATTCCCATCACCAAAAAACGGCTATGCAGTACCTTTTCCACCGATAACACATTGCATAATATTGCAATCTAGAGCAAGGCAGAGGGCCTAATTAAAAACATGGACTGGGTTGTCAACATGCAATCACAACAGTACTTGGACAAACACCACTCAGGTTGTTTGTGAATGACAGTCATTTGGTTTCCCATACTTAACAAGGAATGCCATACGTGGCCATCATTGTCTCGCATCATGCAACGCGGGCATGTGCCATGTGTCAAACGCAAAAGCAAAAACAGCAGACGGCACCTTTGAAGCGCAAAAACAAAAGACCCAGATATGAATCACTGCAGTGATGCACAAGCGGTAACATTCTGAACAACAGACACTAATTGCATGCAAGCCCTGACACCTTCCCAGGCCCACGAGCCTGATTCTGGAACACCTGATTCTGATCACCAAAAAACGGCTATGCAGTACCTTTTCCACCGATAACACATTGCATAATATTGCAATCTAGAGCAAGGCAGAGGGCCTCATTTAATCCATGGTCTGGGTTGACAACATGCAATCACAACAGTACTTGGACAAACACCACTCAGATTGTTTGTGAATGACAGTCATTTGGTTTCCCATACTTAACAAGGAATGCCATACGTGGTCATCATTGTCTCGCATCATGCAACGGGGGCATGTGCCATGTGTCAAACGCAAAAGCAAAAACAGCAGACGGCCCCTATGAAGCGCAAAAACAAAAGACCCAGATATGAATCACTGCAGTGATGCACAGGCGGTAACATTCTGAACAACAGACACTAATTGCATGCAAGCCCTGACACCTTCCTAGGCCCACGAGCCTGATTCTGGTGCACCTGATTCCCATCACCAAAAAACGGCTATGCAGTACCTTTTCCACCGATAACACATTGCACAATATTGCAATCTAGAGCAAGGCAGAGGGCCTAATTAAAAACATGGACTGGGTTGTCAACATGCAATCACAACAGTACTTGGACAAACACCACTCAGATTGTTTGTGAATGACAGTCATTTGGTTTCCCATACTTAACAAGGAATGCCATACGTGGTCATCATTGTCTCGCATCATGCAACGGGGGCATGTGCCATGTGTCAAACGCAAAAGCAAAAACAGCAGACGGCCCCTATGAAGCGCAAAAACAAAAGACCCAGATATGAATCACTGCAGTGATGCACAAGCGGTAACATTCTGAACAACAGAACCAAATTGCATGCAAGCCCTGACACCTTCCTAGGCCCACGAGCCTGATTCTGGTGCACCTGATTCCCATCACCAAAAAACGGCTATGCAGTACCTTTTCCACCGATAACACATTGCACAATATTGCAATCTAGAGCAAGGCAGAGGGCCTAATTAAAAACATGGACTGGGTTGTCAACATGCAATCACAACAGTACTTGGACAAACACCACTCAGATTGTTTGTGAATGACAGTCATTTGGTTTCCCATACTTAACAAGGAATGCCATACGTGGTCATCATTGTCTCGCATCATGCAACGGGGGCATGTGCCATGTGTCAAACGCAAAAGCAAAAACAGCAGACGGCACCTATGAAGCGCAAAAACAAAAGACCCAGATATGAATCACTGCAGTGATGCACAAGCGGTAACATTCTGAACAACAGACACTAATTGCATGCAAGCCCTGACACCTTCCTAGGCCCACGAGCCTGATTCTGGAACACCTGATTCCCATCACCAAAAAACGGCTATGCAGTACCTTTTCCACCGATAACACATTGCACAATATTGCAATCTAGAGCAAGGCAGAGGGCCTAATTAAAAACATGGACTGGGTTGTCAACATGCAATCACAACAGTACTTGGACAAACACCACTCAGATTGTTTGTGAATGACAGTCATTTGGTTTCCCATACTTAACAAGGAATGCCATACGTGGTCATCATTGTCTCGCATCATGCAACGCGGGCATGTGCCATGTGTCAAACGCAAAAGCAAAAACAGCAGACGGCCCCTATGAAGCGCAAAAACAAAAGACCCAGATATGAATCACTGCAGTGATGCACAGGCGGTAACATTCTGAACAACAGACACTAATTGCATGCAAGCCCTGACACCTTCCCAGGCCCACGAGCCTGATTCTGGTGCACCTGATTCCCATCACCAAAAAACGGCTATGCAGTACCTTTTCCACCGATAACACATTGCACAATATTGCAATCTAGAGCAAGGCAGAGGGCCTAATTAAAAACATGGACTGGGTTGTCAACATGCAATCACAACAGTACTTGGACAAACACCACTCAGATTGTTTGTGAATGACAGTCATTTGGTTTCCCATACTTAACAAGGAATGCCATACGTGGTCATCATTGTCTCGCATCATGCAACGGGGGCATGTGCCATGTGTCAAACGCAAAAGCAAAAACAGCAGACGGCACCTATGAAGCGCAAAAACAAAAGACCCAGATATGAACCACTGCAGTGATGCACAAGCGGTAACATTCTGAACAACAGACACTAATTGCATGCAAGCCCTGACACCTTCCCAGGCCCACGAGCCTGATTCTGGAACACCTGATTCCCATCACCAAAAAACGGCTATGCAGTACCTTTTCCACCGATAACACATTGCATAATATTGCAATCTAGAGCAAGGCAGAGGGCCTAATTAAAAACATGGGAACTGGGTTGTCAACATGCAATCACAACAGTACTTGGACAAACACCACTCAGATTGTTTGTGAATGACAGTCATTTGGTTTCCCATACTTAACAAGGAATGCCATACGTGGTCATCATTGTCTCGCATCATGCAACGGGGGCATGTGCCATGTGTCAAACGCAAAAGCAAAAACAGCAGACGGCCCCTATGAAGCGCAAAAACAAAAGACCCAGATATGAATCACTGCAGTGATGCACAGGCGGTAACATTCTGAACAACAGACACTAATTGCATGCGAGCCCTGACACCTTCCCAGGCCCACGAGCCTGATTCTGGTGCACCTGATTCCCATCACCAAAAAAAGGCTATGCAGTACCTTTTCCACCGATAACACATTGCACAATATTGCAATCTAGAGCAAGGCAGAGGGCCTAATTAAAAACATGGACTGGGTTGTCAACATGCAATCACAACAGTACTTGGACAAACACCACTCAGATTGTTTGTGAATGACAGTCATTTGGTTTCCCATACTTAACAAGGAATGCCATACGTGGTCATCATTGTCTCGCATCATGCAACGCGGGCATGTGCCATGTGTCAAACGCAAAAGCAAAAACAGCAGACGGCACCTTTGAAGCGCAAAAACAAAAGACCCAGATATGAATCACTGCAGTGATGCACAAGCGGTAACATTCTGAACAACAGACACTAATTGCATGCAAGCCCTGACACCTTCCCAGACCCACGAGCCTGATTCTGGAACACCTGATTCCCATCACCAAAAAACGGCTATGCAGTACCTTTTCCACCGATAACACATTGCACAATATTGCAATCTAGAGCAAGGCAGAGGGCCTAATTAAAAACATGGACTGGGTTGTCAACATGCAATCACAACAGTACTTGGACAAACACCACTCAGATTGTTTGTGAATGACAGTCATTTGGTTTCCCATACTTAACAAGGAATGCCATACGTGGTCATCATTGTCTCGCATCATGCAACGGGGGCATGTGCCATGTGTCAAACGCAAAAGCAAAAACAGCAGACGGCACCTATGAAGCGCAAAAACAAAAGACCCAGATATGAATCACTGCAGTGATGCACAGGCGGTAACATTCTGAACAACAGACACTAATTGCATGCAAGCCCTGACACCTTCCCAGACCCACGAGCCTGATTCTGGAACACCTGATTCCCATCACCAAAAAACGGCTATGCAGTACCTTTTCCACCGATAACACATTGCACAATATTGCAATCTAGAGCAAGGCAGAGGGCCTAATTAAAAACATGGACTGGGTTGTCAACATGCAATCACAACAGTACTTGGACAAACACCACTCAGATTGTTTGTGAATGACAGTCATTTGGTTTCCCATACTTAACAAGGAATGCCATACGTGGTCATCATTGTCTCGCATCATGCAACGGGGGCATGTGCCATGTGTCAAACGCAAAAGCAAAAACAGCAGACGGCCCCTATGAAGCGCAAAAACAAAAGACCCAGATATGAATCACTGCAGTGATGCACAAGCGGTAACATTCTGAACAACAGACACTAATTGCATGCAAGCCCTGACACCTTCCTAGGCCCACGAGCCTGATTCTGGAACACCTGATTCCCATCACCAAAAAACGGCTATGCAATACCTTTTCCACCGATAACACATTGCACAATATTGCAATCTAGAGCAAGGCAGAGGGCCTAATTAAAAACATGGACTGGGTTGTCAACATGCAATCACAACAGTACTTGGACAAACACCACTCAGATTGTTTGTGAATGACAGTCATTTGGTTTCCCATACTTAACAAGGAATGCCATACGTGGTCATCATTGTCTCGCATCATGCAACGCGGGCATGTGCCATGTGTCAAACGCAAAAGCAAAAACAGCAGATGGCCCCTATGAAGCGCAAAAACAAAAGACCCAGATATGAATCACTGCAGTGATGCACAAGCGGTAACATTCTGAACAACAGACACTAATTGCATGCAAGCCCTGACACCTTCCTAGGCCCACGAGCCTGATTCTGGAACACCTGATTCCCATCACCAAAAAACGGCTATGCAGTACCTTTTCCACCGATAACACATTGCATACAATTGCAATCTAGAGCAAGGCAGAGGGCCTAATTAAAAACATGGACTGGGTTGTCAACATGCAATCACAACAGTACTTGGACAAACACCACTCAGATTGTTTGTGAATGACAGTCATTTGGTTTCCCATACTTAACAAGGAATGCCATACGTGGTCATCATTGTCTCGCATCATGCAACGGGGGCATGTGCCATGTGTCAAACGCAAAAGCAAAAACAGCAGACGGCACCTATGAAGCGCAAAAACAAAAGACCCAGATATGAATCACTGCAGTGATGCACAGGCGGTAACATTCTGAACAACAGAACAAAATTGCATGCAAGCCCTGACACCTTCCCAGACCCACGAGCCTGATTCTGGAACACCTGATTCCCATCACCAAAAAACGGCTATGCAGTACCTTTTCCACCGATAACACATTGCATAATATTGCAATCTAGAGCAAGGCAGAGGGCCTAATTAAAAACATGGACTGGGTTGACAACATGCAATCGCAACAGTACTTGGACAAACACCACTCAGATTGTTTGTGAATGACAGTCATTTGGTTTCCCATACTTAACAAGGAATGCCATACGTGGTCCTCATTGTCTCGCATCATGCAACGGGGGCATGTGCCATGTGTCAAACGCAAAAGCAAAAACAGCAGACGGCCCCTATGAAGCGCAAAAACAAAAGACCCAGATATGAATCACTGCAGTGATGCACAAGCGGTAACATTCTGAACAACAGACACTAATTGCATGCAAGCCCTGACACCTTCCCAGACCCACGAGCCTGATTCTGGAACACCTGATTCCCATCACCAAAAAACGGCTATGCAGTACCTTTTCCACCGATAACACATTGCACAATATTGCAATCTAGAGCAACGCAGAGGGCCTAATTAAAAACATGGACTGGGTTGTCAACATGCAATCACAACAGTACTTGGACAAACACCACTCAGATTGTTTGTGAATGACAGTCATTTGGTTTCCCATACTTAACAAGGAATGCCATACGTGGTCATCATTGTCTCGCATCATGCAACGCGGGCATGTACCGTGTGTCAAACGCAAAAGCAAAAACAGCAGACGGCCCCTATGAAGCGCAAAAACAAAAGACCCAGATATGAATCACTGCAGTGATGCACAGGCGGTAACATTCTGAACAACAGACACTAATTGCATGCAAGCCCTGACACCTTCCCAGGCCCACGAGCCTGATTCTGGAACACCTGATTCCCATCACCAAAAAAAGGCTATGCAGTACCTTTTCCACCGATAACACATTGCATAATATTGCAATCTAGAGCAAGGCAGAGGGCCTAATTAAAAACATGGACTGGGTTGTCAACATGCAATCACAACAGTACTTGGACAAACACCACTCAGATTGTTTGTGAATGACAGTCATTTGGTTTCCCATACTTAACAAGGAATGCCATACGTGGTCATCATTGTCTCGCATCATGCAACGGGGGCATGTGCCATGTGTCAAACGCAAAAGCAAAAACAGCAGACGGCCCCTATGAAGCGCAAAAACAAAAGACCCAGATATGAATCACTGCAGTGATGCACAAGCGGTAACATTCTGAACAACAGACACTAATTGCATGCAAGCCCTGACACCTTCCTAGGCCCACGAGCCTGATTCTGGAACACCTGATTCCCATCACCAAAAAAAGGCTATGCAATACCTTTTCCACCGATAACACATTGCACAATATTGCAATCTAGAGCAAGGCAGAGGGCCCAATTAAAAACATGGACTGGGTTGTCAACATGCAATCACAACAGTACTTGGACAAACACCACTCAGATTGTTTGTGAATGACAGTCATTTGGTTTCCCATACTTAACAAGGAATGCCATACGTGGTCATCATTGTCTCGCATCATGCAACGCGGGCATGTGCCATGTGTCAAACGCAAAAGCAAAAACAGCAGACGGCCCCTATGAAGCGCAAAAACAAAAGACCCAGATATGAATCACTGCAGTGATGCACAAGCGGTAACATTCTGAACAACAGACACTAATTGCATGCAAGCCCTGACACCTTCCCA
Source organism: Eutreptiella sp. 'Long Island Sound 2002' (assembly GCA_964036045.1). NCBI lineage: Eukaryota > Euglenozoa > Euglenophyceae > Eutreptiales > Eutreptiaceae > Eutreptiella > Eutreptiella sp. 'Long Island Sound 2002'. The sequence continues at coordinate 129,784,463 of OZ038383.1, forward strand.
GACCCACGAGCCTGATTCTGGAACACCTGATTCCCATCACCAAAAAACGGCTATGCAGTACCTTTTCCACCGATAACACATTGCATACAATTGCAATCTAGAGCAAGGCAGAGGGCCTAATTAAAAACATGGACTGGGTTGTCAACATGCAATCACAACAGTACTTGGACAAACACCACTCAGATTGTTTGTGAATGACAGTCATTTGGTTTCCCATACTTAACAAGGAATGCCATACGTGGTCATCATTGTCTCGCATCATGCAACGGGGGCATGTGCCATGTGTCAAACGCAAAAGCAAAAACAGCAGACGGCACCTATGAAGCGCAAAAACAAAAGACCCAGATATGAATCACTGCAGTGATGCACAAGCGGTAACATTCTGAACAACAGACACTAATTGCATGCAAGCCCTGACACCTTCCCAGACCCACGAGCCTGATTCTGGAACACCTGATTCCCATCACCAAAAAACGGCTATGCAGTACCTTTTCCACCGATAACACATTGCACAATATTGCAATCTAGAGCAAGGCAGAGGGCCTAATTAAAAACATGGACTGGGTTGTCAACATGCAATCACAACAGTACTTGGACAAACACCACTCAGATTGTTTGTGAATGACAGTCATTTGGTTTCCCATACTTAACAAGGAATGCCATACGTGGTCATCATTGTCTCGCATCATGCAACGCGGGCATGTGCCATGTGTCAAACGCAAAAGCAAAAACAGCAGACGGCCCCTATGAAGCGCAAAAACAAAAGACCCAGATATGAATCACTGCAGTGATGCACAGGCGGTAACATTCTGAACAACAGACACTAATTGCATGCAAGCCCTGACACCTTCCCAGGCCCACGAGCCTGATTCTGGAACACCTGATTCCCATCACCAAAAAACGGCTATGCAGTACCTTTTCCACCGATAACACATTGCATAATATTGCAATCTAGAGCAAGGCAGAGGGCCTAATTAAAAACATGGACTGGGTTGACAACATGCAATCACAACAGTACTTGGACAAACACCACTCAGATTGTTTGTGAATGACAGTCATTTGGTTTCCCATACTTAACAAGGAATGCCATACGTGGTCATCATTGTCTCGCATCATGCAATGCGGGCATGTGCCATGTGTCAAACGCAAAAGCAAAAACAGCAGACGGCCCCTATGAAGCGCAAAAACAAAAGACCCAGATATGAATCACTGCAGTGATGCACAAGCGGTAACATTCTGAACAACAGACACTAATTGCATGCAAGCCCTGACACCTTCCCAGACCCACGAGCCTGATTCTGGAACACCTGATTCCCATCACCAAAAAACGGCTATGCAGTACCTTTTCCACCGATAACACATTGCATACAATTGCAATCTAGAGCAAGGCAGAGGGCCTAATTAAAAACATGGACTGGGTTGTCAACATGCAATCACAACAGTACTTGGACAAACACCACTCAGATTGCTTGTGAATGACAGTCATTTGGTTTCCCATACTTAACAAGGAATGCCATACGTGGTCATCATTGTCTCGCATCATGCAACGGGGGCATGTGCCATGTGTCAAACGCAAAAGCAAAAACAGCAGACGGCACCTATGAAGCGCAAAAACAAAAGACCCAGATATGAATCACTGCAGTGATGCACAAGCGGTAACATTCTGAACAACAGACACTAATTGCATGCAAGCCCTGACACCTTCCCAGACCCACGAGCCTGATTCTGGAACACCTGATTCCCATCACCAAAAAACGGCTATGCAGTACCTTTTCCACCGATAACACATTGCATACAATTGCAATCTAGAGCAAGGCAGAGGGCCTAATTAAAAACATGGACTGGGTTGTCAACATGCAATCACAACAGTACTTGGACAAACACCACTCAGATTGTTTGTGAATGACAGTCATTTGGTTTCCCATACTTAACAAGGAATGCCATACGTGGTCATCATTGTCTCGCATCATGCAACGCGGGCATGTACCATGTGTCAAACGCAAAAGCAAAAACAGCAGACGGCCCCTATGAAGCGCAAAAACAAAAGACCCAGATATGAATCACTGCAGTGATGCACAGGCGGTAACATTCTGAACAACAGACACTAATTGCATGCAAGCCCTGACACCTTCCCAGGCCCACGAGCCTGATTCTGGAACACCTGATTCCCATCACCAAAAAACGGCTATGCAGTACCTTTTCCACCGATAACACATTGCATAATATTGCAATCTAGAGCAAGGCAGAGGGCCTAATTAAAAACATGGACTGGGTTGACAACATGCAATCACAACAGTACTTGGACAAACACCACTCAGATTGTTTGTGAATGACAGTCATTTGGTTTCCCATACTTAACAAGGAATGCCATACGTGGTCATCATTGTCTCGCATCATGCAATGCGGGCATGTGCCATGTGTCAAACGCAAAAGCAAAAACAGCAGACGGCCCCTATGAAGCGCAAAAACAAAAGACCCAGATATGAATCACTGCAGTGATGCACAAGCGGTAACATTCTGAACAACAGACACTAATTGCATGCAAGCCCTGACACCTTCCTAGGCCCACGAGCCTGATTCTGGTGCACCTGATTCCCATCACCAAAAAACGGCTATGCAATACCTTTTCCACCGATAACACATTGCATAATATTGCAATCTAGAGCAAGGCAGAGGGCCTAATTAAAAACATGGACTGGGTTGTCAACATGCAATCACAACAGTACTTGGACAAACACCACTCAGATTGTTTGTGAATGACAGTCATTTGGTTTCCCATACTTCAGGGGGGGGGGAAAAATGCGGTCGCCGGGATTGGAAAAAAATGCGGAAAAATGCGGAAAAAATGCGGAAAATGCGAGAAAAAATGCGGCATAAAATGCGGTTTTGCTAAAATGCTATAGGACTCCCAAAACCCCTATGTTCATCAAGACGCATGTTGATCTGTTGACACCATCGCTCCATCAATGTGAAGACTACGGCCCCGGCTCAACATGCAAAGCGTGGTAGGGAAGTCTCACCCTTCTACTGTGGTTTAGGAGGAGGGGCGTTACACCCTCGGCAAGAAGCAGCAGAGCCCCAATACTGCCTCCGCCCCATACCCCATTGAAGCAACCGGCTATTCGCCCCTCAATGGCGTCGGCGGGCAGAATGCATTGGTACTTCTGCAACCAAGCACGCACAAGGGGGTGATCCAGTTTGTCCAACGGGATGCCGGCACCGGCGAAGGCAAAGACCGTATCATCAGCGGCCTTGTTCTTGTCGTTGCATGACGCCACAACGGATTGTAGGCTGGGCTGCCTCATTGCGGCTTTATGAGGTAGAGCATCTGCCTCTGCCTCTAGGCGGCGCTCGACCCGTGCCTTCTCCCTCTTCTGCATAGTCTCAACGGCCACCTGGTGCTTTTTGGAGTCCAAATGACATTGGACTGTGCTCTTCGTTGTGTGGCTCACGGGGCATCCACACGCATCGCACCATAGTACTTCAATACCAAGATCATTGGTGCGGAGACTCAGGGGATGGCCAGGGAATTGTTCCTTCCGCTTCCCAGGGCCCATGGTGCAATACTTTGCGCCGGCACCACCTCTCCCCTTACCACGTACTTTGCGGCGGGGTGGGCTATTTCCATCATCAGATGTGGGCTCAGAAGGAGGGCAATGGGAGGGCATAGCATGTGACATGTCTAAGGGAAAAGGAGCCATGTAACAAACAAAAGTGGCGGTGTTGGGAAGGTATGCAAACACTGACTTGACTACAAAACTACCCTTTAGTTGAACTACACAATGCCACTTGAATGTATCCTCTTGAACATTACACTAAGGGACCTGCCCAGAAAATGCGAAAAAAAATGCGGAAAATGCGAAAAAATGCGAATCGCATTTTCCCCCCCCCCCTGCATACTTAACAAGGAATGCCATACGTGGTCATCATTGTCTCGCATCATGCAACGGGGGCATGTGCCATGTGTCAAACGCAAAAGCAAAAACAGCAGACGGCACCTATGAAGCGCAAAAACAAAAGACCCAGATATGAATCACTGCAGTGATGCACAAGCGGTAACATTCTGAACAACAGACACTAATTGCATGCAAGCCCTGACACCTTCCCAGACCCACGAGCCTGATTCTGGAACACCTGATTCCCATCACCAAAAAACGGCTATGCAGTACCTTTTCCACCGATAACACATTGCATACAATTGCAATCTAGAGCAAGGCAGAGGGCCTAATTAAAAACATGGACTGGGTTGTCAACATGCAATCACAACAGTACTTGGACAAACACCACTCAGATTGTTTGTGAATGACAGTCATTTGGTTTCCCATACTTAACAAGGAATGCCATACGTGGTCATCATTGTCTCGCATCATGCAACGCGGGCATGTACCATGTGTCAAACGCAAAAGCAAAAACAGCAGACGGCCCCTATGAAGCGCAAAAACAAAAGACCCAGATATGAATCACTGCAGTGATGCACAGGCGGTAACATTCTGAACAACAGACACTAATTGCATGCAAGCCCTGACACCTTCCCAGGCCCACGAGCCTGATTCTGGAACACCTGATTCCCATCACCAAAAAACGGCTATGCAGTACCTTTTCCACCGATAACACATTGCATAATATTGCAATCTAGAGCAAGGCAGAGGGCCTAATTAAAAACATGGACTGGGTTGACAACATGCAATCACAACAGTACTTGGACAAACACCACTCAGATTGTTTGTGAATGACAGTCATTTGGTTTCCCATACTTAACAAGGAATGCCATACGTGGTCATCATTGTCTCGCATCATGCAACGGGGGCATGTGCCATGTGTCAAACGCAAAAGCAAAAACAGCAGACGGCCCCTATGAAGCGCAAAAACAAAAGACCCAGATATGAATCACTGCAGTGATGCACAAGCGGTAACATTCTGAACAACAGACACTAATTGCATGCAAGCCCTGACACCTTCCTAGGCCCACGAGCCTGATTCTGGTGCACCTGATTCCCATCACCAAAAAACGGCTATGCAATACCTTTTCCACCGATAACACATTGCACAATATTGCAATCTAGAGCAAGGCAGAGGGCCTAATTAAAAACATGGACTGGGTTGTCAACATGCAATCACAACAGTACTTGGACAAACACCACTCAGATTGTTTGTGAATGACAGTCATTTGGTTTCCCATACTTAACAAGGAATGCCATACGTGGTCATCATTGTCTCGCATCATGCAACGGGGGCATGTGCCATGTGTCAAACGCAAAAGCAAAAACAGCAGACGGCCCCTATGAAGCGCAAAAACAAAAGACCCAGATATGAATCACTGCAGTGATGCACAGGCGGTAACATTCTGAACAACAGAACCAAATTGCATGCAAGCCCTGACACCTTCCCAGGCCCACGAGCCTGATTCTGGAACACCTGATTCCCATCACCAAAAAACGGCTATGCAGTACCTTTTCCACCGATAACACATTGCATAATATTGCAATCTAGAGCAAGGCAGAGGGCCTAATTAAAAACATGGACTGGGTTGACAACATGCAATCACAACAGTACTTGGACAAACACCACTCAGATTGTTTGTGAATGACAGTCATTTGGTTTCCCATACTTAACAAGGAATGCCATACGTGGTCATCATTGTCTCGCATCATGCAATGCGGGCATGTGCCATGTGTCAAACGCAAAAGCAAAAACAGCAGACGGCCCCTATGAAGCGCAAAAACAAAAGACCCAGATATGAATCACTGCAGTGATGCACAAGCGGTAACATTCTGAACAACAGACACTAATTGCATGCAAGCCCTGACACCTTCCTAGGCCCACGAGCCTGATTCTGGTGCACCTGATTCCCATCACCAAAAAACGGCTATGCAATACCTTTTCCACCGATAACACATTGCACAATATTGCAATCTAGAGCAAGGCAGAGGGCCTAATTAAAAACATGGACTGGGTTGTCAACATGCAATCACAACAGTACTTGGACAAACACCACTCAGATTGTTTGTGAATGACAGTCATTTGGTTTCCCATACTTAACAAGGAATGCCATACGTGGTCATCATTGTCTCGCATCATGCAACGGGGGCATGTGCCATGTGTCAAACGCAAAAGCAAAAACAGCAGACGGCCCCTATGAAGCGCAAAAACAAAAGACCCAGATATGAATCACTGCAGTGATGCACAAGCGGTAACATTCTGAACAACAGACACTAATTGCATGCAAGCCCTGACACCTTCCTAGGCCCACAAGCCTGATTCTGGTGCACCTGATTCCCATCACCAAAAAACGGCTATGCAATACCTTTTCCACCGATAACACATTGCACAATATTGCAATCTAGAGCAAGGCAGAGGGCCTAATTAAAAACATGGACTGGGTTGTCAACATGCAATCACAACAGTACTTGGACAAACACCACTCAGATTGTTTGTGAATGACAGTCATTTGGTTTCCCATACTTAACAAGGAATGCCATACGTGGTCATCATTGTCTCGCATCATGCAACGGGGGCATGTGCCATGTGTCAAACGCAAAAGCAAAAACAGCAGACGGCCCCTATGAAGCGCAAAAACAAAAGACCCAGATATGAATCACTGCAGTGATGCACAGGCGGTAACATTCTGAACAACAGAACCAAATTGCATGCAAGCCCTGACACCTTCCCAGGCCCACGAGCCTGATTCTGGAACACCTGATTCCCATCACCAAAAAACGGCTATGCAGTACCTTTTCCACCGATAACACATTGCACAATATTGCAATCTAGAGCAAGGCAGAGGGCCTAATTAAAAACATGGACTGGGTTGTCAACATGCAATCACAACAGTACTTGGACAAACACCACTCAGATTGTTTGTGAATGACAGTCATTTGGTTTCCCATACTTAACAAGGAATGCCATACGTGGTCATCATTGTCTCGCATCATGCAACGCGGGCATGTGCCATGTGTCAAACGCAAAAGCAAAAACAGCAGACGGCCCCTATGAAGCGCAAAAACAAAAGACCCAGATATGAATCACTGCAGTGATGCACAAGCGGTAACATTCTGAACAACAGACACTAATTGCATGCAAGCCCTGACACCTTCCCAGACCCACGAGCCTGATTCTGGAACACCTGATTCCCATCACCAAAAAACGGCTATGCAGTACCTTTCCCACCGATAACACATTGCACAATATTGCAATCTAGAGCAACGCAGAGGGCCTAATTAAAAACATGGACTGGGTTGTCAACATGCAATCACAACAGTACTTGGACAAACACCACTCAGATTGTTTGTGAATGACAGTCATTTGGTTTCCCATACTTAACAAGGAATGCCATACGTGGTCATCATTGTCTCGCATCATGCAACGCGGGCATGTACCATGTGTCAAACGCAAAAGCAAAAACAGCAGACGGCCCCTATGAAGCGCAAAAACAAAAGACCCAGATATGAATCACTGCAGTGATGCACAGGCGGTAACATTCTGAACAACAGACACTAATTGCATGCAAGCCCTGACACCTTCCCAGACCCACGAGCCTGATTCTGGAACACCTGATTCCCATCACCAAAAAACGGCTATGCAGTACCTTTTCCACCGATAACACATTGCATAATATTGCAATCTAGAGCAAGGCAGAGGGCCTAATTAAAAACATGGACTGGGTTGTCAACATGCAATCACAACAGTACTTGGACAAACACCACTCAGATTGTTTGTGAATGACAGTCATTTGGTTTCCCGTACTTAACAAGGAATGCCATACGTGGTCATCATTGTCTCGCATCATGCAACGGGGGCATGTGCCATGTGTCAAACGCAAAAGCAAAAGCAGCAGACGGCACCTATGAAGCGCAAAAACAAAAGACCCAGATATGAATCACTGCAGTGATGCACAGGCGGTAACATTCTGAACAACAGAACCAAATTGCATGCAAGCCCTGACACCTTCCTAGGCCCACGAGCCTGATTCTGGAACACCTGATTCCCATCACCAAAAAAAGGCTATGCAATACCTTTTCCACCGATAACACATTGCACAATATTGCAATCTAGAGCAAGGCAGAGGGCCTAATTAAAAACATGGACTGGGTTGTCAACATGCAATCACAACAGTACTTGGACAAACACCACTCAGATTGTTTGTGAATGACAGTCATTTGGTTTCCCATACTTAACAAGGAATGCCATACGTGGTCATCATTGTCTCGCATCATGCAACGCGGGCATGTGCCATGTGTCAAACGCAAAAGCAAAAACAGCAGACGGCCCCTATGAAGCGCAAAAACAAAAGACCCAGATATGAATCACTGCAGTGATGCACAAGCGGTAACATTCTGAACAACAGACACTAATTGCATGCAAGCCCTGACACCTTCCCAGACCCACGAGCCTGATTCTGGAACACCTGATTCCCATCACCAAAAAACGGCTATGCAGTACCTTTTCCACCGATAACACATTGCACAATATTGCAATCTAGAGCAACGCAGAGGGCCTAATTAAAAACATGGACTGGGTTGTCAACATGCAATCACAACAGTACTTGGACAAACACCACTCAGATTGTTTGTGAATGACAGTCATTTGGTTTCCCATACTTAACAAGGAATGCCATACGTGGTCATCATTGTCTCGCATCATGCAACGGGGGCATGTGCCATGTGTCAAACGCAAAAGCAAAAACAGCAGACGGCACCTATGAAGCGCAAAAACAAAAGACCCAGATATGAATCACTGCAGTGATGCACAGGCGGTAACATTCTGAACAACAGACACTAATTGCATGCAAGCCCTGACACCTTCCCAGACCCACGAGCCTGATTCTGGAACACCTGATTCCCATCACCAAAAAACGGCTATGCAGTACCTTTTCCACCGATAACACATTGCATAATATTGCAATCTAGAGCAAGGCAGAGGGCCTAATTAAAAACATGGACTGGGTTGACAACATGCAATCACAACAGTACTTGGACAAACACCACTCAGATTGTTTGTGAATGACAGTCATTTGGTTTCCCATACTTAACAAGGAATGCCATACGTGGTCATCATTGTCTCGCATCATGCAACGCGGGCATGTGCCATGTGTCAAACGCAAAAGCAAAAACAGCAGACGGCCCCTATGAGGCGCAAAAACAAAAGACCCAGATATGAATCACTGCAGTGATGCACAAGCGGTAACATTCTGAACAACAGACACTAATTGCATGCAAGCCCTGACACCTTCCTAGGCCCACGAGCCTGATTCTGGTGCACCTGATTCCCATCACCAAAAAACGGCTATGCAATACCTTTTCCACCGATAACACATTGCACAATATTGCAATCTAGAGCAAGGCAGAGGGCCTAATTAAAAACATGGACTGGGTTGTCAACATGCAATCACAACAGTACTTGGACAAACACCACTCAGATTGTTTGTGAATGACAGTCATTTGGTTTCCCATACTTAACAAGGAATGCCATACGTGGTCATCATTGTCTCGCATCATGCAACGGGGGCATGTGCCATGTGTCAAACGCAAAAGCAAAAACAGCAGACGGCACCTATGAAGCGCAAAAACAAAAGACCCAGATATGAATCACTGCAGTGATGCACAGGCGGTAACATTCTGAACAACAGAACCAAATTGCATGCAAGCCCTGACACCTTCCCAGGCCCACGAGCCTGATTCTGGAACACCTGATTCCCATCACCAAAAAACGGCTATGCAGTACCTTTTCCACCGATAACACATTGCATAATATTGCAATCTAGAGCAAGGCAGAGGGCCTAATTAAAAACATGGACTGGGTTGTCAACATGCAATCACAACAGTACTTGGACAAACACCACTCAGATTGTTTGTGAATGACAGTCATTTGGTTTCCCATACTTAACAAGGAATGCCATACGTGGTCATCATTGTCTCGCATCATGCAACGCGGGCATGTGCCATGTGTCAAACGCAAAAGCAAAAACAGCAGACGGCCCCTATGAAGCGCAAAAACAAAAGACCCAGATATGAATCACTGCAGTGATGCACAGGCGGTAACATTCTGAACAACAGACACTAATTGCATGCAAGCCCTGACACCTTCCTAGGCCCACGAGCCTGATTCTGGAACACCTGATTCCCATCACCAAAAAAAGGCTATGCAATACCTTTTCCACCGATAACACATTGCACAATATTGCAATCTAGAGCAAGGCAGAGGGCCTAATTAAAAACATGGACTGGGTTGTCAACATGCAATCACAACAGTACTTGGACAAACACCACTCAGATTGTTTGTGAATGACAGTCATTTGGTTTCCCATACTTAACAAGGAATGCCATACGTGGTCATCATTGTCTCGCATCATGCAACGGGGGCATGTGCCATGTGTCAAACGCAAAAGCAAAAACAGCAGACGGCACCTATGAAGCGCAAAAACAAAAGACCCAGTCTAGAGCAAGGCAGAGGGCCTAATTAAAAACATGGACTGGGTTGTCAACATGCAATCACAACAGTACTTGGACAAACACCACTCAGATTGTTTGTGAATGACAGTCATTTGGTTTCCCATACTTAACAAGGAATGCCATACGTGGTCATCATTGTCTCGCATCATGCAACGGGGGCATGTGCCATGTGTCAAACGCAAAAGCAAAAACAGCAGACGGCCCCTATGAAGCGCAAAAACAAAAGACCCAGATATGAATCACTGCAGTGATGCACAAGCGGTAACATTCTGAACAACAGACACTAATTGCATGCAAGCCCTGACACCTTCCCAGACCCACGAGCCTGATTCTGGAACACCTGATTCCCATCACCAAAAAACGGCTATGCAGTACCTTTTCCACCGATAACACATTGCACAATATTGCAATCTAGAGCAACGCAGAGGGCCTAATTAAAAACATGGACTGGGTTGTCAACATGCAATCACAACAGTACTTGGACAAACACCACTCAGATTGTTTGTGAATGACAGTCATTTGGTTTCCCATACTTAACAAGGAATGCCATACGTGGTCATCATTGTCTCGCATCATGCAACGCGGGCATGTACCATGTGTCAAACGCAAAAGCAAAAACAGCAGACGGCCCCTATGAAGCGCAAAAACAAAAGACCCAGATATGAATCACTGCAGTGATGCACAGGCGGTAACATTCTGAACAACAGACACTAATTGCATGCAAGCCCTGACACCTTCCCAGACCCACGAGCCTGATTCTGGAACACCTGATTCCCATCACCAAAAAACGGCTATGCAGTACCTTTTCCACCGATAACACATTGCATAATATTGCAATCTAGAGCAAGGCAGAGGGCCTAATTAAAAACATGGACTGGGTTGTCAACATGCAATCACAACAGTACTTGGACAAACACCACTCAGATTGTTTGTGAATGACAGTCATTTGGTTTCCCATACTTAACAAGGAATGCCATACGTGGTCATCATTGTCTCGCATCATGCAACGGGGGCATGTGCCATGTGTCAAACGCAAAAGCAAAAGCAGCAGACGGCACCTATGAAGCGCAAAAACAAAAGACCCAGATATGAATCACTGCAGTGATGCACAGGCGGTAACATTCTGAACAACAGAACCAAATTGCATGCAAGCCCTGACACCTTCCTAGGCCCACGAGCCTGATTCTGGAACACCTGATTCCCATCACCAAAAAAAGGCTATGCAATACCTTTTCCACCGATAACACATTGCACAATATTGCAATCTAGAGCAAGGCAGAGGGCCTAATTAAAAACATGGACTGGGTTGTCAACATGCAATCACAACAGTACTTGGACAAACACCACTCAGATTGTTTGTGAATGACAGTCATTTGGTTTCCCATACTTAACAAGGAATGCCATACGTGGTCATCATTGTCTCGCATCATGCAACGGGGGCATGTGCCATGTGTCAAACGCAAAAGCAAAAACAGCAGACGGCCCCTATGAAGCGCAAAAACAAAAGACCCAGATATGAATCACTGCAGTGATGCACAAGCGGTAACATTCTGAACAACAGACACTAATTGCATGCAAGCCCTGACACCTTCCCAGACCCACGAGCCTGATTCTGGAACACCTGATTCCCATCACCAAAAAACGGCTATGCAGTACCTTTTCCACCGATAACACATTGCACAATATTGCAATCTAGAGCAACGCAGAGGGCCTAATTAAAAACATGGACTGGGTTGTCAACATGCAATCACAACAGTACTTGGACAAACACCACTCAGATTGTTTGTGAATGACAGTCATTTGGTTTCCCATACTTAACAAGGAATGCCATACGTGGTCATCATTGTCTCGCATCATGCAACGGGGGCATGTGCCATGTGTCAAACGCAAAAGCAAAAACAGCAGACGGCCCCTATGAAGCGCAAAAACAAAAGACCCAGATATGAATCACTGCAGTGATGCACAGGCGGTAACATTCTGAACAACAGACACTAATTGCATGCAAGCCCTGACACCTTCCCAGACCCACGAGCCTGATTCTGGAACACCTGATTCCCATCACCAAAAAACGGCTATGCAGTACCTTTTCCACCGATAACACATTGCATAATATTGCAATCTAGAGCAAGGCAGAGGGCCTAATTAAAAACATGGACTGGGTTGACAACATGCAATCACAACAGTACTTGGACAAACACCACTCAGATTGTTTGTGAATGACAGTCATTTGGTTTCCCATACTTAACAAGGAATGCCATACGTGGTCATCATTGTCTCGCATCATGCAACGGGGGCATGTGCCATGTGTCAAACGCAAAAGCAAAAACAGCAGACGGCCCCTATGAAGCGCAAAAACAAAAGACCCAGATATGAATCACTGCAGTGATGCACAAGCGGTAACATTCTGAACAACAGACACTAATTGCATGCAAGCCCTGACACCTTCCTAGGCCCACGAGCCTGATTCTGGTGCACCTGATTCCCATCACCAAAAAACGGCTATGCAATACCTTTTCCACCGATAACACATTGCACAATATTGCAATCTAGAGCAAGGCAGAGGGCCTAATTAAAAACATGGACTGGGTTGTCAACATGCAATCACAACAGTACTTGGACAAACACCACTCAGATTGTTTGTGAATGACAGTCATTTGGTTTCCCATACTTAACAAGGAATGCCATACGTGGTCATCATTGTCTCGCATCATGCAACGGGGGCATGTGCCATGTGTCAAACGCAAAAGCAAAAACAGCAGACGGCACCTATGAAGCGCAAAAACAAAAGACCCAGATATGAATCACTGCAGTGATGCACAGGCGGTAACATTCTGAACAACACAACCAAATTGCATGCAAGCCCTGACACCTTCCCAGGCCCACGAGCCTGATTCTGGAACACCTGATTCCCATCACCAAAAAACGGCTATGCAGTACCTTTTCCACCGATAACACATTGCATAATATTGCAATCTAGAGCAAGGCAGAGGGCCTCATTTAATCCATGGACTGGGTTGTCAACATGCAATCACAACAGTACTTGGACAAACACCACTCAGATTGTTTGTGAATGACAGTCATTTGGTTTCCCATACTTAACAAGGAATGCCATACGTGGTCATCATTGTCTCGCATCATGCAACGCGGGCATGTGCCATGTGTCAAACGCAAAAGCAAAAACAGCAGACGGCCCCTATGAAGCGCAAAAACAAAAGACCCCGATATGAATCACTGCAGTGATGCACAGGCGGTAACATTCTGAACAACAGACACTAATTGCATGCAAGCCCTGACACCTTCCTAGGCCCACGAGCCTGATTCTGGAACACCTGATTCCCATCACCAAAAAAAGGCTATGCAATACCTTTTCCACCGATAACACATTGCACAATATTGCAATCTAGAGCAAGGCAGAGGGCCTAATTAAAAACATGGACTGGGTTGTCAACATGCAATCACAACAGTACTTGGACAAACACCACTCAGATTGTTTGTGAATGACAGTCATTTGGTTTCCCATACTTAACAAGGAATGCCATACGTGGTCATCATTGTCTCGCATCATGCAACGGGGGCATGTGCCATGTGTCAAACGCAAAAGCAAAAACAGCAGACGGCACCTATGAAGCGCAAAAACAAAAGACCCAGTCTAGAGCAAGGCAGAGGGCCTCATTTAATCCATGGACTGGGTTGTCAACATGCAATCACAACAGTACTTGGACAAACACCACTCAGATTGTTTGTGAATGACAGTCATTTGGTTTCCCATACTTAACAAGGAATGCCATACGTGGTCATCATTGTCTCGCATCATGCAACGGGGGCATGTGCCATGTGTCAAACGCAAAAGCAAAAACAGCAGACGGCCCCTATGAAGCGCAAAAACAAAAGACCCAGATATGAATCACTGCAGTGATGCACAAGCGGTAACATTCTGAACAACAGACACTAATTGCATGCAAGCCCTGACACCTTCCCAGACCCACGAGCCTGATTCTGGAACACCTGATTCCCATCACCAAAAAACGGCTATGCAGTACCTTTTCCACCGATAACACATTGCACAATATTGCAATCTAGAGCAACGCAGAGGGCCTAATTAAAAACATGGACTGGGTTGTCAACATGCAATCACAACAGTACTTGGACAAACACCACTCAGATTGTTTGTGAATGACAGTCATTTGGTTTCCCATACTTAACAAGGAATGCCATACGTGGTCATCATTGTCTCGCATCATGCAACGCGGGCATGTGCCATGTGTCAAACGCAAAAGCAAAAACAGCAGACGGCCCCTATGAAGCGCAAAAACAAAAGACCCAGATATGAATCACTGCAGTGATGCACAGGCGGTAACATTCTGAACAACAGACACTAATTGCATGCAAGCCCTGACACCTTCCTAGGCCCACGAGCCTGATTCTGGAACACCTGATTCCCATCACCAAAAAAAGGCTATGCAATACCTTTTCCACCGATAACACATTGCACAATATTGCAATCTAGAGCAAGGCAGAGGGCCTAATTAAAAACATGGACTGGGTTGTCAACATGCAATCACAACAGTACTTGGACAAACACCACTCAGATTGTTTGTGAATGACAGTCATTTGGTTTCCCATACTTAACAAGGAATGCCATACGTGGTCATCATTGTCTCACATCATGCAACGGGGGCATGTGCCATGTGTCAAACGCAAAAGCAAAAACAGCAGACGGCCCCTATGAAGCGCAAAAACAAAAGACCCAGATATGAATCACTGCAGTGATGCACAAGCGGTAACATTCTGAACAACAGACACTAATTGCATGCAAGCCCTGACACCTTCCCAGACCCACGAGCCTGATTCTGGAACACCTGATTCCCATCACCAAAAAACGGCTATGCAGTACCTTTTCCACCGATAACACATTGCACAATATTGCAATCTAGAGCAACGCAGAGGGCCTCATTTAATCCATGGACTGGGTTGTCAACATGCAATCACAACAGTACTTGGACAAACACCACTCAGATTGTTTGTGAATGACAGTCATTTGGTTTCCCATACTTAACAAGGAATGCCATACGTGGTCATCATTGTCTCGCATCATGCAACGGGGGCATGTGCCATGTGTCAAACGCAAAAGCAAAAACAGCAGACGGCCCCTATGAAGCGCAAAAACAAAAGACCCAGATATGAATCACTGCAGTGATGCACAAGCGGTAACATTCTGAAAAACAGACACTAATTGCATGCAAGCCCTGACACCTTCCCAGACCCACGAGCCTGATTCTGGAACACCTGATTCCCATCACCAAAAAACGGCTATGCAGTACCTTTTCCACCGATAACACATTGCACAATATTGCAATCTAGAGCAAGGCAGAGGGCCTAATTAAAAACATGGACTGGGTTGTCAACATGCAATCACAACAGTACTTGGACAAACACCACTCAGATTGTTTGTGAATGACAGTCATTTGGTTTCCCATACTTAACAAGGAATGCCATACGTGGTCATCATTGTCTCGCATCATGCAACGCGGGCATGTGCCATGTGTCAAACGCAAAAGCAAAAACAGCAGACGGCCCCTATGAAGCGCAAAAACAAAAGACCCAGATATGAATCACTGCAGTGATGCACAAGCGATAACATTCTGAACAACAGACACTAATTGCATGCAAGCCCTGACACCTTCCCAGGCCCACGAGCCTGATTCTGGAACACCTGATTCTGATCACCAAAAAACGGCTATGCAGTACCTTTTCCACCGATAACACATTGCATAATATTGCAATCTAGAGCAAGGCAGAGGGCCTCATTTAATCCATGGACTGGGTTGTCAACATGCAATCACAACAGTACTTGGACAAACACCACTCAGATTGTTTGTGAATGACAGTCATTTGGTTTCCCATACTTAACAAGGAATGCCATACGTGGTCATCATTGTCTCGCATCATGCAACGGGGGCATGTGCCATGTGTCAAACGCAAAAGCAAAAACAGCAGACGGCCCCTATGAGGCGCAAAAACAAAAGACCCAGATATGAATCACTGCAGTGATGCACAAGCGGTAACATTCTGAACAACAGACACTAATTGCATGCAAGCCCTGACACCTTCCCAGGCCCACGAGCCTGATTCTGGAACACCTGATTCTGATCACCAAAAAACGGCTATGCAGTACCTTTTCCACCGATAACACATTGCACAATATTGCAATCTAGAGCAAGGCAGAGGGCCCAATTAAAAACATGGACTGGGTTGACAACATGCAATCACAACAGTACTTGGACAAACACCACTCAGATTGTTTGTGAATGACAGTCATTTGGTTTCCCGTACTTAACAAGGAATGCCATACGTGGTCATCATTGTCTCGCATCATGCAACGCGGGCATGTGCCATGTGTCAAACGCAAAAGCAAAAACAGCAGACGGCCCCTATGAAGCGCAAAAACAAAAGACCCAGATATGAATCACTGCAGTGATGCACAGGCGGTAACATTCTGAACAACAGACACTAATTGCATGCAAGCCCTGACACCTTCCCAGGCCCACGAGCCTGATTCTGGAACACCTGATTCTGATCACCAAAAACGGCTATGCAGTACCTTTTCCACCGATAACACATTGCACAATATTGCAATCTAGAGCAAGGCAGAGGGCCTAATTAAAAACATGGACTGGGTTGTCAACATGCAATCACAACAGTACTTGGACAAACACCACTCAGATTGTTTGTGAATGACAGTCATTTGGTTTCCCATACTTAACAAGGAATGCCATACGTGGTCATCATTGTGTCGCATCATGCAACGCGGGCATGTGCCATGTGTCAAACGCAAAAGCAAAAACAGCAGACGGCCCCTATGAAGCGCAAAAACAAAAGACCCAGATATGAATCACTGCAGTGATGCACAGGCGGTAACATTCTGAACAACAGACACTAATTGCATGCAAGCCCTGACACCTTCCTAGGCCCACGAGCCTGATTCTGGAACACCTGATTCTGATCACCAAAAAACGGCTATGCAGTACCTTTTCCACCGATAACACATTGCACAATATTGCAATCTAGAGCAAGGCAGAGGGCCTCATTTAATCCATGGACTGGGTTGTCAACATGCAATCACAACAGTACTTGGACAAACACCACTCAGATTGTTTGTGAATGACAGTCATTTGGTTTCCCATACTTAACAAGGAATGCCATACGTGGTCATCATTGTCTCGCATCATGCAACGGGGGCATGTGCCATGTGTCAAACGCAAAAGCAAAAACAGCAGACGGCCCCTATGAGGCGCAAAAACAAAAGACCCAGATATGAATCACTGCAGTGATGCACAAGCGATAACATTCTGAACAACAGACACTAATTGCATGCAAGCCCTGACACCTTCCCAGGCCCACGAGCCTGATTCTGGAACACCTGATTCTGATCACCAAAAAACGGCTATGCAGTACCTTTTCCACCGATAACACATTGCATACAATTGCAATCTAGAGCAAGGCAGAGGGCCCAATTAAAAACATGGACTGGGTTGACAACATGCAATCACAACAGTACTTGGACAAACACCACTCAGATTGTTTGTGAATGACAGTCATTTGGTTTCCCGTACTTAACAAGGAATGCCATACGTGGTCATCATTGTCTCGCATCATGCAACGCGGGCATGTGCCATGTGTCAAACGCAAAAGCAAAAACAGCAGACGGCCCCTATGAAGCGCAAAAACAAAAGACCCAGATATGAATCACTGCAGTGATGCACAAGCGGTAACATTCTGAACAACAGACACTAATTGCATGCAAGCCCTGACACCTTCCCAGACCCACGAGCCTGATTCTGGAACACCTGATTCCCATCACCAAAAAACGGCTATGCAGTACCTTTTCCACCGATAACACATTGCACAATATTGCAATCTAGAGCAACGCAGAGGGCCTAATTAAAAACATGGACTGGGTTGTCAACATGCAATCACAACAGTACTTGGACAAACACCACTCAGATTGTTTGTGAATGACAGTCATTTGGTTTCCCATACTTAACAAGGAATGCCATACGTGGTCATCATTGTCTCGCATCATGCAACGGGGGCATGTGCCATGTGTCAAACGCAAAAGCAAAAACAGCAGACGGCACCTATGAAGCGCAAAAACAAAAGACCCAGATATGAATCACTGCAGTGATGCACAGGCGGTAACATTCTGAACAACAGACACTAATTGCATGCAAGCCCTGACACCTTCCCAGACCCACGAGCCTGATTCTGGAAAACCTGATTCCCATCACCAAAAAACGGCTATGCAGTACCTTTTCCACCGATAACACATTGCATAATATTGCAATCTAGAGCAAGGCAGAGGGCCTAATTAAAAACATGGACTGGGTTGACAACATGCAATCACAACAGTACTTGGACAAACACCACTCAGATTGTTTGTGAATGACAGTCATTTGGTTTCCCATACTTAACAAGGAATGCCATACGTGGTCATCATTGTCTCGCATCATGCAACACGGGCATGTGCCATGTGTCAAACGCAAAAGCAAAAACAGCAGACGGCCCCTATGAAGCGCAAAAACAAAAGACCCAGATATGAATCACTGCAGTGATGCACAGGCGGTAACATTCTGAACAACAGAACCAAATTGCATGCAAGCCCTGACACCTTCCCAGGCCCACGAGCCTGATTCTGGAACACCTGATTCCCATCACCAAAAAACGGCTATGCAGTACCTTTTCCACCGATAACACATTGCATAATATTGCAATCTAGAGCAAGGCAGAGGGCCTCATTTAATCCATGGACTGGGTTGTCAACATGCAATCACAACAGTACTTGGACAAACACCACTCAGATTGTTTGTGAATGACAGTCATTTGGTTTCCCATACTTAACAAGGAATGCCATACGTGGTCATCATTGTCTCGCATCATGCAACGGGGGCATGTGCCATGTGTCAAACGCAAAAGCAAAAACAGCAGACGGCACCTATGAGGCGCAAAAACAAAAGACCCAGATATGAATCACTGCAGTGATGCACAAGCGATAACATTCTGAACAACAGACACTAATTGCATGCAAGCCCTGACACCTTCCCAGGCCCACGAGCCTGATTCTGGAACACCTGATTCTGATCACCAAAAAACGGCTATGCAGTACCTTTTCCACCGATAACACATTGCATACAATTGCAATCTAGAGCAAGGCAGAGGGCCCAATTAAAAACATGGACTGGGTTGACAACATGCAATCACAACAGTACTTGGACAAACACCACTCAGATTGTTTGTGAATGACAGTCATTTGGTTTCCCATACTTAACAAGGAATGCCATACGTGGTCATCATTGTCTCGCATCATGCAACGCGGGCATGTGCCATGTGTCAAACGCAAAAGCAAAAACAGCAGACGGCCCCTATGAAGCGCAAAAACAAAAGACCCAGATATGAATCACTGCAGTGATGCACAGGCGGTAACATTCTGAACAACAGACACTAATTGCATGCAAGCCCTGACACCTTCCCAGGCCCACGAGCCTGATTCTGGAACACCTGATTCCCATCACCAAAAAACGGCTATGCAGTACCTTTTCCACCGATAACACATTGCACAATATTGCAATCTAGAGCAAGGCAGAGGGCCTAATTAAAAACATGGACTGGGTTGTCAACATGCAATCACAACAGTACTTGGACAAACACCACTCAGATTGTTTGTGAATGACAGTCATTTGGTTTCCCATACTTAACAAGGAATGCCATACGTGGTCATCATTGTCTCGCATCATGCAACGGGGGCATGTGCCATGTGTCAAACGCAAAAGCAAAAACAGCAGACGGCACCTATGAGGCGCAAAAACAAAAGACCCAGATATGAATCACTGCAGTGATGCACAAGCGATAACATTCTGAACAACAGACACTAATTGCATGCAAGCCCTGACACCTTCCCAGGCCCACGAGCCTGATTCTGGAACACCTGATTCTGATCACCAAAAAACGGCTATGCAGTACCTTTTCCACCGATAACACATTGCATACAATTGCAATCTAGAGCAAGGCAGAGGGCCCAATTAAAAACATGGACTGGGTTGACAACATGCAATCACAACAGTACTTGGACAAACACCACTCAGATTGTTTGTGAATGACAGTCATTTGGTTTCCCGTACTTAACAAGGAATGCCATACGTGGTCATCATTGTCTCGCATCATGCAACGCGGGCATGTGCCATGTGTCAAACGCAAAAGCAAAAACAGCAGACGGCCCCTATGAAGCGCAAAAACAAAAGACCCAGATATGAATCACTGCAGTGATGCACAGGCGGTAACATTCTGAACAACAGACACTAATTGCATGCAAGCCCTGACACCTTCCCAGGCCCACGAGCCTGATTCTGGAACACCTGATTCCCATCACCAAAAAACGGCTATGCAGTACCTTTTCCACCGATAACACATTGCACAATATTGCAATCTAGAGCAAGGCAGAGGGCCTAATTAAAAACATGGACTGGGTTGTCAACATGCAATCACAACAGTACTTGGACAAACACCACTCAGATTGTTTGTGAATGACAGTCATTTGGTTTCCCATACTTAACAAGGAATGCCATACGTGGTCATCATTGTGTCGCATCATGCAACGCGGGCATGTGCCATGTGTCAAACGCAAAAGCAAAAACAGCAGACGGCCCCTATGAAGCGCAAAAACAAAAGACCCAGATATGAATCACTGCAGTGATGCACAGGCGGTAACATTCTGAACAACAGACACTAATTGCATGCAAGCCCTGACACCTTCCTAGGCCCACGAGCCTGATTCTGGAACACCTGATTCTGATCACCAAAAAACGGCTATGCAGTACCTTTTCCACCGATAACACATTGCACAATATTGCAATCTAGAGCAAGGCAGAGGGCCTCATTTAATCCATGGACTGGGTTGTCAACATGCAATCACAACAGTACTTGGACAAACACCACTCAGATTGTTTGTGAATGACAGTCATTTGGTTTCCCATACTTAACAAGGAATGCCATACGTGGTCATCATTGTCTCGCATCATGCAACGGGGGCATGTGCCATGTGTCAAACGCAAAAGCAAAAACAGCAGACGGCCCCTATGAGGCGCAAAAACAAAAGACCCAGATATGAATCACTGCAGTGATGCACAAGCGATAACATTCTGAACAACAGACACTAATTGCATGCAAGCCCTGACACCTTCCCAGGCCCACGAGCCTGATTCTGGAACACCTGATTCTGATCACCAAAAAACGGCTATGCAGTACCTTTTCCACCGATAACACATTGCATACAATTGCAATCTAGAGCAAGGCAGAGGGCCTAATTAAAAACATGGACTGGGTTGACAACATGCAATCACAACAGTACTTGGACAAACACCACTCAGATTGTTTGTGAATGACAGTCATTTGGTTTCCCGTACTTAACAAGGAATGCCATACGTGGTCATCATTGTCTCGCATCATGCAACGCGGGCATGTGCCATGTGTCAAACGCAAAAGCAAAAACAGCAGACGGCCCCTATGAAGCGCAAAAACAAAAGACCCAGATATGAATCACTGCAGTGATGCACAGGCGGTAACATTCTGAACAACAGACACTAATTGCATGCAAGCCCTGACACCTTCCTAGGCCCACGAGCCTGATTCTGGTGCACCTGATTCCCATCACCAAAAAACGGCTATGCAGTACCTTTTCCACCGATAACACATTGCACAATATTGCAATCTAGAGCAAGGCAGAGGGCCTCATTTAATCCATGGACTGGGTTGTCAACATGCAATCACAACAGTACTTGGACAAACACCACTCAGATTGTTTGTGAATGACAGTCATTTGGTTTCCCATACTTAACAAGGAATGCCATACGTGGTCATCATTGTCTCGCATCATGCAACGGGGGCATGTGCCATGTGTCAAACGCAAAAGCAAAAACAGCAGACGGCACCTATGAGGCGCAAAAACAAAAGACCCAGATATGAATCACTGCAGTGATGCACAAGCGATAACATTCTGAACAACAGACACTAATTGCATGCAAGCCCTGACACCTTCCCAGGCCCACGAGCCTGATTCTGGAACACCTGATTCTGATCACCAAAAAACGGCTATGCAGTACCTTTTCCACCGATAACACATTGCATACAATTGCAATCTAGAGCAAGGCAGAGGGCCCAATTAAAAACATGGACTGGGTTGACAACATGCAATCACAACAGTACTTGGACAAACACCACTCAGATTGTTTGTGAATGACAGTCATTTGGTTTCCCGTACTTAACAAGGAATGCCATACGTGGTCATCATTGTCTCGCATCATGCAACGCGGGCATGTGCCATGTGTCAAACGCAAAAGCAAAAACAGCAGACGGCCCCTATGAAGCGCAAAAACAAAAGACCCAGATATGAATCACTGCAGTGATGCACAGGCGGTAACATTCTGAACAACAGACACTAATTGCATGCAAGCCCTGACACCTTCCCAGGCCCACGAGCCTGATTCTGGAACACCTGATTCCCATCACCAAAAAACGGCTATGCAGTACCTTTTCCACCGATAACACATTGCACAATATTGCAATCTAGAGCAAGGCAGAGGGCCTAATTAAAAACATGGACTGGGTTGTCAACATGCAATCACAACAGTACTTGGACAAACACCACTCAGATTGTTTGTGAATGACAGTCATTTGGTTTCCCATACTTAACAAGGAATGCCATACGTGGTCATCATTGTGTCGCATCATGCAACGCGGGCATGTGCCATGTGTCAAACGCAAAAGCAAAAACAGCAGACGGCCCCTATGAAGCGCAAAAACAAAAGACCCAGATATGAATCACTGCAGTGATGCACAGGCGGTAACATTCTGAACAACAGACACTAATTGCATGCAAGCCCTGACACCTTCCTAGGCCCACGAGCCTGATTCTGGAACACCTGATTCTGATCACCAAAAAACGGCTATGCAGTACCTTTTCCACCGATAACACATTGCACAATATTGCAATCTAGAGCAAGGCAGAGGGCCTCATTTAATCCATGGACTGGGTTGTCAACATGCAATCACAACAGTACTTGGACAAACACCACTCAGATTGTTTGTGAATGACAGTCATTTGGTTTCCCATACTTAACAAGGAATGCCATACGTGGTCATCATTGTCTCGCATCATGCAACGGGGGCATGTGCCATGTGTCAAACGCAAAAGCAAAAACAGCAGACGGCCCCTATGAGGCGCAAAAACAAAAGACCCAGATATGAATCACTGCAGTGATGCACAAGCGATAACATTCTGAACAACAGACACTAATTGCATGCAAGCCCTGACACCTTCCCAGGCCCACGAGCCTGATTCTGGAACACCTGATTCTGATCACCAAAAAACGGCTATGCAGTACCTTTTCCACCGATAACACATTGCATACAATTGCAATCTAGAGCAAGGCAGAGGGCCTAATTAAAAACATGGACTGGGTTGACAACATGCAATCACAACAGTACTTGGACAAACACCACTCAGATTGTTTGTGAATGACAGTCATTTGGTTTCCCGTACTTAACAAGGAATGCCATACGTGGTCATCATTGTCTCGCATCATGCAACGCGGGCATGTGCCATGTGTCAAACGCAAAAGCAAAAACAGCAGACGGCCCCTATGAAGCGCAAAAACAAAAGACCCAGATATGAATCACTGCAGTGATGCACAGGCGGTAACATTCTGAACAACAGACACTAATTGCATGCAAGCCCTGACACCTTCCTAGGCCCACGAGCCTGATTCTGGAACACCTGATTCCCATCACCAAAAAACGGCTATGCAGTACCTTTTCCACCGATAACACATTGCACAATATTGCAATCTAGAGCAAGGCAGAGGGCCTCATTTAATCCATGGACTGGGTTGTCAACATGCAATCACAACAGTACTTGGACAAACACCACTCAGATTGTTTGTGAATGACAGTCATTTGGTTTCCCATACTTAACAAGGAATGCCATACGTGGTCATCATTGTCTCGCATCATGCAACGCGGGCATGTGCCATGTGTCAAACGCAAAAGCAAAAACAGCAGACGGCCCCTATGAAGCGCAAAAACAAAAGACCCAGATATGAATCACTGCAGTGATGCACAAGCGGTAACATTCTGAACAACAGACACTAATTGCATGCAAGCCCTGACACCTTCCTAGGCCCACGAGCCTGATTCTGGTGCACCTGATTCCCATCACCAAAAAACGGCTATGCAATACCTTTTCCACCGATAACACATTGCACAATATTGCAATCTAGAGCAAGGCAGAGGGCCTAATTAAAAACATGGACTGGGTTGTCAACATGCAATCACAACAGTACTTGGACAAACACCACTCAGATTGTTTGTGAATGACAGTCATTTGGTTTCCCATACTTAACAAGGAATGCCATACGTGGTCATCATTGTCTCGCATCATGCAACGCGGGCATGTGCCATGTGTCAAACGCAAAAGCAAAAACAGCAGACGGCCCCTATGAAGCGCAAAAACAAAAGACCCAGATATGAATCACTGCAGTGATGCACAGGCGGTAACATTCTGAACAACAGAACCTAATTGCATGCAAGCCCTGACACCTTCCCAGGCCCACGAGCCTGATTCTGGAACACCTGATTCCCATCACCAAAAAACGGCTATGCAGTACCTTTTCCACCGATAACACATTGCATAATATTGCAATCTAGAGCAAGGCAGAGGGCCTCATTTAATCCATGGACTGGGTTGTCAACATGCAATCACAACAGTACTTGGACAAACACCACTCAGATTGTTTGTGAATGACAGTCATTTGGTTTCCCATACTTAACAAGGAATGCCATACGTGGTCATTATTGTCTCGCATCATGCAACGGGGGCATGTGCCATGTGTCAAACGCAAAAGCAAAAACAGCAGACGGCCCCTATGAGGCGCAAAAACAAAAGACCCAGATATGAATCACTGCAGTGATGCACAAGCGATAACATTCTGAACAACAGAACCAAATTGCATGCAAGCCCTGACACCTTCCCAGGCCCACGAGCCTGATTCTGGAACACCTGATTCTGATCACCAAAAAACGGCTATGCAGTACCTTTTCCACCGATAACACATTGCATACAATTGCAATCTAGAGCAAGGCAGAGGGCCCAATTAAAAACATGGACTGGGTTGACAACATGCAATCACAACAGTACTTGGACAAACACCACTCAGATTGTTTGTGAATGACAGTCATTTGGTTTCCCGTACTTAACAAGGAATGCCATACGTGGTCATCATTGTCTCGCATCATGCAACGCGGGCATGTGCCATGTGTCAAACGCAAAAGCAAAAACAGCAGACGGCCCCTATGAAGCGCAAAAACAAAAGACCCAGATATGAATCACTGCAGTGATGCACAGGCGGTAACATTCTGAACAACAGACACTAATTGCATGCAAGCCCTGACACCTTCCCAGGCCCACGAGCCTGATTCTGGAACACCTGATTCCCATCACCAAAAAACGGCTATGCAGTACCTTTTCCACCGATAACACATTGCATAATATTGCAATCTAGAGCAAGGCAGAGGGCCTAATTAAAAACATGGACTGGGTTGTCAACATGCAATCACAACAGTACTTGGACAAACACCACTCAGATTGTTTGTGAATGACAGTCATTTGGTTTCCCATACTTAACAAGGAATGCCATACGTGGTCATCATTGTGTCGCATCATGCAACGCGGGCATGTGCCATGTGTCAAACGCAAAAGCAAAAACAGCAGACGGCCCCTATGAAGCGCAAAAACAAAAGACCCAGATATGAATCACTGCAGTGATGCACAGGCGGTAACATTCTGAACAACAGACACTAATTGCATGCAAGCCCTGACACCTTCCTAGGCCCACGAGCCTGATTCTGGAACACCTGATTCTGATCACCAAAAAACGGCTATGCAGTACCTTTTCCACCGATAACACATTGCACAATATTGCAATCTAGAGCAAGGCAGAGGGCCTCATTTAATCCATGGACTGGGTTGTCAACATGCAATCACAACAGTACTTGGACAAACACCACTCAGATTGTTTGTGAATGACAGTCATTTGGTTTCCCATACTTAACAAGGAATGCCATACGTGGTCATCATTGTCTCGCATCATGCAACGGGGGCATGTGCCATGTGTCAAACGCAAAAGCAAAAACAGCAGACGGCCCCTATGAGGCGCAAAAACAAAAGACCCAGATATGAATCACTGCAGTGATGCACAAGCGATAACATTCTGAACAACAGACACTAATTGCATGCAAGCCCTGACACCTTCCCAGGCCCACGAGCCTGATTCTGGAACACCTGATTCTGATCACCAAAAAACGGCTATGCAGTACCTTTTCCACCGATAACACATTGCATACAATTGCAATCTAGAGCAAGGCAGAGGGCCCAATTAAAAACATGGACTGGGTTGTCAACATGCAATCACAACAGTACTTGGACAAACACCACTCAGATTGTTTGTGAATGACAGTCATTTGGTTTCCCATACTTAACAAGGAATGCCATACGTGGTCATCATTGTCTCGCATCATGCAACGCGGGCATGTGCCATGTGTCAAACGCAAAAGCAAAAACAGCAGACGGCCCCTATGAAGCGCAAAAACAAAAGACCCAGATATGAATCACTGCAGTGATGCACAGGCGGTAACATTCTGAACAACAGACACTAATTGCATGCAAGCCCTGACACCTTCCTAGGCCCACGAGCCTGATTCTGGAACACCTGATTCTGATCACCAAAAAACGGCTATGCAGTACCTTTTCCACCGATAACACATTGCACAATATTGCAATCTAGAGCAAGGCAGAGGGCCTCATTTAATCCATGGACTGGGTTGTCAACATGCAATCACAACAGTACTTGGACAAACACCACTCAGATTGTTTGTGAATGACAGTCATTTGGTTTCCCATACTTAACAAGGAATGCCATACGTGGTCATCATTGTCTCGCATCATGCAACGGGGGCATGTGCCATGTGTCAAACGCAAAAGCAAAAACAGCAGACGGCCCCTATGAGGCGCAAAAACAAAAGACCCAGATATGAATCACTGCAGTGATGCACAAGCGATAACATTCTGAACAACAGACACTAATTGCATGCAAGCCCTGACACCTTCCCAGGCCCACGAGCCTGATTCTGGAACACCTGATTCTGATCACCAAAAAACGGCTATGCAGTACCTTTTCCACCGATAACACATTGCATACAATTGCAATCTAGAGCAAGGCAGAGGGCCTAATTAAAAACATGGACTGGGTTGACAACATGCAATCACAACAGTACTTGGACAAACACCACTCAGATTGTTTGTGAATGACAGTCATTTGGTTTCCCGTACTTAACAAGGAATGCCATACGTGGTCATCATTGTCTCGCATCATGCAACGCGGGCATATGCCATGTGTCAAACGCAAGGCAAAAACAGCAGACGGCACCTATGAAGCGCCAAAACAAAAGACCCAGATATGAATCACTGCAGTGATGCACAGGCGGTAACATTTTGAACAACAGACACTAATTGCATGCAAGCCCTGACACCTTCCCAGGCCCACGAGCCTGATTCTGGAACACCTGATTCCCATCACCAAAAAACGGCTATGCAGTACCTTTTCCACCGATAACACATTGCATAATATTGCAATCTAGAGCAAGGCAAAGGTCCTAATTAAAAACATGGACTGGGTTGTCAACATGCAATCACAACAGTACTTGGACAAACACCACTCAGATTGTTTGTGAATGACAGTCATTTGGTTTCCCATACTTAACAAGGAATGCCATACGTGGTCATCATTGTCTCGCATCATGCAACGCGGGCATGTGCCATGTGTCAAACGCAAAAGCAAAAACAGCAGACGGCCCCTATGAGGCGCAAAAACAAAAGACCCAGATATGACCCAGATATGAATCACTGCAGTGATGCACAAGCGATAACATTCTGAAAAATAGACACTAATTGCATGCAAGCCCTGACACCTTCCCAGGCCCACGAGCCTGATTCTGGAACACCTGATTCCCATCACCAAAAAACGGCTATGCAGTACCTTTTCCACCGATAACACATTGCATACAATTGCAATCTAGAGCAAGGCAGAGGGCCTAATTAAAAACATGGACTGGGTTGTCAACATGCAATCACAACAGTACTTGGACAAACACCACTCAGATTGTTTGTGAATGACAGTCATTTGGTTTCCCATACTTAACAAGGAATACCATACGTGGTCATCATTGTCTCGCATCATGCAACGCGGGCATGTGCCATGTGTCAAACGCAAAAGCAAAAACAGCAGACGGCCCCTATGAGGCGCAAAAACAAAAGACCCAGATATGACCCAGATATGAATCACTGCAGTGATGCACAAGCGATAACATTCTGAAAAATAGACACTAATTGCATGCAAGCCCTGACACCTTCCCAGACCCACGAGCCTGATTCTGGAACACCTGATTCCCATCACCAAAAAACGGCTATGCAGTACCTTTTCCACCGATAACACATTGCATACAATTGCAATCTAGAGCAAGGCAGAGGGCCTAATTAAAAACATGGACTGGGTTGTCAACATGCAATCACAACAGTACTTGGACAAACACCACTCAGATTGTTTGTGAATGACAGTCATTTGGTTTCCCATACTTAACAAGGAATGCCATACGTGGTCATCATTGTCTCGCATCATGCAACGGGGGCATGTGCCATGTGTCAAACGCAAAAGCAAAAACAGCAGACGGCCCCTATGAAGCGCAAAAACAAAAGACCCAGATATGAATCACTGCAGTGATGCACAAGCGATAACATTCTGAACAACAGACACTAATTGCATGCAAGCCCTGACACCTTCCCAGGCCCACGAGCCTGATTCTGGAACACCTGATTCCCATCACCAAAAAACGGCTATGCAGTACCTTTTCCACCGATAACACATTGGATACAATTGCAATCTAGAGCAAGGCAGAGGGCCTAATTAAAAACATGGACTGGGTTGTCAACATGCAATCACAACAGTACTTGGACAAACACCACTCAGATTGTTTGTGAATGACAGTCATTTGGTTTCCCATACTTAACAAGGAATGCCATACGTGGTCATCATTGTCTCGCATCATGCAACGGGGGCATGTGCCATGTGTCAAACGCAAGGCAAAAACAGCAGACGGCACCTATGAAGCGCCAAAACAAAAGACCCAGATATGAATCACTGCAGTGATGCACAGGCGGTAACATTTTGAACAACAGACACTAATTGCATGCAAGCCCTGACACCTTCCCAGGCCCACGAGCCTGATTCTGGAACGCATTCCTTGTTAAGTATGGGAAACCAAATGACTGTCATTCACAAACAATCTGAGTGGTGTTTGTCTGTTGTTCAGAATGTTACCGCCTGTAAACCACTGCAGTGATTCATATCTGGGTCTTTTGTTTTTGCGCTTCATAGGTGCCGTCTGCTGTTTTTGCTTTTGCGTTTGACACATGGCACATGCCGCCGTTGCATGATGCGAGACAATGATGACCACGTATGGCTCACCAAAAAACGGCTATGCAATACCTTTTCCACCGATAACACATTGCACAATATTGCAATCTAGAGCAAGGCAGAGGGCCTAATTAAAAACATGGACTGGGTTGTCAACATGCAATCACAACAGTACTTGGACAAACACCACTCAGATTGTTTGTGAATGACAGTCATTTGGTTTCCCATACTTAACAAGGAATGCCATACGTGGTCATCATTGTCTCGCATCATGCAACGGGGGCATGTGCCATGTGTCAAACGCAAAAAGGAAAAACAGCAGACGGCCCCTATGAAGCGCAAAAACAAAAGACCCAGATATGAATCACTGCAGTGATGCACAAGCGGTAACATTCTGAACAACAGACACTAATTGCATGCAAGCCCTGACACCTTCCCAGGCCCACGAGCCTGATTCTGGAACACCTGATTCCCATCACCAAAAAACGGCTATGCAGTACCTTTTCCACCGATAACACATTGCATAATATTGCAATCTAGAGCAAGGCAGAGGGCCTCATTTAATCCATGGACTGGGTTGTCAACATGCAATCACAACAGTACTTGGACAAACACCACTCAGATTGTTTGTGAATGACAGTCATTTGGTTTCCCATACTTAACAAGGAATGCCATACGTGGTCATCATTGTCTCGCATCATGCAACGCGGGCATGTGCCATGTGTCAAACGCAAAAGCAAAAACAGCAGACGGCCCCTATGAAGCGCAAAAACAAAAGACCCAGATATGAATCACTGCAGTGATGCACAGGCGGTAACATTCTGAACAACAGACACTAATTGCATGCAAGCCCTGACACCTTCCCAGGCCCACGAGCCTGATTCTGGAACACCTGATTCCCATCACCAAAAAACGGCTATGCAGTACCTTTTCCACCGATAACACATTGCATACAATTGCAATCTAGAGCAAGGCAGAGGGCCCAATTAAAAACATGGACTGGGTTGACAACATGCAATCACAACAGTACTTGGACAAACACCACTCAGATTGTTTGTGAATGACAGTCATTTGGTTTCCCATACTTAACAAGGAATGCCATACGTGGTCATCATTGTCTCGCATCATGCAACGGGGGCATATGCCATGTGTCAAACGCAAGGCAAAAACAGCAGACGGCACCTATGAAGCGCCAAAACAAAAGACCCAGATATGAATCACTGCAGTGATGCACAGGCGGTAACATTTTGAACAACAGACACTAATTGCATGCAAGCCCTGACACCTTCCCAGGCCCACGAGCCTGATTCTGGAACACCTGATTCCCATCACCAAAAAACGGCTATGCAGTACCTTTTCCACCGATAAAACATTGCATAATATTGCAATCTAGAGCAAGGCAGAGGGCCTAATTAAAAACATGGACTGGGTTGTCAACATGCAATCACAACAGTACTTGGACAAACACCACTCAGATTGTTTGTGAATGACAGTCATTTGGTTTCCCATACTTAACAAGGAATGCCATACGTGGTCATCATTGTCTCGCATCATGCAACGGGGGCATGTGCCATGTGTCAAACGCAAAAGCAAAAACAGCAGACGGCCCCTATGAGGCGCAAAAACAAAAGACCCAGATATGACCCAGATATGAATCACTGCAGTGATGCACAAGCGATAACATTCTGAAAAACAGACACTAATTGCATGCAAGCCCTGACACCTTCCCAGGCCCACGAGCCTGATTCTGGAACACCTGATTCCCATCACCAAAAAACGGCTATGCAGTACCTTTTCCACCGATAACACATTGCATACAATTGCAATCTAGAGCAAGGCAGAGGGCCTAATTAAAAACATGGTCTGGGTTGACAACATGCAATCACAACAGTACTTGGACAAACACCACTCAGATTGTTTGTGAATGACAGTCATTTGGTTTCCCGTACTTAACAAGGAATGCCATACGTGGTCATCATTGTCTCGCATCATGCAACGCGGGCATGTGCCATGTGTCAAACGCAAAAGCAAAAACAGCAGACGGCCCCTATGAAGCGCAAAAACAAAAGACCCAGATATGAATCACTGCAGTGATGCACAAGCGATAACATTCTGAACAACAGACACTAATTGCATGCAAGCCCTGACACCTTCCCAGGCCCACGAGCCTGATTCTGGAACACCTGATTCCCATCACCAAAAAACGGCTATGCAGTACCTTTTCCACCGATAACACATTGCATACAATTGCAATCTAGAGCAAGGCAGAGGGCCTAATTAAAAACATGGACTGGGTTGTCAACATGCAATCACAACAGTACTTGGACAAACACCACTCAGATTGTTTGTGAATGACAGTCATTTGGTTTCCCATACTTAACAAGGAATGCCATATGTGGTCATCATTGTCTCGCATCATGCAACGGGGGCATGTGCCATGTGTCAAACGCAAGGCAAAAACAGCAGACGGCACCTATGAAGCGCCAAAACAAAAGACCCAGATATGAATCACTGCAGTGATGCACAGGCGGTAACATTTTGAACAACAGACACTAATTGCATGCAAGCCCTGACACCTTCCCAGGCCCACGAGCCTGATTCTGGAACGCATTCCTTGTTAAGTATGGGAAACCAAATGACTGTCATTCACAAACAATCTGAGTGGTGTTTGTCCAAGTACTGTTGTGATTGCATGTTGTCAACCCAGTCCATGTTTTTAATTAGGCCCTCTGCCTTGCTCTAGATTGCAATATTGTGCAATGTGTTATCGGTGGAAAAGGTACTGCATAGCCGTTTTTTGGTGAGCCATACGTGGTCATCATTGTCTCGCATCATGCAACGGGGGCATGTGCTATGTGTCAAACGCAAAAGCAAAAACAGCAGACGGCCCCTATGAAGCGCAAAAACAAAAGACCCAGATATGGATCACTGCAGTGATGCACAGGCGGTAACATTCTGAACAACAGACACTAATTGCATGCAAGCCCTGACACCTTCCCAGACCCACGAGCCTGATTCTGGAACACCTGATTCCCATCACCAAAAAACGGCTATGCAGTACCTTTTCCACCGATAACACATTGCACAATATTGCAATCTAGAGCAAGGCAGAGGGCCTAATTAAAAACATGGACTGGGTTGTCAACATGCAATCACAACAGTACTTGGACAAACACCACTCAGATTGTTTGTGAATGACAGTCATTTGGTTTCCCATACTTAACAAGGAATGCCATACGTGGTCATCATTGTCTCGCATCATGCAACGCGGGCATGTGCCATGTGTCAAACGCAAAAGCAAAAACAGCAGACGGCACCTATGAAGCGCCAAAACAAAAGACCCAGATATGAATCACTGCAGTGATGCACAGGCGAGAACATTCTGAACAACAGACACTAATTGCATGCAAGCCCTGACACCTTCCCAGGCCCACGAGCCTGATTCTGGAACACCTGATTCCCATCACCAAAAAACGGCTATGCAGTACCTTTTCCACCGATAACACATTGCACAATATTGCAATCTAGAGCAAGGCAGAGGGCCTCATTTAATCCATGGACTGGGTTGTCAACATGCAATCACAACAGTACTTGGACAAACACCACTCAGATTGTTTGTGAATGACAGTCATTTGGTTTCCCATACTTAACAAGGAATGCCATACGTGGTCATCATTGTCTCGCATCATGCAACGCGGGCATGTGCTATGTGTCAAACGCAAAAGCAAAAACAGCAGACGGCCCCTATGAAGCGCAAAAACAAAAGACCCAGATATGAATCACTGCAGTGATGCACAGGCGGTAACATTCTGAACAACAGACACTAATTGCATGCAAGCCCTGACACCTTCCCAGGCCCACGAGCCTGATTCTGGAACACCTGATTCCCATCACCAAAAAACGGCTATGCAGTACCTTTTCCACCGATAACACATTGCACAATATTGCAATCTAGAGCAAGGCAGAGGGCCTCATTTAATCCATGGACTGGGTTGACAACATGCAATCACAACAGTACTTGGACAAACACCACTCAGATTGTTTGTGAATGACAGTCATTTGGTTTCCCATACTTAACAGGGAATGCCATACGTGGTTATCATTGTCTCGCCTTATGCAACAGGGGCATGTTCCATGTGTCAAACTCAAAAGCAAAAACAGGAGACGGCACCTATGAAGCGCAAAAACAAAAGACCCAGATATGAATCACTGCAGTGATGCACAGGCGGTAACATTCTGAACAACAGACACTAATTGCATGCAAGCCCTGACACCTTCCCAGGCCCACGAGCCTGATTCTGGAACACCTGATTCCCATCACCAAAAAACGGCTATGCAGTACCTTTTCCACCGATAAGACATTGCACAATATTGCAATCTAGAGCAAGGCAGAGGGCCTAATTAAAAACATGGACTGGGTTGTCAACATGCAATCACAACAGTACTTGGACAAACACCACTCAGATTGTTTGTGAATGACAGTCATTTGGTTTCCCATACTTAACAAGGAATGCCATACGTGGTCATCATTGTCTCGCATCATGCAACGGGGGCATGTACCATGTGTCAAATGCAAAAGCAAAAACAGCAGACGAAACAGAGACAAAAGGGCCTATTAAGCGCGTGGTCCAAGTGGGTCCATCACCCATGGATGCAAATCAAAAATGCACTAAAACATGTATCGCAATAATGTACACAGGTCACAGTACATTTCAGACAGGCATTGCAAACAATGCAGATCAATTACATTAGTCGCTCAAAACCTCTGTTTTTACAAAAACATGCACGACAGAATCCAGTGCTCTCCGGACACCAGACGACAGTCAATGTCACTCAGGCATACTCCTACCCCAGAGAAATGGATATTTCTTAAGACAGTCCTTGTCGCCTTCACAGACCCACTAGCTGTCAAACCTAGCATCCAAACTGGAAAGCATATAGCGGAAATAACGGACAAAACGTCCCCAGATCACATAAAATAAAGCTACAGACTGCACGTCACCTCCTGTTGCACCCTTCAAGCCCACTCAACAGCAACAAAGGCCAGAGGGACCATCTGGGCAGTCATCGGCATCCAAACTGGAAAGCACATAGCGGAAACAATGGACAAAAACCTCCGCAGAACACGGGCTGTAGAAAAATGTCCGAGCAGCCCATGACGGCCACGCAGGACGGTCCCAACCTTCCTGGTCCACCTCGCTGTGGCAGGGTCGCTGCAGGCAGACCCGGCGAACATAAAGTGCCTGCCTTATCCGCGATACGGACGCGGTTCGTAAGAACTAGCAAGTCACAATATATTCGCGGGACCGGCGCCCACTTCAGCGCATTGCAGCAGTGTTGAGGCTGAGCAGCTGGCTGGCGACCAATCCCCCCCCACCTGGTGAAACCGGCGTCCTGCACCCCCCCTCACTTGCCTGCAGGCCAGGGAAAAGGAGCCACCGACCCAAAATAAGGAAACGGTCTCGACAGTGTCTTCCACACCACATACCTATCCTCCGCCGCTCTCATGCACGCCTCTCTGTCAACGAATCGAGGTCTTCGGCTCGGCCGATCCGCCGGATTTTTATCCGACGGGACATAAAAAAAACAGCTAGCTGCACCCTGCTCCATCGCCTCAACCAAAAAAGCTGGCGCAAAATACGGTTCTGGACAGGCAAAGACGTCCCACATCGCAAGCCCAACACCTGACTTCTTGCTACCATACTGTCGGAGCCTACAGCCACCCTACGCCATCCTTTATATCCTGCTATTTTGAATGCTTGCACCAAAGCCAATAATTCTGCCTGTTGAAGCGAATCAACCCAAGCAGGGCACTTATAGCACCTTATGCCACTGCCAGGCACAAAAAACCCATAACAGAAGCCGCTGTTGGGCCTAGGTGCGGCATCAGCAAAAATAATGAAATCCTGCACTGAACAAGGTGGCCCTCACCACACATATGGCTGTCCAGCATAACACTGAGGCAAAACAACTTCCACCTATACACCCCAGCCAAAAACGGGGCAGTTCCTCCCTGCGGTCGCAAAGCCCACTCCAACCTCCCCAAAAACCTCTCGAAGCCCTTTCTGCGCACAAGCCCCAACCTCAGCCTGAGCCAGCTCCGCAGTAAGGCGGTCACCATACCCTTTCTATTCTCCATGCGTCTCCTCTTAGTGTTGAAAATCTTCCCCACAAAATCGAGCACTCTAGTAGGTTCCAAGCTGGACTTCGGGCTCACCACAAAACGGGCCCTCTGCAGCCTGCCCCTCAGCCTACGCACTTCCCTTTTCAAATCCCTGCGCGCCCCTGCCGCTAAAATATCATCAAGGTAAGTGAATGGGAGCACCTGCAGATCAAAAACAGAATTTTCCGCCGGGGCTCCCATCAATCGCTGGCAGATCACAGGCGAATATGTCCAGCCAAAAGGCAAGGAAGACCATGCATAACTCTGTCCCGAGACTGACACCTGGAAAATATCCCTCCGGCGCTTAGGCATCAGAATGCTCCAATAGCAATTTGAAAAATCAAACTTAATCATATAAACCCTTTTGCGCGTCCGCAGCAACAAACAGTCACGCAATGCCTCCAGCTGGGGCAGCACAAATTTGGGGGGAGGGCGACAATCAGAAGCATTTTGTTTCATGCAATTCATGATAAAGCTTCACTTTTCGCTATTCTTTGGAATGACACGGGCCTTGCCCGACGCACCTAGTGACTGTGACACCCGGCGCAAAGAACCCCCCTCCACCAGGCTCTCAAGCATCTCAGCCACTCCCACTCCTTTGCTGTCCCCAACCCCCCCCCGTCTCC
This sequence comes from Eutreptiella sp. 'Long Island Sound 2002', assembly GCA_964036045.1. Classification (NCBI taxonomy): domain Eukaryota; phylum Euglenozoa; class Euglenophyceae; order Eutreptiales; family Eutreptiaceae; genus Eutreptiella; species Eutreptiella sp. 'Long Island Sound 2002'. The sequence continues at coordinate 129,821,274 of OZ038383.1, forward strand.
TTTAACCAATTTCGATATTTGTCCAACAAGTCGGCCGGCACAGCTTTGCTCCACAGCGACTCACTGAGCGGTACCCGTCCACACTCTCCAATGCCTTTGCCCGCCAGGTCGGGGTTGACGTCCTCCTCTCCATCTTCATCAGAATAATAGCTCTCCTCATCTTCATCCTTTCATTCATCTCCTGGCATTGCGTCTAGAGCCTGCAGCACGATGCTAATGCCCCCACAGCCCGGGAGCCTGCCACCTCCATGACTCCCGATAACAGGACCAACAACCCTTCTTCCAGGTCATTCTCCAACGCCTTCGGGCTAGAATCCACCAATCTTTTCAGCGCCCCTCCAATTTCCAAATCACTGGTCTCCTGCGTCCGCAATACCTTCTCCCTCATCAGTCGAATCTTCTACTGCCTCCGGGTCAAACCTGAACGCTCCAGGTCCTGTCGAGTTTCCCTTCTCCTCTTTCTGGCCACGTCAACGGTTCCCAGTATCGCGCCATTCTCGGCCGAACCACGACCGAGTTCACGGATTTCTCGTCGGACCCACGTACCCCACCACTGAAGGGCTGACCACTCTCCAAACGCGACTTTGAGTTCCCCTCCTTCTCGCACCGGGACAGGCTGTCGTCGTCTACTCTCGAACTCCCAGGCATGAGTGGGCGTTGCATAGGAGACCGCCACTGATGGTGTGCATCACCCTCCCATGAGCTGCATGAGGGGACCTCGAGCCCCAGCCGCCCATGCCTGTGCTGTGCCTCCACGTCGGTGTCCATGCCAGCGTAGGGACCTATGGCTTGTACCAGCAACCAATTCCACCCACTGGGCTTCCAATTCGCTCGGAGATGAGAAGTTGAACGCCACTGCACCATTCCCCCCCCTCCTGCGTCGCTCCTCGTTGAGAAAGCGCAGCCACCTGTCGGCCCATGGCCCCACTACTTGCACCTGGATGCCTGAGCGGCTCTTTTCTCCTCGGAATACCAGTTGGCCCAGCCCGCTCCGGTGGGCCGTCCATGCCTCTCCGATGCGTAACAGGTTGCATAGCGATAATGCTGCCAATGCAATGCATTCCATTTTCGGCCATGTGAACGTCCCTTTGCCTGAGGCCACCTCATACAGGATTCCTGACGGTGACCACTGTATTCGCCTGCTGTTCTTTTTCGTTCGCCACTTCTCCAAGGACTTTGAGAAAATCCAATCCGATCCTCGCACCAGGGACTGAATGACACCTGCCTTCTCCGCCATCCTAAGTCCAGATAGGACCTTTTTGACCGGCCCTTCGAAGTACCCATCCCTTGCAATCTCCAGCAAACGCCCCTCCAGGGCCTCTCTCGGGGATAACCACCCATGGACGCGCGACTACCTAAGGAACTGCCGCAGTGCTGTCACATACCCCAGTCTGGTGCCTGGCTCCAATCTCCCCCGGAGAATTGATGCATATGACGACCCGAATGGTTCTCCTTCCGACGCCACGAATTCTTCAAGGCCATTTCGCAATCTCGTCGCCTCCGCATTTCGGATCTCACCCCCCCCCCCCCCCCCTTGAGCTTGCATGTCATCGGCAGCCGAATTCCTGGGCCTCGAACGCCCATTGCCTCTTCCCACAGTACCTGCATTCCTTACTCGGTGGTCCAGAACAGTCCTGCCACTGGCCATTCCGCATCCTGAAGTGTTTCTTGCCGTTGATCCAGCGAAACTCAAACTGGCTAGGTCGTGACCTGCGCTCAGCACCACTGCTCCTCCTGTCTTTCCGATCCCCACTACTGGAGCTGTCCGTATCCGAACTATCATCAGAGCTGGATCCTGACGACGATTCTGGCGTCGAAGAGCTATCAGAGCTTGAATCACTCCACTTCCCAGACTTGGACGAATTCTTTTTCTTGCTCTTACGCGCCTTCTCGCTCTTCTTCCTGGCCCGCCGCTTCTCTTTCTTTTTGCACTCTTTTTCCTTGGACCTCCGGATCTTCTCTTCATCTTTCAAATGCTTTCCCCCCTTCTCGTCGCATTTCAGCAGCACTTCCCAAATTTTTACCTCCACTGGGCCAAATTCCGCTGACCCATCATGTTCCTCTGCGAGTTCACTTATTAACTTCACAAAATGGCGAACATACTTGGGGGCTCCAAGCCTCTTGCGCAACATCTTCATGTTCTTCTTTGAGAGGACCTTCGCCTGATTCACCACTTCTCCCGCCCCCTCCAAATTCAGCTGGCCTCTCTCCGGGTCTGCCATATGCTGATCGTCATCCACCTGAGATGGCTCGGTCGCAAAACTATCCATTGGAAGCTTAGAACCACACTTCCCAGACTGAGTCGCCGTCTGATCACCAGTGTGATGGTCCTTCCCAGCTCTGACCTTCTCAACAAAGCCATTTCTGTACTGCTGCAGCTGCATCTCCCATCCCGGCTCCAGCACAGAGCTTAAACCATCCTGGACAAACACCAAGGCCGGGGGCGTCAAAATGTGACCAGACCACAGTTCATATGCCGTCAGCAGGTTCCACAATTTTTGGTGGTCTCCGATTTGGTCCGGGAAAATTCGAGTCAGGGCTTCAGTCACTTTGCCAGCACCACCCTCACAGTTGGTCATACGTTTCCACATGGTGTTGGGTACCCGCTCGAGGATATTGGACCCCAGATACTCCGACCACAAATAAAATCCCTGCTTAGCAAAATCAAGCAGGACTTCCAGCGCAAGAGTACCATCACCCATGGATGCAAATCAAAAATGCACTAAAACATGTATCGCAATAATGTACACAGGTCACTGTACATTTGAGACAGGCAGTGCAAATAATGCATATCAATTACGTTAGTCGCTCAAAACCTCTGTTTTTACAATGAAAACATCACGCCTATTAAGCGCGTGGTCCACCTATGGGTCAATCAAACCACTCTTCAACAGCAACATTCGGAGCAACAGACACCAATTGTAGGCAAATCCTGACACCTTCCCAGGCCCAGCACTCCTGAAACCTGCCATAACGCAACCATGATGTTACCTCCATTGCCATGGAGAGCACCACACATAAATGCTGTCACAGATGGGTATCATCGTTCGAATGGAGGAATATGCACAATCCAATGCTTGCTGCAATACCTGTGAGTGGTTCAGCACATGATAGATTGCATGTCTTCATGTGTCAGATGGAGTGATTTGTCTGGAGCATCCTTACAAAACATGTTTCGTATGTGAACGACCATCGTACAGGGTCACGTAATGCGCTCAGTGAAACGAAACAAAATCAATCACAAACTGCCAACAAAGCCGAGCCTGATCCCAGCACACCTGATTCCGATCACCATAAAATGTGCTACGCAGTACCTTTTCCACCAATAACACATTGCACAATATTGCAATCTAGAGCAAGGCAGAGGGCCTCATTTAATCCATGGACTGGGTTGACAACATGCAATCACAACAGTACTTGGACAAACACCACTCAGATTGTTTGTGAATGACAGTCATTTGGTTTCCCATACTTAACAAGGAATGCCATACGTGGTCATCATTGTCTCGCATCATGCAACGGGGGCATGTGCCATGTGTCAAACGCAAGGCAAAAACAGCAGACAGCATCTATGAAGCGCAAAAATAAAAGACCCAGATATGAATCACCGCAGTGATGCACAAGCGGTCACATTCTGAACAACAGACACTAATTGCATGCAAGCCCTGACACCTTCCCAGGCCCAGCACTCCTGAAACCTGCCATAACGCAACCATGATGTTACCTCCACTGCCATGGACGGCAGCACACATAAATGCTGTCACAGATGGGTATCATCGTTCGAATGGAGGAATATGCACAATCCAACGCTTGCTGCAATACCTGTGAGAGGTTCAGCACATGATAGATTGCATGTCTTCATGTGTCAGATGGAGTGATTTGTCTGGAGCATCCTCACCAAACATGGGTTGTGCGTGAACGCCCACTGCATCTACTCGCATGTTTTCCAACTTTCCGTTCGCTAACCCCTCTTTATACTTGACCTCAGCATGGAGCTTGCGATGTTCAGCAGGTATCTTTCTGTGGGCCCTCTTTTGTACTGCGGGTGCACTGCGTGGGCACTGCGTGAACAATGGTTGCCAGAGAGACGGAACGCTTCCTGCGGGCCGCAGGCGCCAGAGGGTTCCTGACACATGGCGCTATGCCCATCTTAGGCAGCTCAAGCATCCATAACAGCAGCAGCCATCTTAGAGTACCTCGCTAAGAGCTGATGAAACATGGGCAGGTCTGTTTTTTGTCTATTTGCCAGAGCTTTCAGTGCGCCACGATTCGGGGGGTTCGGACTGCGCGTTGTCAGCTCTGTCGGCCCGAAGCGTAAACAGAATCTTGAGCGGATGGGCCATGAGGCAAAATGCTCACCCACATGTAAACACATGCGGCATACGCAAAGCACAGGCTGAGGTGCGATGGATTAGGACAATGAAAATGTGGGAACCTCTGAACATTTCTCTGGACCATAGAACAAGGGCTAGGCCGAAGTGTTCTTTGCGTCTATGGCCCTGCAAGAGGCCCAGATGTCGGTTCTTGTATGACATCCAACCCAAACTTGGCGGCCAACACTCTGATGAACTGCTGTTCATGTGGTTGCAGCTCGTTCCCCTTCACCAAAACCTCAGGCCCCACCCAGTCCACTTTCTTCAGTTTGGAAAACAGGTTCAGAAGGAACTCGCCCAAATCCCCACGGAACTGCTCCGGTAATTCGTCGGAAGCGGCCATCAAAAGGCTGCCCCATATGCGCCGCTGCCCGTTGGACATGGTGGCGTTCGCAGCACTCACCTTCCGGGCATACCTGCAGCAAGATATGCAGGGGCGCAACGCCGCTTGTCACCGAGCGCAACTTCTTGGGCCTGAGGTTAGGATCACCACACCGCATGCACAACGAGGTGGGTTGCAATAGCCTGACGTTGAAAAGAAATTATCTCGGGGGAAGAAATCCGATGTAATTGAGGTGAAATTGCTCGGAAATTAGGGTGCACTTTAGATGGCACCAAGAGTACTGGAGGTGTATGTGAGCAACATGCCGACTGGTGTAAAACAGGAGATCGTTAGAAGGAGAGAATGTGACGCTGGTGGTAATAAATTTCTCAGCTAAAATGCTGTGCTGAGTGAAACTATACCAAATCACCAACAAACTGCCAAAAACCCCGGGTCTAAATCTGGGAGACGTGATTCCGATTAGCATGGCGTCCAAATCAGAACATTGTGCGAATGGTAATGCATTGTACAAAATGTCAACTGACAGCAAGAAAGGAAGGAAGGGAACAACATGCAGCAAGCTGACTATAGAACAGGACTAAAAACACATGTTGACAAACACCATCAATCTCAGATTGTTTGTGAATGACAGTCATTTGGTTTCCCATACTTAACAAGGAATGCCATACGTGGTCATCATCGTCACACAGCATGCAACGGAACCATGTGCAACCACAAATACAAAAGCCAAAACACAAAACAACACAAAGGCAATGGGGCCTATGAAGCGGGTGCCCCAGCTATAAAGCAATATAATGACCCAGAAAGAACATTCTGAGCAACAGACACCAATTGCATGCAAGCCCTAACGCCTTCCCAGGCCCAGCACTGCTGTTGCGTTCTGTACCGCAATCATGATGTCACTCACACTGCCATGGAGGGCAACAAACAATAAATGATAGCAGGCATCGTATCATCCTTCGAAGGCACTGAGATGCACGATGCTGGTTGCAATACCTGTGAGTGGTTCAGTACATGATATATTGCATGTCTTCATGTGTCAGATGGAGTGATTTGTCTGGAGCATCCTCACCAAACATCGGTTGTACTTGAACCACTATTGCACATGCTCACATACTGCGCTACGTCAAACTAAACCAAATCACTAACAAACTGCCAACAAAGCAGAATCTGCCTCTGGTAGGCATGATTCCCACTACCCTGGAAGGTCCCAATCTGTACTTCGTCCCACTGATATAACACAGTCCACAACATTCTCAATAACAGCAGACTCGGGCACCTAATGCAATACATCAACCGTATTGGCAGCATGCAACCACAGCAGTACTCGGACAAACACCATCAATCTCAGATTGTTTGTGAATGACAGTCATTTGGTTTCCCATACTTAACAAGGAATGCCATACGTGGTCATCATCGTCACACAGCATGCAACGGAACCATGTGCAACCACAAATACAAAAGCCAAAACACAAAACAACACAAAGGCAATGGGGCCTATGAAGCGGGTGCCCCAGCTATAAAGCAATATAATGACCCAGAAAGAACATTCTGAGCAACAGACACCAATTGCATGCAAGCCCTAACGCCTTCCCAGGCCCAGCACTGCTGTTGCCTTCTGTACCGCAATCATGATGTCACTCACACTGCCATGGAGGGCAACAAACAATAAATGATAGCAGGCATCGTATCATCCTTCGAAGGCACTGAGATGCACGATGCTGGTTGCAATACCTGTGAGTGGTTCAGTACATGATATATTGCATGTCTTCATGTGTCAGATGGAGTGATTTGTCTGGAGCATCCTCACCAAACATCAGTTGTACTTGAACCACTATTGCACATGCCCACATACTGCGCTAGGTCAAACTAAACCAAATCACCAACAAACTGCCAACAAAGCAGAATCTGCCTCTGGTAGGCATCATTCCCACCACCCTGGAAGGTCCCAATCTGTACCTTGTCCCACTGATATAACACATTCCACAACATTCTTGATAACAGCGGGCACCTAATGCAATGCATCAACCGTATTGGCAGCATGCAACCGCAGCAGTACTCGGACAAACACCATCAATCTCAGATTGTTTGTGAATGACAGTCATTTGGTTTCCCATACTTAACAAGGAATGCCATACGTGGTCATCATCGTCACACAGCATGCAACGGAACCATGTGCAACCACAAATACAAAAGCCAAAACACAAAACAACACAAAGGCAATGGGGCCTATGAAGCGGGTGCCCCAGCTATAAAGCAATATAATGACCCAGAAAGAATAACACTCTGAGCAACAGACACCAATTGCATGCAAGCCCTAACGCCTTCCCAGGCCCAGCACTGCTGTTGCGTTCTGTACCGCAATCATGATGTCACTCACACTGCCATGGAGGGCAACAAACAATAAATGATAGCAGGCATCGTATCATCCTTCGAAGGCACTGAGATGCACGATGCTGGTTGCAATACCTGTGAGTGGTTCAGTACATGATATATTGCATGTCTTCATGTGTCAGATGGAGTGATTTGTCTGGAGCATCCTCACCAAACATCAGTTGTACTTGAACCACTATTGCACATGCTCACACACTGCGCTAGGTCAAACTAAACCAAATCACCAACAAACTGCCAACAAAGCAGAATCTGCCTCTGGTAGGCATGATTCCCACCACCCTGGAAGGTCCCAATCTGTACCTTGTCCCACTGATATAACACAGTCCACAACATCCTCAATAACAGCAGACTCGGGCACCTAATGCAATACATCAACCGTATTGGCAGCATGCAACCACAGCAGTACTCGGACAAACACCATCAATCTCAGATTGTTTGTGAATGACAGTCATTTGGTTTCCCATACTTAACAAGGAATGCCATACGTGGTCATCATCGTCACACAGCATGCAACAGAACCATGTGCAACCACAAATACAAAAGCCAAAACACAAAACAACACAAAGGCAATGGGGCCTATGAAGCGGGTGCCCCAGCTATAAAGCAATATAATGACCCAGAAAGAATAACATTCTGAGCAACAGACACCAATTGCATGCAAACCCTGACGCCTTCCCAGGCCCAGCACTGCTGTTGCCTTCTGTACCGCAATCATGATGTCACTCACACTGCCATGGAGGGCAACAAACAATAAATGATAGCAGGCATCGTATCATCCTTCGAAGGCACTGAGATGCACGATGCTGGTTGCAATACCTGTGAGTGGTTCAGTACATGATATATTGCATGTCTTCATGTGTCAGATGGAGTGATTTGTCTGGAGCATCCTCACCAAACATCAGTTGTACTTGAACCACTATTGCACATGCCCACATACTGCGCTAGGTCAAACTAAACCAAATCACCAACAAACTGCCAACAAAGCAGAATCTGCCTCTGGTAGGCATCATTCCCACCACCCTGGAAGGTCCCAATCTGTACCTTGTCCCACTGATATAACACATTCCACAACATTCTTGATAACAGCGGGCACCTAATGCAATGCATCAACCGTATTGGCAGCATGCAACCGCAGCAGTACTCGGACAAACACCATCAATCTCAGATTGTTTGTGAATGACAGTCATTTGGTTTCCCATACTTAACAAGGAATGCCATACGTGGTCATCATCGTCACACAGCATGCAACGGAACCATGTGCAACCACAAATACAAAAGCCAAAACACAAAACAACACAAAGGCAATGGGGCCTATGAAGCGGGTGCCCCAGCTATAAAGCAATATAATGACCCAGAAAGAATAACACTCTGAGCAACAGACACCAATTGCATGCAAGCCCTAACGCCTTCCCAGGCCCAGCACTGCTGTTGCGTTCTGTACCGCAATCATGATGTCACTCACACTGCCATGGAGGGCAACAAACAATAAATGATAGCAGGCATCGTATCATCCTTCGAAGGCACTGAGATGCACGATGCTGGTTGCAATACCTGTGAGTGGTTCAGTACATGATATATTGCATGTCTTCATGTGTCAGATGGAGTGATTTGTCTGGAGCATCCTCACCAAACATCAGTTGTACTTGAACCACTATTGCACATGCTCACACACTGCGCTAGGTCAAACTAAACCAAATCACCAACAAACTGCCAACAAAGCAGAATCTGCCTCTGGTAGGCATGATTCCCACCACCCTGGAAGGTCCCAATCTGTACCTTGTCCCACTGATATAACACAGTCCACAACATTCTCAATAACAGCAGACTCGGGCACCTAATGCAATACATCAACCGTATTGGCAGCATGCAACCACAGCAGTACTCGGACAAACACCATCAATCTCAGATTGTTTGTGAATGACAGTCATTTGGTTTCCCATACTTAACAAGGAATGCCATACGTGGTCATCATCGTCACACAGCATGCAACAGAACCATGTGCAACCACAAATACAAAAGCCAAAACACAAAACAACACAAAGGCAATGGGGCCTATGAAGCGGGTGCCCCAGCTATAAAGCAATATAATGACCCAGAAAGAATAACATTCTGAGCAACAGACACCAATTGCATGCAAACCCTGACGCCTTCCCAGGCCCAGCACTGCTGTTGCCTTCTGTACCGCAATCATGATGTCACTCACACTGCCATGGAGGGCAACAAACAATAAATGATAGCAGGCATCGTATCATCCTTCGAAGGCACTGAGATGCACGATGCTGGTTGCAATACCTGTGAGTGGTTCAGTACATGATATATTGCATGTCTTCATGTGTCAGATGGAGTGATTTGTCTGGAGCATCCTCACCAAACATCGGTTGTACTTGAACCACTATTGCACATGCTCACATACTGCGCTACGTCAAACTAAACCAAATCACTAACAAACTGCCAACAAAGCAGAATCTGCCTCTGGTAGGCATGATTCCCACCACCCTGGAAGGTCCCAATCTGTACCTTGTCCCACTGATATAACACATTCCACAATATTCTCAATGAAAGCAGACTCGGGCACCTAATGCAATACATCAACCGTATTGGCAGCATGCAACCACAGCAGTACTCGGACAAATACCATCAATCTCAGATTGTTTGTGAATGACAGTCATTTGGTTTCCCATACTTAACAAGGAATGCCATATGTGGTCATCATCGTCACACAGCATGCAACGGAACCATGTGCAACCACAAATACAAAAGCCAAAACACAAAACAACACAAAGGCAATGGGGCCTATGAAGCAGGTGCCCCAGCTATAAAGCAATATAATGACCCAGAAAGAATAACATTCTGAGCAACAGACACCAATTGCATGCAAGCCCTAACGCCTTCCCAGGCCCAGCACTGCTGTTGCCTTCTGTACCGCAATCATGATGTCACTCACACTGCCATGGAGGGCAACAAACAATAAATGATAGCAGGCATCGTATCATCCTTCGAAGGCACTGAGATGCACGATGCTGGTTGCAATACCTGTGAGTGGTTCAGTACATGATATATTGCATGTCTTCATGTGTCAGATGGAGTGATTTGTCTGGAGCATCCTCACCAAACATCAGTTGTACTTGAACCACTATTGCACATGCTCACATACTGCGCTAGGTCAAACTAAACCAAATCACTAACAAACTGCCAACAAAGCAGAATCTGCCTCTGGTAGGCATGATTCCCACCACCCTGGAAGGTCCCAATCTGTACCTTGTCCCACTGATATAACACATTCCACAACATTCTTGATAACAGCAGACTCGGGCACCTAATGCAATACATCAACCGTATTGGCAGCATGCAACCACAGCAGTACTCGGACAAACACCATCAATCTCAGATTGTTTGTGAATGACAGTCATTTGGTTTCCCATACATAACAAGGAATGCCATACGTGGTCATCATCGTCACACAGCATGCAACGGAACCATGTGCAACCACAAATACAAAAGCCAAAACACAAAACAACACAAAGGCAATGGGGCCTATGAAGCGGGTGCCCCAGCTATAAAGCAATATAATGACCCAGAAAGAATAACATTCTGAGCAACAGACACCAATTGCATGCAAGCCCTAACGCCCTCCCAGGCCCAGCACTGCTGTTGCCCTCTGTACCGCAATCATGATGTCACTCACACTGCCATGGAGGGCAACAAACAATAAATGATAGCAGGCATCGTATCATCCTTCGAAGGCACTGAGATGCACGATGCTGGTTGCAATACCTGTGAGTGGTTCAGTACATGATGTATTGCATGTCTTCATGTGTCAGATGGAGTGATTTGTCTGGAGCATCCTCACCAAACATCAGTTGTACTTGAACCACTATTGCACATGCTCACATACTGCGCTAGGTCAAACTAAACCAAATCACTAACAAACTGCCAACAAAGCAGAATCTGCCTCTGGTAGGCATGATTCCGACCACCCTGGAAGGTCCCAATCTGTACCTTGTCCCACTGATATAACACATTCCACAACATTCTTGATAACAGCAGACTCGGGCACCTAATGCAATACATCAACCGTATTGGCAGCATGCAACCACAGCAGTACTCGGACAAACACCATCAATCTCAGATTGTTTGTGAATGACAGTCATTTGGTTTCCCATACTTAACAAGGAATGCCATACGTGGTCATCATCGTCACACAGCATGCAACGGAACCATGTGCAACCACAAATACAAAAGCCAAAACACAAAACAACACAAAGGCAATGGGGCCTATGAAGCGGGTGCCCCAGCTATAAAGCAATATAATGACCCAGAAAGAATAACATTCTGAGCAACAGACACCAATTGCATGTAAGCCCTAACGCCTTCCCAGGCCCAGCACTGCTGTTGCCTTCTGTACCGCAATCATGATGTCACTCACACTGCCATGGAGGGCAACAAACAATAAATGATAGCAGGCATCGTATCATCCTTCGAAGGCACTGAGATGCACGATGCTGGTTGCAATACCTGTGAGTGGTTCAGTACATGATATATTGCATGTCTTCATGTGTCAGATGGAGTGATTTGTCTGGAGCATCCTCACCAAACATCAGTTGTACTTGAACCACTATTGCACATGCTCACATACTGCGCTACGTCAAACTAAACCAAATCACTAACAAACTGCCAACAAAGCAGAATCTGCCTCTGGTAGGCATGATTCCCACTACCCTGGAAGGTCCCAATCTGTACCTTGTCCCACTGATATAACACATTCCACAACATTCTCAATAACAGCAGACTCGGGCACCTAATGCAATACATCAACCGTATTGGCAGCATGCAACCACAGCAGTACTCGGACAAACACCATCAATCTCAGATTGTTTGTGAATGACAGTCATTTGGTTTCCCATACTTAACAAGGAATGCCATACGTGGTCATCATCGTCACACAGCATGCAACGGAACCATGTGCAACCACAAATATAAAAGCCAAAACACAAAACAACACAAAGGCAATGGGGCCTATGAAGCGGGTGCCCCAGCTATAAAGCAATATAATGACCCAGAAAGAATAACATTCTGAGCAACAGACACCAATTGCATGTAAGCCCTGACGCCTTCCCAGGCCCAGCACTGCTGTTGCCCTCTGTACCGCAATCATGATGTCACTCACACTGCCATGGAGGGCAACAAACAATAAATGATAGCAGGCATCGTATCATCCTTCGAAGGCACTGAGATGCACGATGCTGGTTGCAATACCTGTGAGTGGTTCAGTACATGATGTATTGCATGTCTTCATGTGTCAGATGGAGTGATTTGTCTGGAGCATCCTCACCAAACATCGGTTGTACTTGAACCACTATGGCACATGCTCACATACTGCGCTAGGTCAAACTAAACCAAATCACTAACAAACTGCCAACAAAGCAGAATCTGCCTCTGGTAGGCATGATTCCGACCACCCTGGAAGGTCCCAATCTGTACCTTGTCCCACTGATATAACACATTCCACAACATTCTCAATAACAGCAGACTCGGGCACCTAATGCAATACATCAACCGTATTGGCAGCATGCAACCACAGCAGTACTCGGACAAACACCATCAATCTCAGATTGTTTGTGAATGACAGTCATTTGGTTTCCCATACTTAACAAGGAATGCCATACGTGGTCATCATCGTCACACAGCATGCAACGGAACCATGTGCAACCACAAATACAAAAGCCAAAACACAAAACAACACAAAGGCAATGGGGCCTATGAAGCGGGTGCCCCAGCTATAAAGCAATATAATGACCCAGAAAGAATAACATTCTGAGCAACAGACACCAATTGCATGCAAGCCCTAATGCCTACCCAGCCCAGCACTGCTGTTGCCTTCTGTACCGCAATCATGATGTCACTCACACTGCCATGGAGGGCAACAAACAATAAATGATAGCAGGCATCGTATCATCCTTCGAAGGCACTGAGATGCACGATGCTGGTTGCAATACCTGTGAGTGGTTCAGCACATGATGTATTGCATGCCTTCATGTGTCAGATGGAGTTATTTGTCTGGAGCATCCTCACCAAACATCGGTTGTACTTGAACCACTATTGCACATGCTCACATACTGCGCTAGGTCAAACTAAACCAAATCACTAACAAACTGCCAACAACGCAGAATCTGCCTCTGGTAGGCATCATTCCGACCACCCTGGAAGGTCCCAATCTGTACCTTGTCCCACTGGATATAACACATTCCACAGCATTCTCAATAACAGCAGACTCGGGCACCTAATGCAATACATCAACCGTATTGGCAGCATGCAACCACAGCAGTACTCGGACAAACACCATCAATCTCAGATTGTTTGTGAATGACAGTCATTTGGTTTCCCATACTTAACAAGGAATGCCATATGTGGTCATCATCGTCACACAGCATGCAACGGAACCATGTGCAACCACAAATACAAAAGCCAAAACACAAAACAACACAAAGGCAATGGGGCCTATGAAGCAGGTGCCCCAGCTATAAAGCAATATAATGACCCAGAAAGAATAACATTCTGAGCAACAGACACCAATTGCATGCAAGCCCTAACGCCTTCCCAGGCCCAGCACTGCTGTTGCCCTCTGTACCGCAATCATGATGTCACTCACACTGCCATGGAGGGCAACAAACAATAAATGATAGCAGGCATCGTATCATCCTTCGAAGGCACTGAGATGCACGATGCTGGTTGCAATACCTGTGAGTGGTTCAGTACATGATATATTGCATGTCTTCATGTGTCAGATGGAGTGATTTGTCTGGAGCATCCTCACCAAACATCAGTTGTACTTGAACCACTATTGCACATGCTCACATACTGCGCTAGGTCAAACTAAACCAAATCACTAACAAACTGCCAACAAAGCAGAATCTGCCTCTGGTAGGCATGATTCCCACCACCCTGGAAGGTCCCAATCTGTACCTTGTCCCACTGATATAACACATTCCACAACATTCTTGATAACAGCAGACTCGGGCACCTAATGCAATACATCAACCGTATTGGCAGCATGCAACCACAGCAGTACTCGGACAAACACCATCAATCTCAGATTGTTTGTGAATGACAGTCATTTGGTTTCCCATACATAACAAGGAATGCCATACGTGGTCATCATCGTCACACAGCATGCAACGGAACCATGTGCAACCACAAATACAAAAGCCAAAACACAAAACAACACAAAGGCAATGGGGCCTATGAAGCGGGTGTCCCAGCTAGAAAACAATATAATGACCCAGAAAGAATAACATTCTGAGCAACAGACACCAATTGCATGCAAGCCCTAACGCCTTCCCAGGCCCAGCACTGCTGTTGCCCTCTGTACCGCAATCATGATGTCACTCACACTGCCATGGAGGGCAACAAACAATAAATGATAGCAGGCATCGTATCATCCTTCGAAGGCACTGAGATGCACGATGCTGGTTGCAATACCTGTGAGTGGTTCAGTACATGATGTATTGCATGTCTTCATGTGTCAGATGGAGTGATTTGTCTGGAGCATCCTCACCAAACATCAGTTGTACTTGAACCACTATTGCACATGCTCACATACTGCGCTAGGTCAAACTAAACCAAATCACTAACAAACTGCCAACAAAGCAGAATCTGCCTCTGGTAGGCATGATTCCGACCACCCTGGAAGGTCCCAATCTGTACCTTGTCCCACTGATATAACACATTCCACAACATTCTTGATAACAGCAGACTCGGGCACCTAATGCAATACATCAACCGTATTGGCAGCATGCAACCACAGCAGTACTCGGACAAACACCATCAATCTCAGATTGTTTGTGAATGACAGTCATTTGGTTTCCCATACTTAACAAGGAATGCCATACGTGGTCATCATCGTCACACAGCATGCAACGGAACCATGTGCAACCACAAATACAAAAGCCAAAACACAAAACAACACAAAGGCAATGGGGCCTATGAAGCGGGTGCCCCAGCTATAAAGCAATATAATGACCCAGAAAGAATAACATTCTGAGCAACAGACACCAATTGCATGTAAGCCCTAACGCCTTCCCAGGCCCAGCACTGCTGTTGCCTTCTGTACCGCAATCATGATGTCACTCACACTGCCATGGAGGGCAACAAACAATAAATGATAGCAGGCATCGTATCATCCTTCGAAGGCACTGAGATGCACGATGCTGGTTGCAATACCTGTGAGTGGTTCAGTACATGATATATTGCATGTCTTCATGTGTCAGATGGAGTGATTTGTCTGGAGCATCCTCACCAAACATCAGTTGTACTTGAACCACTATTGCACATGCTCACATACTGCGCTAGGTCAAACTAAACCAAATCACCAACAAACTGCCAACAAAGCAGAATCTGCCTCTGGTAGGCATGATTCCCACTACCCTGGAAGGTCCCAATCTGTACCTTGTCCCACTGATATAACACATTCCACAACATTCTCAATAACAGCAGACTCGGGCACCTAATGCAATACATCAACCGTATTGGCAGCATGCAACCACAGCAGTACTCGGACAAACACCATCAATCTCAGATTGTTTGTGAATGACAGTCATTTGGTTTCCCATACTTAACAAGGAATGCCATACGTGGTCATCATCGTCACACAGCATGCAACGGAACCATGTGCAACCACAAATATAAAAGCCAAAACACAAAACAACACAAAGGCAATGGGGCCTATGAAGCGGGTGCCCCAGCTATAAAGCAATATAATGACCCAGAAAGAATAACATTCTGAGCAACAGACACCAATTGCATGTAAGCCCTGACGCCTTCCCAGGCCCAGCACTGCTGTTGCCCTCTGTACCGCAATCATGATGTCACTCACACTGCCATGGAGGGCAACAAACAATAAATGATAGCAGGCATTGTATCATCCTTCGAAGGCACTGAGATGCACGATGCTGGTTGCAATACCTGTGAGTGGTTCAGTACATGATGTATTGCATGTCTTCATGTGTCAGATGGAGTGATTTGTCTGGAGCATCCTCACCAAACATCGGTTGTACTTGAACCACTATGGCACATGCTCACATACTGCGCTAGGTCAAACTAAACCAAATCACTAACAAACTGCCAACAAAGCAGAATCTGCCTCTGGTAGGCATCATTCCGACCACCCTGGAAGGTCCCAATCTGTACCTTGTCCCACTGATATAACACATTCCACAACATTCTTGATAACAGCAGACTCGGGCACCTAATGCAATACATCAACCGTATTGGCAGCATGCAACCACAGCAGTACTCGGACAAACACCATCAATCTCAGATTGTTTGTGAATGACAGTCATTTGGTTTCCCATACTTAACAAGGAATGCCATACGTGGTCATCATCGTCACACAGCATGCAACGGAACCATGTGCAACCACAAATACAAAAGCCAAAACACAAAACAACACAAAGGCAATGGGGCCTATGAAGCGGGTGCCCCAGCTATAAAGCAATATAATGACCCAGAAAGAATAACATTCTGAGCAACAGACACCAATTGCATGTAAGCCCTAACGCCTTCCCAGGCCCAGCACTGCTGTTGCCTTCTGTACCGCAATCATGATGTCACTCACACTGCCATGGAGGGCAACAAACAATAAATGATAGCAGGCATCGTATCATCCTTCGAAGGCACTGAGATGCACGATGCTGGTTGCAATACCTGTGAGTGGTTCAGTACATGATATATTGCATGTCTTCATGTGTCAGATGGAGTGATTTGTCTGGAGCATCCTCACCAAACATCAGTTGTACTTGAACCACTATTGCACATGCTCACATACTGCGCTAGGTCAAACTAAACCAAATCACCAACAAACTGCCAACAAAGCAGAATCTGCCTCTGGTAGGCATGATTCCCACTACCCTGGAAGGTCCCAATCTGTACCTTGTCCCACTGATATAACACATTCCACAACATTCTCAATAACAGCAGACTCGGGCACCTAATGCAATACATCAACCGTATTGGCAGCATGCAACCACAGCAGTACTCGGACAAACACCATCAATCTCAGATTGTTTGTGAATGACAGTCATTTGGTTTCCCATACTTAACAAGGAATGCCATACGTGGTCATCATCGTCACACAGCATGCAACGGAACCATGTGCAACCACAAATATAAAAGCCAAAACACAAAACAACACAAAGGCAATGGGGCCTATGAAGCGGGTGCCCCAGCTATAAAGCAATATAATGACCCAGAAAGAATAACATTCTGAGCAACAGACACCAATTGCATGTAAGCCCTGACGCCTTCCCAGGCCCAGCACTGCTGTTGCCCTCTGTACCGCAATCATGATGTCACTCACACTGCCATGGAGGGCAACAAACAATAAATGATAGCAGGCATTGTATCATCCTTCGAAGGCACTGAGATGCACGATGCTGGTTGCAATACCTGTGAGTGGTTCAGTACATGATGTATTGCATGTCTTCATGTGTCAGATGGAGTGATTTGTCTGGAGCATCCTCACCAAACATCGGTTGTACTTGAACCACTATGGCACATGCTCACATACTGCGCTAGGTCAAACTAAACCAAATCACTAACAAACTGCCAACAAAGCAGAATCTGCCTCTGGTAGGCATGATTCCGACCACCCTGGAAGGTCCCAATCTGTACCTTGTCCCACTGGATATAACACATTCCACAGCATTCTCAATAACAGCAGACTCGGGCACCTAATGCAATACATCAACCGTATTGGCAGCATGCAACCACAGCAGTACTCGGACAAACACCATCAATCTCAGATTGTTTGTGAATGACAGTCATTTGGTTTCCCATACTTAACAAGGAATGCCATACGTGGTCATCATCGTCACACAGCATGCAACGGAACCATGTGCAACCACAAATACAAAAGCCAAAACACAAAACAACACAAAGGCAATGGGGCCTATGAAGCGGGTGCCCCAGCTATAAAGCAATATAATGACCCAGAAAGAATAACATTCTGAGCAACAGACACCAATTGCATGTAAGCCCTAATGCCTACCCAGCCCAGCACTGCTGTTGCCTTCTGTACCGCAATCATGATGTCACTCACACTGCCATGGAGGGCAACAAACAATAAATGATAGCAGGCATCGTATCATCCTTCGAAGGCACTGAGATGCACGATGCTGGTTGCAATACCTGTGAGTGGTTCAGCACATGATGTATTGCATGCCTTCATGTGTCAGATGGAGTTATTTGTCTGGAGCATCCTCACCAAACATCGGTTGTACTTGAACCACTATTGCACATGCTCACATACTGCGCTAGGTCAAACTAAACCAAATCACTAACAAACTGCCAACAACGCAGAATCTGCCTCTGGTAGGCATCATTCCGACCACCCTGGAAGGTCCCAATCTGTACCTTGTCCCACTGGATATAACACATTCCACAGCATTCTCAATAACAGCAGACTCGGGCACCTAATGCAATACATCAACCGTATTGGCAGCATGCAACCACAGCAGTACTCGGACAAACACCATCAATCTCAGATTGTTTGTGAATGACAGTCATTTGGTTTCCCATACTTAACAAGGAATGCCATACGTGGTCATCATCGTCACACAGCATGCAACGGAACCATGTGCAACCACAAATACAAAAGCCAAAACACAAAACAACACAAAGGCAATGGGGCCTATGAAGCGGGTGCCCCAGCTATAAAGCAATATAATGACCCAGAAAGAATAACATTCTGAGCAACAGACACCAATTGCATGTAAGCCCTAACGCCTTCCCAGGCCCAGCACTGCTGTTGCCTTCTGTACCGCAATCATGATGTCACTCACACTGCCATGGAGGGCAACAAACAATAAATGATAGCAGGCATCGTATCATCCTTCGAAGGCACTGAGATGCACGATGCTGGTTGCAATACCTGTGAGTGGTTCAGTACATGATATATTGCATGTCTTCATGTGTCAGATGGAGTGATTTGTCTGGAGCATCCTCACCAAACATCAGTTGTACTTGAACCACTATTGCACATGCTCACATACTGCGCTACGTCAAACTAAACCAAATCACTAACAAACTGCCAACAAAGCAGAATCTGCCTCTGGTAGGCATCATTCCGACCACCCTGGAAGGTCCCAATCTGTACCTTGTCCCACTGATATAACACATTCCACAGCATTCTCAATAACAGCAGACTCGGGCACCTAATGCAATACATCAACCGTATTGGCAGCATGCAACCACAGCAGTACTCGGACAAACACCATCAATCTCAGATTGTTTGTGAATGACAGTCATTTGGTTTCCCATACTTAACAAGGAATGCCATACGTGGTCATCATCGTCACACAGCATGCAACGGAACCATGTGCAACCACAAATATAAAAGCCAAAACACAAAACAACACAAAGGCAATGGGGCCTATGAAGCGGGTGCCCCAGCTATAAAGCAATATAATGACCCAGAAAGAATAACATTCTGAGCAACAGACACCAATTGCATGTAAGCCCTGACGCCTTCCCAGGCCCAGCACTGCTGTTGCCCTCTGTATCGCAATCATGATGTCACTCACACTGCCATGGAGGGCAACAAACAATAAATGATAGCAGGCATCGTATCATCCTTCGAAGGCACTGAGATGCACGATGCTGGTTGCAATACCTGTGAGTGGTTCAGCACATGATATATTGCATGTCTTCATGTGTCAGATGGAGTGATTTGTCTGGAGCATCCTCACCAAACATCGGTTGTACTTGAACCACTATTGCACATGCTCACATACTGCGCTACGTCAAACTAAACCAAATCACTAACAAACTGCCAACAAAGCAGAATCTGCCTCTGGTAGGCATCATTCCGACTACCCTGGAAGGTCCCAATCTGTACCTTGTCCCACTGATATAACACATTCCACAACATTCTCAATAACAGCAGACTCGGGCACCTAATGCAATACATCAACCGTATTGGCAGCATGCAACCACAGCAGTACTCGGACAAACACCATCAATCTCAGATTGTTTGTGAATGACAGTCATTTGGTTTCCCATACTTAACAAGGAATGCCATACGTGGTCATCATCGTCACACAGCATGCAACGGAACCATGTGCAACCACAAATATAAAAGCCAAAACACAAAACAACACAAAGGCAATGGGGCCTATGAAGCGGGTGCCCCAGCTATAAAGCAATATAATGACCCAGAAAGAATAACATTCTGAGCAACAGACACCAATTGCATGCAAGCCCTAACGCCTTCCCAGGCCCAGCACTGCTGTTGCCCTCTGTACCGCAATCATGATGTCACTCACACTGCCATGGAGGGCAACAAACAATAAATGATAGCAGGCATCGTATCATCCTTCGAAGGCACTGAGATGCACGATGCTGGTTGCAATACCTGTGAGTGGTTCAGTACATGATGTATTGCATGTCTTCATGTGTCAGATGGAGTGATTTGTCTGGAGCATCCTCACCAAACATCAGTTGTACTTGAACCACTATTGCACATGCTCACATACTGCGCTAGGTCAAACTAAACCAAATCACTAACAAACTGCCAACAAAGCAGAATCTGCCTCTGGTAGGCATGATTCCGACCACCCTGGAAGGTCCCAATCTGTACCTTGTCCCACTGATATAACACATTCCACAACATTCTTGATAACAGCAGACTCGGGCACCTAATGCAATACATCAACCGTATTGGCAGCATGCAACCACAGCAGTACTCGGACAAACACCATCAATCTCAGATTGTTTGTGAATGACAGTCATTTGGTTTCCCATACTTAACAAGGAATGCCATACGTGGTCATCATCGTCACACAGCATGCAACGGAACCATGTGCAACCACAAATACAAAAGCCAAAACACAAAACAACACAAAGGCAATGGGGCCTATGAAGCGGGTGCCCCAGCTATAAAGCAATATAATGACCCAGAAAGAATAACATTCTGAGCAACAGACACCAATTGCATGTAAGCCCTAACGCCTTCCCAGGCCCAGCACTGCTGTTGCCTTCTGTACCGCAATCATGATGTCACTCACACTGCCATGGAGGGCAACAAACAATAAATGATAGCAGGCATCGTATCATCCTTCGAAGGCACTGAGATGCACGATGCTGGTTGCAATACCTGTGAGTGGTTCAGTACATGATATATTGCATGTCTTCATGTGTCAGATGGAGTGATTTGTCTGGAGCATCCTCACCAAACATCAGTTGTACTTGAACCACTATTGCACATGCTCACATACTGCGCTAGGTCAAACTAAACCAAATCACCAACAAACTGCCAACAAAGCAGAATCTGCCTCTGGTAGGCATGATTCCCACTACCCTGGAAGGTCCCAATCTGTACCTTGTCCCACTGATATAACACATTCCACAACATTCTCAATAACAGCAGACTCGGGCACCTAATGCAATACATCAACCGTATTGGCAGCATGCAACCACAGCAGTACTCGGACAAACACCATCAATCTCAGATTGTTTGTGAATGACAGTCATTTGGTTTCCCATACTTAACAAGGAATGCCATACGTGGTCATCATCGTCACACAGCATGCAACGGAACCATGTGCAACCACAAATATAAAAGCCAAAACACAAAACAACACAAAGGCAATGGGGCCTATGAAGCGGGTGCCCCAGCTATAAAGCAATATAATGACCCAGAAAGAATAACATTCTGAGCAACAGACACCAATTGCATGTAAGCCCTGACGCCTTCCCAGGCCCAGCACTGCTGTTGCCCTCTGTACCGCAATCATGATGTCACTCACACTGCCATGGAGGGCAACAAACAATAAATGATAGCAGGCATTGTATCATCCTTCGAAGGCACTGAGATGCACGATGCTGGTTGCAATACCTGTGAGTGGTTCAGTACATGATGTATTGCATGTCTTCATGTGTCAGATGGAGTGATTTGTCTGGAGCATCCTCACCAAACATCGGTTGTACTTGAACCACTATGGCACATGCTCACATACTGCGCTAGGTCAAACTAAACCAAATCACTAACAAACTGCCAACAAAGCAGAATCTGCCTCTGGTAGGCATGATTCCGACCACCCTGGAAGGTCCCAATCTGTACCTTGTCCCACTGATATAACACATTCCACAACATTCTCAATAACAGCAGACTCGGGCACCTAATGCAATACATCAACCGTATTGGCAGCATGCAACCACAGCAGTACTCGGACAAACACCATCAATCTCAGATTGTTTGTGAATGACAGTCATTTGGTTTCCCATACTTAACAAGGAATGCCATACGTGGTCATCATCGTCACACAGCATGCAACGGAACCATGTGCAACCACAAATACAAAAGCCAAAACACAAAACAACACAAAGGCAATGGGGCCTATGAAGCGGGTGCCCCAGCTATAAAGCAATATAATGACCCAGAAAGAATAACATTCTGAGCAACAGACACCAATTGCATGTAAGCCCTAATGCCTACCCAGCCCAGCACTGCTGTTGCCTTCTGTACCGCAATCATGATGTCACTCACACTGCCATGGAGGGCAACAAACAATAAATGATAGCAGGCATCGTATCATCCTTCGAAGGCACTGAGATGCACGATGCTGGTTGCAATACCTGTGAGTGGTTCAGCACATGATGTATTGCATGCCTTCATGTGTCAGATGGAGTTATTTGTCTGGAGCATCCTCACCAAACATCGGTTGTACTTGAACCACTATTGCACATGCTCACATACTGCGCTAGGTCAAACTAAACCAAATCACTAACAAACTGCCAACAACGCAGAATCTGCCTCTGGTAGGCATCATTCCGACCACCCTGGAAGGTCCCAATCTGTACCTTGTCCCACTGGATATAACACATTCCACAGCATTCTCAATAACAGCAGACTCGGGCACCTAATGCAATACATCAACCGTATTGGCAGCATGCAACCACAGCAGTACTCGGACAAACACCATCAATCTCAGATTGTTTGTGAATGACAGTCATTTGGTTTCCCATACTTAACAAGGAATGCCATACGTGGTCATCATCGTCACACAGCATGCAACGGAACCATGTGCAACCACAAATACAAAAGCCAAAACACAAAACAACACAAAGGCAATGGGGCCTATGAAGCGGGTGCCCCAGCTATAAAGCAATATAATGACCCAGAAAGAATAACATTCTGAGCAACAGACACCAATTGCATGTAAGCCCTAACGCCTTCCCAGGCCCAGCACTGCTGTTGCCTTCTGTACCGCAATCATGATGTCACTCACACTGCCATGGAGGGCAACAAACAATAAATGATAGCAGGCATCGTATCATCCTTCGAAGGCACTGAGATGCACGATGCTGGTTGCAATACCTGTGAGTGGTTCAGTACATGATATATTGCATGTCTTCATGTGTCAGATGGAGTGATTTGTCTGGAGCATCCTCACCAAACATCAGTTGTACTTGAACCACTATTGCACATGCTCACATACTGCGCTACGTCAAACTAAACCAAATCACTAACAAACTGCCAACAAAGCAGAATCTGCCTCTGGTAGGCATCATTCCGACCACCCTGGAAGGTCCCAATCTGTACCTTGTCCCACTGATATAACACATTCCACAGCATTCTCAATAACAGCAGACTCGGGCACCTAATGCAATACATCAACCGTATTGGCAGCATGCAACCACAGCAGTACTCGGACAAACACCATCAATCTCAGATTGTTTGTGAATGACAGTCATTTGGTTTCCCATACTTAACAAGGAATGCCATACGTGGTCATCATCGTCACACAGCATGCAACGGAACCATGTGCAACCACAAATATAAAAGCCAAAACACAAAACAACACAAAGGCAATGGGGCCTATGAAGCGGGTGCCCCAGCTATAAAGCAATATAATGACCCAGAAAGAATAACATTCTGAGCAACAGACACCAATTGCATGTAAGCCCTGACGCCTTCCCAGGCCCAGCACTGCTGTTGCCCTCTGTATCGCAATCATGATGTCACTCACACTGCCATGGAGGGCAACAAACAATAAATGATAGCAGGCATCGTATCATCCTTCGAAGGCACTGAGATGCACGATGCTGGTTGCAATACCTGTGAGTGGTTCAGCACATGATATATTGCATGTCTTCATGTGTCAGATGGAGTGATTTGTCTGGAGCATCCTCACCAAACATCGGTTGTACTTGAACCACTATTGCACATGCTCACATACTGCGCTACGTCAAACTAAACCAAATCACTAACAAACTGCCAACAAAGCAGAATCTGCCTCTGGTAGGCATCATTCCGACTACCCTGGAAGGTCCCAATCTGTACCTTGTCCCACTGATATAACACATTCCACAACATTCTCAATAACAGCAGACTCGGGCACCTAATGCAATACATCAACCGTATTGGCAGCATGCAACCACAGCAGTACTCGGACAAACACCATCAATCTCAGATTGTTTGTGAATGACAGTCATTTGGTTTCCCATACTTAACAAGGAATGCCATACGTGGTCATCATCGTCACACAGCATGCAACGGAACCATGTGCAACCACAAATATAAAAGCCAAAACACAAAACAACACAAAGGCAATGGGGCCTATGAAGCGGGTGCCCCAGCTATAAAGCAATATAATGACCCAGAAAGAATAACATTCTGAGCAACAGACACCAATTGCATGTAAGCCCTGACGCCTTCCCAGGCCCAGCACTGCTGTTGCCCTCTGTATCGTAATCATGATGTCACTCACACTGCCATGGAGGGCAACAAACAATAAATGATAGCAGGCATCGTATCATCCTTCGAAGGCACTGAGATGCACGATGCTGGTTGCAATACCTGTGAGTGGTTCAGTACATGATACATTGCATGTCTTCATGTGTCAGATGGAGTGATTTGTCTGGAGCATCCTCACCAAACATCGGTTGTACTTGAACCACTATGGCACATGCTCACATACTGCGCTAGGTCAAACTAAACCAAATCACTAACAAACTGCCAACAAAGCAGAATCTGCCTCTGGTAGGCATGATTCCGACCACCCTGGAAGGTCCCAATCTGTACCTTGTCCCACTGATATAACACATTCCACAACATTCTCAATAACAGCAGACTCGGGCACCTAATGCAATACATCAACCGTATTGGCAGCATGCAACCACAGCAGTACTCGGACAAATACCATCAATCTCAGATTGTTTGTGAATGACAGTCATTTGGTTTCCCATACTTAACAAGGAATGCCATATGTGGTCATCATCGTCACACAGCATGCAACGGAACCATGTGCAACCACAAATATAAAAGCCAAAACACAAAACAACACAAAGGCAATGGGGCCTATGAAGCGGGTGCCCCAGCTATAAAGCAATATAATGACCCAGAAAGAATAACATTCTGAGCAACAGACACCAATTGCATGTAAGCCCTAATGCCTTCCCAGGCCCAGCACTGCTG
This sequence comes from Eutreptiella sp. 'Long Island Sound 2002', assembly GCA_964036045.1. Classification (NCBI taxonomy): domain Eukaryota; phylum Euglenozoa; class Euglenophyceae; order Eutreptiales; family Eutreptiaceae; genus Eutreptiella; species Eutreptiella sp. 'Long Island Sound 2002'. Next base: position 129,846,856 of record OZ038383.1, read on the forward strand.
TTGCCTTCTGTACCGCAATCATGATGTCACTCACACTGCCATGGAGGGCAACAAACAATAAATGATAGCAGGCATCGTATCATCCTTCGAAGGCACTGAGATGCACGATGCTGGTTGCAATACCTGTGAGTGGTTCAGCACATGATATATTGCATGTCTTCATGTGTCAGATGGAGTGATTTGTCTGGAGCATCCTCACCAAACATCGGTTGTACTTGAACCACTATTGCACATGCTCACATACTGCGCTACGTCAAACTAAACCAAATCACTAACAAACTGCCAACAAAGCAGAATCTGCCTCTGGTAGGCATCATTCCGGCCACCCTGGAAGGTCCCAATCTGTACCTTGTCCCACTGATATAACACATTCCACAACATTCTCAATAACAGCAGACTCGGGCACCTAATGCAATACATCAACCGTATTGGCGGCATGCAACCACAGCAGTACTCGGACAAACACCATCAATCTCAGATTGTTTGTGAATGACAGTCATTTGGTTTCCCATACTTAACAAGGAATGCCATACGTGGTCATCATCGTCACACAGCATGCAACGGAACCATGTGCAACCACAAATACAAAAGCCAAAACACAAAACAACACAAAGGCAATGGGGCCTATGAAGCGGGTGCCCCAGCTATAAAGCAATATAATGACCCAGAAAGAATAACATTCTGAGCAACAGACACCAATTGCATGTAAGCCCTGACGCCTTCCCAGGCCCAGCACTGCTGTTGCCCTCTGTACCGCAATCATGATGTCACTCACACTGCCATGGAGGGCAACAAACAATAAATGATAGCAGGCATCGTATCATCCTTCGAAGGCACTGAGATGCACGATGCTGGTTGCAATACCTGTGAGTGGTTCAGTACATGATATATTGCATGTCTTCATGTGTCAGATGGAGTGATTTGTCTGGAGCATCCTCACCAAACATCGGTTGTACTTGAACCACTATGGCACATGCTCACATACTGCGCTAGGTCAAACTAAACCAAATCACTAACAAACTGCCAACAAAGCAGAATCTGCCTCTGGTAGGCATGATTCCGACCACCCTGGAAGGTCCCAATCTGTACCTTGTCCCACTGATATAACACATTCCACAACATTCTCAATAACAGCAGACTCGGGCACCTAATGCAATACATCAACCGTATTGGCAGCATGCAACCACAGCAGTACTCGGACAAATACCATCAATCTCAGATTGTTTGTGAATGACAGTCATTTGGTTTCCCATACTTAACAAGGAATGCCATACGTGGTCATCATCGTCACACAGCATGCAATGGAACCATGTGTGGCCACAAATACAAAAGCCAAAACACAAAACAACACAAAGGCAATGGGGCCTATGAAGCGGGTGCCCCAGCTATAAAGCAATATAATGACCCAGAAAGAATAACATTCTGAGCAACAGACACCAATTGCATGTAAGCCCTGACGCCTTCCCAGGCCCAGCACTGCTGTTGCCCTCTGTACCGCAATCATGATGTCACTCACACTGCCATGGAGGGCAACAAACAATAAATGATAGCAGGCATCGTATCATCCTTCGAAGGCACTGAGATGCACGATGCTGGTTGCAATACCTGTGAGTGGTTCAGTACATGATATATTGCATGTCTTCATGTGTCAGATGGAGTGATTTGTCTGGAGCATCCTCACCAAACATCGGTTGTACTTGAACCACTATGGCACATGCTCACATACTGCGCTAGGTCAAACTAAACCAAATCACTAACAAACTGCCAACAAAGCAGAATCTGCCTCTGGTAGGCATGATTCCGACCACCCTGGAAGGTCCCAATCTGTACCTTGTCCCACTGATATAACACATTCCACAACATTCTCAATAACAGCAGACTCGGGCACCTAATGCAATACATCAACCGTATTGGCAGCATGCAACCACAGCAGTACTCGGACAAATACCATCAATCTCAGATTGTTTGTGAATGACAGTCATTTGGTTTCCCATACTTAACAAGGAATGCCATACGTGGTCATCATCGTCACACAGCATGCAACGGAACCATGTGCAACCACAAATACAAAAGCCAAAACACAAAACAACACAAAGGCAATGGGGCCTATGAAGCGGGTGCCCCAGCTATAAAGCAATATAATGACCCAGAAAGAATAACATTCTGAGCAACAGACACCAATTGCATGTAAGCCCTAACGCCTTCCCAGGCCCAGCACTGCTGTTGCCTTCTGTACCGCAATCATGATGTCACTCACACTGCCATGGAGGGCAACAAACAATAAATGATAGCAGGCATCGTATCATCCTTCGAAGGCACTGAGATGCACGATGCTGGTTGCAATACCTGTGAGTGGTTCAGTACATGATATATTGCATGTCTTCATGTGTCAGATGGAGTGATTTGTCTGGAGCATCCTCACCAAACATCGGTTGTACTTGAACCACTATTGCACATGCTCACACACTGCGCTAGGTCAAACTAAACCAAATCACCAACAAACTGCCAACAAAGCAGAATCTGCCTCTGGTAGGCATGATTCCGACCACCCTGGAAGGTCCCAATCTGTACCTTGTCCCACTGATATAACACATTCCACAACATTCTCAATAACAGCAGACTCGGGCACCTAATGCAATACATCAACCGTATTGGCAGCATGCAACCACAGCAGTACTCGGACAAACACCATCAATCTCAGATTGCTTGTGAATGACAGTCATTTGGTTTCCCATACTTAACAAGGAATGCCATATGTGGTCATCATCGTCACACAGCATGCAACGGAACCATGTGCAACCACAAATACAAAAGCCAAAACACAAAACAACACAAAGGCAATGGGGCCTATGAAGCGGGTGCCCCAGCTATAAAGCAATATAATGACCCAGAAAGAATAACATTCTGAGCAACAGAAACCAATTGCATGTAAGCCCTAACGCCTTCCCAGGCCCAGCACTGCTGTTGCCCTCTGTACCGCAATCATGATGTCACTCACACTGCCATGGAGGGCAACAAACAATAAATGATAGCAGGCATCGTATCATCCTTCGAAGGCACTGAGATGCACGATGCTGGTTGCAATACCTGTGAGTGGTTCAGTACATGATATATTGCATGTCTTCATGTGTCAGATGGAGTGATTTGTCTGGAGCATCCTCACCAAACATCGGTTGTACTTGAACCACTATTGCACATGCTCACATACTGCGCTACGTCAAACTAAACCAAATCACTAACAAACTGCCAACAAAGCAGAATCTGCCTCTGGTAGGCATGATTCCCACCACCCTGGAAGGTCCCAATCTGTACCTTGTCCCACTGATATAACACATTCCACAACATTCTCAATAACAGCAGACTCGGGCACCTAATGCAATACATCAACCGTATTGGCAGCATGCAACCACAGCAGTACTCGGACAAACACCATCAATCTCAGATTGTTTGTGAATGACAGTCATTTGGTTTCCCATACTTAACAAGGAATGCCATACGTGGTCATCATCGTCACACAGCATGCAACAGAACCATGTGCAACCACAAATATAAAAGCCAAAACACAAAACAACACAAAGGCAATGGGGCCTATGAAGCGGGTGCCCCAGCTATAAAGCAATATAATGACCCAGAAAGAATAACATTCTGAGCAACAGACACCAATTGCATGTAAGCCCTGACGCCTTCCCAGGCCCAGCACTGCTGTTGCCCTCTGTACCGCAATCATGATGTCACTCACACTGCCATGGAGGGCAACAAACAATAAATGATAGCAGGCATCGTATCATCCTTCGAAGGCACTGAGATGCACGATGCTGGTTGCAATACCTGTGAGTGGTTCAGTACATGATATATTGCATGCCTTCATGTGTCAGATGGAGTGATTTGTCTGGAGCATCCTCACCAAACATCGGTTGTACTTGAACCACTATTGCACATGCTCACATACTGCGCTAGGTCAAACTAAACCAAATCACTAACAAACTGCCAACAAAGCAGAATCTGCCTCTGGTAGGCATGATTCCGACCACCCTGGAAGGTCCCAATCTGTACCTTGTCCCACTGATATAACACATTCCACAACATTCTCAATAACAGCAGACTCGGGCACCTAATGCAATACATCAACCGTATTGGCAGCATGCAACCACAGCAGTACTCGGACAAATACCATCAATCTCAGATTGTTTGTGAATGACAGTCATTTGGTTTCCCATACTTAACAAGGAATGCCATATGTGGTCATCATCGTCACACAGCATGCAACGGAACCATGTGCAACCACAAATATAAAAGCCAAAACACAAAACAACACAAAGGCAATGGGGCCTATGAAGCGGGTGCCCCAGCTATAAAGCAATATAATGACCCAGAAAGAATAACATTCTGAGCAACAGACACCAATTGCATGTAAGCCCTAATGCCTTCCCAGGCCCAGCACTGCTGTTGCCTTCTGTACCGCAATCATGATGTCACTCACACTGCCATGGAGGGCAACAAACAATAAATGATAGCAGGCATCGTATCATCCTTCGAAGGCACTGAGATGCACGATGCTGGTTGCAATACCTGTGAGTGGTTCAGCACATGATATATTGCATGTCTTCATGTGTCAGATGGAGTGATTTGTCTGGAGCATCCTCACCAAACATCGGTTGTACTTGAACCACTATTGCACATGCTCACATACTGCGCTACGTCAAACTAAACCAAATCACTAACAAACTGCCAACAAAGCAGAATCTGCCTCTGGTAGGCATGATTCCCACCACCCTGGAAGGTCCCAATCTGTACCTTGTCCCACTGATATAACACATTCCACAACATTCTCAATAACAGCAGACTCGGGCACCTAATGCAATACATCAACCGTATTGGCAGCATGCAACCACAGCAGTACTCGGACAAACACCATCAATCTCAGATTGTTTGTGAATGACAGTCATTTGGTTTCCCATACTTAACAAGGAATGCCATACGTGGTCATCATCGTCACACAGCATGCAACGGAACCATGTGCAACCACAAATATAAAAGCCAAAACACAAAACAACACAAAGGCAATGGGGCCTATGAAGCGGGTGCCCCAGCTATAAAGCAATATAATGACCCAGAAAGAATAACATTCTGAGCAACAGACACCAATTGCATGTAAGCCCTAACGCCTTCCCAGGCCCAGCACTGCTGTTGCCTTCTGTACCGCAATCATGATGTCACTCACACTGCCATGGAGGGCAACAAACAATAAATGATAGCAGGCATCGTATCATCCTTCGAAGGCACTGAGATGCACGATGCTGGTTGCAATACCTGTGAGTGGTTCAGTACATGATATATTGCATGTCTTCATGTGTCAGATGGAGTGATTTGTCTGGAGCATCCTCACCAAACATCGGTTGTACTTGAACCACTATGGCACATGCTCACATACTGCGCTAGGTCAAACTAAACCAATCACTAACAAACTGCCAACAAAGCAGAATCTGCCTCTGGTAGGCATGATTCCGACCACCCTGGAAGGTCCCAATCTGTACCTTGTCCCACTGATATAACACATTCCACAACATTCTCAATAACAGCAGACTCGGGCACCTAATGCAATACATCAACCGTATTGGCAGCATGCAACCACAGCAGTACTCGGACAAACACCATCAATCTCAGATTGTTTGTGAATGACAGTCATTTGGTTTCCCATACTTAACAAGGAATGCCATACGTGGTCATCATCGTCACACAGCATGCAACGGAACCATGTGCAACCACAAATATAAAAGCCAAAACACAAAACAACACAAAGGCAATGGGGCCTATGAAGCGGGTGCCCCAGCTATAAAGCAATATAATGACCCAGAAAGAATAACATTCTGAGCAACAGACACCAATTGCATGTAAGCCCTAACGCCTTCCCAGGCCCAGCACTGCTGTTGCCCTCTGTACCGCAATCATGATGTCACTCACACTGCCATGGAGGGCAACAAACAATAAATGATAGCAGGCATCGTATCATCCTTCGAAGGCACTGAGATGCACGATGCTGGTTGCAATACCTGTGAGTGGTTCAGTACATGATATATTGCATGTCTTCATGTGTCAGATGGAGTGATTTGTCTGGAGCATCCTCACCAAACATCAGTTGTACTTGAACCACTATTGCACATGCTCACGTACTGCGCTACATCAAACTAAACCAAATCACTAACAAACTGCCAACAAAGCAGAATCTGCCTCTGGTAGGCATCATTCCGGCCACCCTGGAAGGTCCCAATCTGTACCTTGTTCCACTGATATAACACATTCCACAACATTCTCAATAACAGCAGACTCGGGCACCTAATGCAATACATCAACCGTATTGGCAGCATGCAACCACAGCAGTACTCGGACAAACACCATCAATCTCAGATTGTTTGTGAATGACAGTCATTTGGTTTCCCATACTTAACAAGGAATGCCATACGTGGTCATCATCGTCACACAGCATGCAACGGAACCATGTGCAACCACAAATACAAAAGCCAAAACACAAAACAACACAAAGGCAATGGGGCCTATGAAGCGGGTGCCCCAGCTATAAAGCAATATAATGACCCAGAAAGAATAACATTCTGAGCAACAGACACCAATTGCATGTAAGCCCTAACGCCTTCCCAGGCCCAGCACTGCTGTTGCCCTCTGTACCGCAATCATGATGTCACTCACACTGCCATGGAGGGCAACAAACAATAAATGATAGCAGGCATCGTATCATCCTTCGAAGGCACTGAGATGCACGATGCTGGTTGCAATACCTGTGAGTGGTTCAGTACATGATATATTGCATGTCTTCATGTGTCAGATGGAGTGATTTGTCTGGAGCATCCTCACCAAACATCGGTTGTACTTGAACCACTATTGCACATGCTCACATACTGCGCTACGTCAAACTAAACCAAATCACTAACAAACTGCCAACAAAGCAGAATCTGCCTCTGGTAGGCATGATTCCCACCACCCTGGAAGGTCCCAATCTGTACCTTGTCCCACTGATATAACACATTCCACAACATTCTCAATAACAGCAGACTCGGGCACCTAATGCAATACATCAACCGTATTGGCAGCATGCAACCACAGCAGTACTCGGACAAACACCATCAATCTCAGATTGTTTGTGAATGACAGTCATTTGGTTTCCCATACTTAACAAGGAATGCCATACGTGGTCATCATCGTCACACAGCATGCAACGGAACCATGTGCAACCACAAATACAAAAGCCAAAACACAAAACAACACAAAGGCAATGGGGCCTATGAAGCGGGTGCCCCAGCTATAAAGCAATATAATGACCCGGAAAGAATAACATTCTGAGCAACAGACACCAATTGCATGCAAGCCCTGACGCCTTCCCAGGCCCAGCACTGCTGTTGCCCTCTGTACCGCAATCATGATGTCACTCACACTGCCATGGAGGGCAACAAACAATAAATGATAGCAGGCATCGTATCATCCTTGGAAGGCACTGAGATGCACGATGCTGGTTGCAATACCTGTGAGTGGTTCAGTACATGATATATTGCATGTCTTCATGTGTCAGATGGAGTGATTTGTCTGGAGCATCCTCACCAAACATCAGTTGTACTTGAACCACTATTGCACATGCTCACATACTGCGCTAGGTCAAACTAAACCAAATCACTAACAAACTGCCAACAAAGCAGAATCTGCCTCTGGTAGGCATGATTCCGACCACCCTGGAAGGTCCCAATCTGTACCTTGTCCCACTGATATAACACATTCCACAACATTCTCAATAACAGCAGACTCGGGCACCTAATGCAATACATCAACCGTATTGGCAGCATGCAACCACAGCAGTACTCGGACAAACACCATCAATCTCAGATTGTTTGTGAATGACAGTCATTTGGTTTCCCATACTTAACAAGGAATGCCATACGTGGTCATCATCGTCACACAGCATGCAACGGAACCATGTGCAACCACAAATATAAAAGCCAAAACACAAAACAACACAAAGGCAATGGGGCCTATGAAGCGGGTGCCCCAGCTATAAAGCAATATAATGACCCAGAAAGAATAACATTCTGAGCAACAGACACCAATTGCATGTAAGCCCTAACGCCTTCCCAGGCCCAGCACTGCTGTTGCCCTCTGTACCGCAATCATGATGTCACTCACACTGCCATGGAGGGCAACAAACAATAAATGATAGCAGGCATCGTATCATCCTTCGAAGGCACTGAGATGCACGATGCTGGTTGCAATACCTGTGAGTGGTTCAGTACATGATATATTGCATGTCTTCATGTGTCAGATGGAGTGATTTGTCTGGAGCATCCTCACCAAACATCAGTTGTACTTGAACCACTATTGCACATGCTCACGTACTGCGCTACATCAAACTAAACCAAATCACTAACAAACTGCCAACAAAGCAGAATCTGCCTCTGGTAGGCATCATTCCGGCCACCCTGGAAGGTCCCAATCTGTACCTTGTTCCACTGATATAACACATTCCACAACATTCTCAATAACAGCAGACTCGGGCACCTAATGCAATACATCAACCGTATTGGCAGCATGCAACCACAGCAGTACTCGGACAAACACCATCAATCTCAGATTGTTTGTGAATGACAGTCATTTGGTTTCCCATACTTAACAAGGAATGCCATACGTGGTCATCATCGTCACACAGCATGCAACGGAACCATGTGCAACCACAAATACAAAAGCCAAAACACAAAACAACACAAAGGCAATGGGGCCTATGAAGCGGGTGCCCCAGCTATAAAGCAATATAATGACCCAGAAAGAATAACATTCTGAGCAACAGACACCAATTGCATGTAAGCCCTAACGCCTTCCCAGGCCCAGCACTGCTGTTGCCCTCTGTACCGCAATCATGATGTCACTCACACTGCCATGGAGGGCAACAAACAATAAATGATAGCAGGCATCGTATCATCCTTCGAAGGCACTGAGATGCACGATGCTGGTTGCAATACCTGTGAGTGGTTCAGTACATGATATATTGCATGTCTTCATGTGTCAGATGGAGTGATTTGTCTGGAGCATCCTCACCAAACATCAGTTGTACTTGAACCACTATTGCACATGCTCACGTACTGCGCTACATCAAACTAAACCAAATCACTAACAAACTGCCAACAAAGCAGAATCTGCCTCTGGTAGGCATGATTCCCACCACCCTGGAAGGTCCCAATCTGTACCTTGTCCCACTGATATAACACATTCCACAACATTCTCAATAACAGCAGACTCGGGCACCTAATGCAATACATCAACCGTATTGGCAGCATGCAACCACAGCAGTACTCGGACAAACACCATCAATCTCAGATTGTTTGTGAATGACAGTCATTTGGTTTCCCATACTTAACAAGGAATGCCATATGTGGTCATCATCGTCACACAGCATGCAACGGAACCATGTGCAACCACAAATACAAAAGCCAAAACACAAAACAACACAAAGGCAATGGGGCCTATGAAGCGGGTGCCCCAGCTATAAAGCAATATAATGACCCGGAAAGAATAACATTCTGAGCAACAGACACCAATTGCATGCAAGCCCTGACGCCTTCCCAGGCCCAGCACTGCTGTTGCCCTCTGTACCGCAATCATGATGTCACTCACACTGCCATGGAGGGCAACAAACAATAAATGATAGCAGGCATCGTATCATCCTTGGAAGGCACTGAGATGCACGATGCTGGTTGCAATACCTGTGAGTGGTTCAGTACATGATATATTGCATGTCTTCATGTGTCAGATGGAGTGATTTGTCTGGAGCATCCTCACCAAACATCAGTTGTACTTGAACCACTATTGCACATGCTCACATACTGCGCTAGGTCAAACTAAACCAAATCACTAACAAACTGCCAACAAAGCAGAATCTGCCTCTGGTAGGCATGATTCCGACCACCCTGGAAGGTCCCATCCTGTACCTTGTCCCACTGATATAACACATTCCACAACATTCTCAATAACAGCAGACTCGGGCACCTAATGCAATACATCAACCGTATTGGCAGCATGCAACCACAGCAGTACTCGGACAAACACCATCAATCTCAGATTGTTTGTGAATGACAGTCATTTGGTTTCCCATACTTAACAAGGAATGCCATACGTGGTCATCATCGTCACACAGCATACAACGGAACCATGTGCAACCACAAATATAAAAGCCAAAACACAAAACAACACAAAGGCAATGGGGCCTATGAAGCGGGTGCCCCAGCTATAAAGCAATATAATGACCCAGAAAGAATAACATTCTGAGCAACAGACACCAATTGCATGTAAGCCCTAACGCCTTCCCAGGCCCAGCACTGCTGTTGCCCTCTGTACCGCAATCATGATGTCACTCACACTGCCATGGAGGGCAACAAACAATAAATGATAGCAGGCATCGTATCATCCTTCGAAGGCACTGAGATGCACGATGCTGGTTGTAATACCTGTGAGTGGTTCAGTACATGATATATTGCATGTCTTCATGTGTAAGATGGAGTGATTTGTCTGGAGCATCCTCACCAAACATCAGTTGTACTTGAACCACTATTGCACATGCTCACATACTGCGCTACGTCAAACTAAACCAAATCACTAACAAACTGCCAACAAAGCAGAATCTGCCTCTGGTAGGCATGATTCCGACCACCCTGGAAGGTCCCAATCTGTACCTTGTCCCACTGATATAACACATTCCACAACATTCTCAATAACAGCAGACTCGGGCACCTAATGCAATACATCAACCGTATTGGCAGCATGCAACCACAGCAGTACTCGGACAAACACCATCAATCTCAGATTGTTTGTGAATGACAGTCATTTGGTTTCCCATACTTAACAAGGAATGCCATACGTGGTCATCATCGTCACACAGCATGCAACGGAACCATGTGCAACCACAAATATAAAAGCCAAAACACAAAACAACACAAAGGCAATGGGGCCTATGAAGCGGGTGCCCCAGCTATAAAGCAATATAATGACCCAGAAAGAATAACATTCTGAGCAACAGACACCAATTGCATGCAAGCCCTAACGCCTTCCCAGGCCCAGCACTGCTGTTGCCCTCTGTACCGCAATCATGATGTCACTCACACTGCCATGGAGGGCAACAAACAATAAATGATAGCAGGCATCGTATCATCCTTCGAAGGCACTGAGATGCACGATGCTGGTTGTAATACCTGTGAGTGGTTCAGTACATGATATATTGCATGTCTTCATGTGTCAGATGGAGTGATTTGTCTGGAGCATCCTCACCAAACATCAGTTGTACTTGAACCACTATTGCACATGCTCACATACTGCGCTAGGTCAAACTAAACCAAATCACTAACAAACTGCCAACAAAGCAGAATCTGCCTCTGGTAGGCATCATTCCGGCCACCCTGGAAGGTCCCAATCTGTACCTTGTCCCACTGATACAACACATTCCACAACATTCTCAATAACAGCAGACTCGGGCACCTAATGCAATACATCAACCGTATTGGCAGCATGCAACCACAGCAGTACTCGGACAAACACCATCAATCTCAGATTGTTTGTGAATGACAGTCATTTGGTTTCCCATACTTAACAAGGAATGCCATACGTGGTCATCATCGTCACACAGCATGCAACGGAACCATGTGCAACCACAAATATAAAAGCCAAAACACAAAACAACACAAAGGCAATGGGGCCTATGAAGCAGGTGCCCCAGCTATAAAGCAATATAATGACCCAGAAAGAATAACATTCTGAGCAACAGAAACCAATTGCATGTAAGCCCTAACGCCTTCCCAGGCCCAGCACTGCTGTTGCCTTCTGTACCGCAATCATGATGTCACTCACACTGCCATGGAGGGCAACAAACAATAAATGATAGCAGGCATTGTATCATCCTTCGAAGGCACTGAGATGCACGATGCTGGTTGCAATACCTGTGAGTGGTTCAGTACATGATATATTGCGTGTCTTCATGTGTCAGATGGAGTGATTTGTCTGGAGCATCCTCACCAAACATCGGTTGTACTTGAACCACTATTGCACATGCTCACACACTGCGCTAGGTCAAACTAAGCCAAATCACTAACAAACTGCCAACAAAGCAGAATCTGCCTCTGGTAGGCATGATTCCGACGACCCTGAAAGGTCCCAATCTGTACCTTGTCCCACTGATATAACACATTCCACAACATTCTCAATAACAGCAGACTCGGGCACCTGATAATAGAATACATCAACCGTATTGGCAGCATGCAACCACAGCAGTACTCGGACAAACACCATCAATCTCAGATTGTTTGTGAATGACAGTCATTTGGTTTCCCATACTTAACAAGGAATGCCATACGTGGTCATCATCGTCACACAGCATGCAACGGAACCATGTGCAACCACAAATATAAAAGCCAAAACACAAAACAACACAAAGGCAATGGGGCCTATGAAGCGGGTGTCCCAGCTATAAAGCAATATAATGACCCAGAAAGAATAACATTCTGAGCAACAGACACCAATTGCATGCAAGCCCTAACGCCTTCCCAGGCCCAGCACTGCTGTTGCCCTCTGTACCGCAATCATGATGTCACTCACACTGCCATGGAGGGCAACAAACAATAAATGATAGCAGGCATCGTATCATCCTTCGAAGGCACTGAGATGCACGATGCTGGTTGTAATACCTGTGAGTGGTTCAGTACATGATATATTGCATGTCTTCATGTGTCAGATGGAGTGATTTGTCTGGAGCATCCTCACCAAACATCAGTTGTACTTGAACCACTATTGCACATGCTCACATACTGCGCTAGGTCAAACTAAACCAAATCACTAACAAACTGCCAACAAAGCAGAATCTGCCTCTGGTAGGCATCATTCCGGCCACCCTGGAAGGTCCCAATCTGTACCTTGTCCCACTGATACAACACATTCCACAACATTCTCAATAACAGCAGACTCGGGCACCTAATGCAATACATCAACCGTATTGGCAGCATGCAACCACAGCAGTACTCGGACAAACACCATCAATCTCAGATTGTTTGTGAATGACAGTCATTTGGTTTCCCATACTTAACAAGGAATGCCATACGTGGTCATCATCGTCACACAGCATGCAACGGAACCATGTGCAACCACAAATATAAAAGCCAAAACACAAAACAACACAAAGGCAATGGGGCCTATGAAGCAGGTGCCCCAGCTATAAAGCAATATAATGACCCAGAAAGAATAACATTCTGAGCAACAGAAACCAATTGCATGTAAGCCCTAACGCCTTCCCAGGCCCAGCACTGCTGTTGCCTTCTGTACCGCAATCATGATGTCACTCACACTGCCATGGAGGGCAACAAACAATAAATGATAGCAGGCATTGTATCATCCTTCGAAGGCACTGAGATGCACGATGCTGGTTGCAATACCTGTGAGTGGTTCAGTACATGATATATTGCGTGTCTTCATGTGTCAGATGGAGTGATTTGTCTGGAGCATCCTCACCAAACATCGGTTGTACTTGAACCACTATTGCACATGCTCACACACTGCGCTAGGTCAAACTAAGCCAAATCACTAACAAACTGCCAACAAAGCAGAATCTGCCTCTGGTAGGCATGATTCCGACGACCCTGAAAGGTCCCAATCTGTACCTTGTCCCACTGATATAACACATTCCACAACATTCTCAATAACAGCAGACTCGGGCACCTGATAATAGAATACATCAACCGTATTGGCAGCATGCAACCACAGCAGTACTCGGACAAACACCATCAATCTCAGATTGTTTGTGAATGACAGTCATTTGGTTTCCCATACTTAACAAGGAATGCCATACGTGGTCATCATCGTCACACAGCATGCAACGGAACCATGTGCAACCACAAATATAAAAGCCAAAACACAAAACAACACAAAGGCAATGGGGCCTATGAAGCGGGTGTCCCAGCTATAAAGCAATATAATGACCCAGAAAGAATAACATTCTGAGCAACAGACACCAATTGCATGCAAGCCCTAACGCCTTCCCAGGCCCAGCACTGCTGTTGCCCTCTGTACCGCAATCATGATGTCACTCACACTGCCATGGAGGGCAACAAACAATAAATGATAGCAGGCATCGTATCATCCTTCGAAGGCACTGAGATGCACGATGCTGGTTGTAATACCTGTGAGTGGTTCAGTACATGATATATTGCATGTCTTCATGTGTCAGATGGAGTGATTTGTCTGGAGCATCCTCACCAAACATCAGTTGTACTTGAACCACTATTGCACATGCTCACATACTGCGCTAGGTCAAACTAAACCAAATCACTAACAAACTGCCAACAAAGCAGAATCTGCCTCTGGTAGGCATCATTCCGGCCACCCTGGAAGGTCCCAATCTGTACCTTGTCCCACTGATACAACACATTCCACAACATTCTCAATAACAGCAGACTCGGGCACCTAATGCAATACATCAACCGTATTGGCAGCATGCAACCACAGCAGTACTCGGACAAACACCATCAATCTCAGATTGTTTGTGAATGACAGTCATTTGGTTTCCCATACTTAACAAGGAATGCCATACGTGGTCATCATCGTCACACAGCATGCAACGGAACCATGTGCAACCACAAATATAAAAGCCAAAACACAAAACAACACAAAGGCAATGGGGCCTATGAAGCAGGTGCCCCAGCTATAAAGCAATATAATGACCCAGAAAGAATAACATTCTGAGCAACAGAAACCAATTGCATGTAAGCCCTAACGCCTTCCCAGGCCCAGCACTGCTGTTGCCTTCTGTACCGCAATCATGATGTCACTCACACTGCCATGGAGGGCAACAAACAATAAATGATAGCAGGCATTGTATCATCCTTCGAAGGCACTGAGATGCACGATGCTGGTTGCAATACCTGTGAGTGGTTCAGTACATGATATATTGCGTGTCTTCATGTGTCAGATGGAGTGATTTGTCTGGAGCATCCTCACCAAACATCGGTTGTACTTGAACCACTATTGCACATGCTCACACACTGCGCTAGGTCAAACTAAGCCAAATCACTAACAAACTGCCAACAAAGCAGAATCTGCCTCTGGTAGGCATGATTCCGACGACCCTGAAAGGTCCCAATCTGTACCTTGTCCCACTGATATAACACATTCCACAACATTCTCAATAACAGCAGACTCGGGCACCTGATAATAGAATACATCAACCGTATTGGCAGCATGCAACCACAGCAGTACTCGGACAAACACCATCAATCTCAGATTGTTTGTGAATGACAGTCATTTGGTTTCCCATACTTAACAAGGAATGCCATACGTGGTCATCATCGTCACACAGCATGCAACGGAACCATGTGCAACCACAAATATAAAAGCCAAAACACAAAACAACACAAAGGCAATGGGGCCTATGAAGCGGGTGTCCCAGCTATAAAGCAATATAATGACCCAGAAAGAATAACATTCTGAGCAACAGACACCAATTGCATGCAAGCCCTGACGCCTTCCCAGGCCCAGCACTGCTGTTGCCTTCTGTACCGCAATCATGATGTCACTCACACTGCCATGGAGGGCAACAAACAATAAATGATAGCAGGCATTGTATCATCCTTCGAAGGCACTGAGATGCACGATGCTGGTTGTAATACCTGTGAGTGGTTCAGTACATGATATATTGCATGTCTTCATGTGTCAGATGGAGTGATTTGTCTGGAGCATCCTCACCAAACACCGGTTGTACTTGAACCACTATTGCACATGCTCACATACTGCGCTAGGTCAAACTAAACCAAATCACTAACAAACTGCCAACAAAGCAGAATCTGCCTCTGGTAGGCATGATTCCCACCACCCTGGAAGGTCCCAATCTGTACCTTGTCCCACTGATATAACACATTCCACAATATTCTCAATAACAGCAGACTCGGGCACCTAATGCAATACATCAACCGTATTGGCAGCATGCAACCACAGCAGTACTCGGACAAACACCATCAATCTCAGATTGTTTGTGAATGACAGTCATTTGGGTTCCCATACTTAACAAGGAATGCCATACGTGGTCATCATCGTCACACAGCATGCAACGGAACCATGTGCAACCACAAATACAAAAGCCAAAACACAAAACAACACAAAAGCAATGGGGCCTATGAAGCGGGTGTCCCAGCTATAAAGCAATATAATGACCCGGAAAGAATAACATTCTGAGCAACAGACACCAATTGCATGCAAGCCCTGACGCCTTCCCAGGCCCAGCACTGCTGTTGCCTTCTGTACCGCAATCATGATGTCACTCACACTGCCATGGAGGGCAACAAACAATAAATGATAGCAGGCATCGTATCATCCTTCGAAGGCACTGAGATGCACGATGCTGGTTGCAATACCTGTGAGTGGTTCAGTACATGATATATTGCATGTCTTCATGTGTAAGATGGAGTGATTTGTCTGGAGCATCCTCACCAAACATCGGTTGTACTTGAACCACTATTGCACATGCTCACATACTGCGCTAGGTCAAACTAAACCAAATCACTAACAAACTGCCAACAAAGCAGAATCTGCCTCTGGTAGGCATGATTCCCACCACCCTGGAAGGTCCCAATCTGTACCTTGTCCCACTGATATAACACAGTCCACAACATTCTCAATAACAGCAGACTCGGGCACCTAATGCAATACATCAACCGTATTGGCAGCATGCAACCACAGCAGTACTCGGACAAACACCATCAATCTCAGATTGTTTGTGAATGACAGTCATTTGGTTTCCCATACTTAACAAGGAATGCCATACGTGGTCATCATCGTCACACAGCATGCAACGGAACCATGTGCGACCACAAATACAAAAGCCAAAACACAAAACAACACAAAGGCAATGGGGCCTATGAAGCAGGTGCCCCAGCTATAAAGCAATATAATGACCCAGAAAGAATAACATTCTGAGCAACAGACACCAATTGCATATAAGCCCTGACGCCTTCCCAGGCCCAGCACTGCTGTTGCCTTCTGTACCGCAATCATGATGTCACTCACACTGCCATGGAGGGCAACAAACAATAAATGATAGCAGGCATTGTATCATCCTTCGAAGGCACTGAGATGCACGATGCTGGTTGTAATACCTGTGAGTGGTTCAGTACATGATATATTGCATGTCTTCATGTGTCAGATGGAGTGATTTGTCTGGAGCATCCTCACCAAACATCGGTTGTACTTGAACCACTATTGCACATGCTCACATACTGCGCTAGGTCAAACTAAACCAAATCACTAACAAACTGCCAACAAAGCAGAATCTGCCTCTGGTAGGCATGATTCCCACCACCCTGGAAGGTCCCAATCTGTACCTTGTCCCACTGATATAACACATTCCACAATATTCTCAATAACAGCAGACTCGGGCACCTAATGCAATACATCAACCGTATTGGCAGCATGCAACCACAGCAGTACTCGGACAAACACCATCAATCTCAGATTGTTTGTGAATGACAGTCATTTGGGTTCCCATACTTAACAAGGAATGCCATACGTGGTCATCATCGTCACACAGCATGCAACGGAACCATGTGCAACCACAAATACAAAAGCCAAAACACAAAACAACACAAAAGCAATGGGGCCTATGAAGCGGGTGTCCCAGCTATAAAGCAATATAATGACCCGGAAAGAATAACATTCTGAGCAACAGACACCAATTGCATGCAAGCCCTGACGCCTTCCCAGGCCCAGCACTGCTGTTGCCTTCTGTACCGCAATCATGATGTCACTCACACTGCCATGGAGGGCAACAAACAATAAATGATAGCAGGCATCGTATCATCCTTCGAAGGCACTGAGATGCACGATGCTGGTTGCAATACCTGTGAGTGGTTCAGTACATGATATATTGCATGTCTTCATGTGTAAGATGGAGTGATTTGTCTGGAGCATCCTCACCAAACATCGGTTGTACTTGAACCACTATTGCACATGCTCACATACTGCGCTAGGTCAAACTAAACCAAATCACTAACAAACTGCCAACAAAGCAGAATCTGCCTCTGGTAGGCATGATTCCCACCACCCTGGAAGGTCCCAATCTGTACCTTGTCCCACTGATATAACACAGTCCACAACATTCTCAATAACAGCAGACTCGGGCACCTAATGCAATACATCAACCGTATTGGCAGCATGCAACCACAGCAGTACTCGGACAAACACCATCAATCTCAGATTGTTTGTGAATGACAGTCATTTGGTTTCCCATACTTAACAAGGAATGCCATACGTGGTCATCATCGTCACACAGCATGCAACGGAACCATGTGCGACCACAAATACAAAAGCCAAAACACAAAACAACACAAAGGCAATGGGGCCTATGAAGCAGGTGCCCCAGCTATAAAGCAATATAATGACCCAGAAAGAATAACATTCTGAGCAACAGACACCAATTGCATATAAGCCCTGACGCCTTCCCAGGCCCAGCACTGCTGTTGCCTTCTGTACCGCAATCATGATGTCACTCACACTGCCATGGAGGGCAACAAACAATAAATGATAGCAGGCATCGTATCATCCTTCGAAGGCACTGAGATGCACGATGCTGGTTGCAATACCTGTGAGTGGTTCAGTACATGATATATTGCATGTCTTCATGTGTAAGATGGAGTGATTTGTCTGGAGCATCCTCACCAAACATCGGTTGTACTTGAACCACTATTGCACATGCTCACATACTGCGCTAGGTCAAACTAAACCAAATCACTAACAAACTGCCAACAAAGCAGAATCTGCCTCTGGTAGGCATCATTCCGACTACCCTGGAAGGTCCCAATCTGTACCTTGTCCCACTGATATAACACATTCCACAATATTCTCAATAACAGCAGACTCGGGCACCTAATGCAATACATCAACCGTATTGGCAGCATGCAACCACAGCAGTACTCGGACAAACACCATCAATCTCAGATTGTTTGTGAATGACAGTCATTTGGGTTCCCATACTTAACAAGGAATGCCATACGTGGTCATCATCGTCACACAGCATGCAACGGAACCATGTTCAACCACAAATATAAAAGCCAAAACACAAAACAACACAAAGGCAATGGGGCCTATGAAGCGGGTGTCCCAGCTATAAAGCAATATAATGACCCGGAAAGAATAACATTCTGAGCAACAGACACCAATTGCATGCAAGCCCTGACGCCTTCCCAGGCCCAGCACTGCTGTTGCCCTCTGTACCGCAATCATGATGTCACTCACACTGCCATGGAGGGCAACAAACAATAAATGATAGCAGGCATTGTATCATCCTTCGAAGGCACTGAGATGCACGATGCTGGTTGCAATACCTGTGAGTGGTTCAGTACATGATATATTGCATGTCTTCATGTGTAAGATGGAGTGATTTGTCTGGAGCATCCTCACCAAACATCGGTTGTACTTGAACCACTATTGCACATGCTCACATACTGCGCTAGGTCAAACTAAACCAAATCACTAACAAACTGCCAACAAAGCAGAATCTGCCTCTGGTAGGCATCATTCCCACCACCCTGGAAGGTCCCAATCTGTACCTTGTCCCACTGATATAACACATTCCATAATATTCTTGACAACCGCACACTCGGGCACCTAATGCAATACATCAACCGTATTGGCAGCATGCAACCACAGCAGTACTCGGACAAACACCATCAATCTCAGATTGTTTGTGAATGACAGTCATTTGGTTTCCCATACTTAACAAGGAATGCCATACGTGGTCATCATCGTCACACAGCATGCAACGGAACCATGTGCAACCACAAATACAAAAGCCAAAACACAAAACAACACAAAGGCAATGGGGCCTATGAAGCAGGTGCCCCAGCTATAAAGCAATATAATGACCCAGAAAGAATAACATTCTGAGCAACAGACACCAATTGCATATAAGCCCTGACGCCTTCCCAGTCCCAGCACTGCTGTTGCCTTCTGTACCGCAATCATGATGTCACTCACACTGCCATGGAGGGCAACAAACAATAAATGATAGCAGGCATCGTATCATCCTTGGAAGGCACTGAGATGCACGATGCTGGTTGCAATACCTGTGAGTGGTTCAGTACATGATATATTGCATGTCTTCGTGTGTAAGATGGAGTGATTTGTCTGGAGCATCCTCACCAAACATCGGTTGTACTTGAACCACTATTGCACATGCTCACGTACTGCGCTACGTCAAACTAAACCAAATCACTAACAAACTGCCAACAAAGCAGAATCTGCCTCTGGTAGGCATGATTCCCACCACCCTGGAAGGTCCCAATCTGTACCTTGTCCCACTGATATAACACATTCCATAATATTCTTGACAACCGCACACTCGGGCACCTAATGCAATACATCAACCGTATTGGCAGCATGCAACCACAGCAGTACTCGGACAAACACCATCAATCTCAGATTGCTTGTGAATGACAGTCATTTGGTTTCCCATACTTAACAAGGAATGCCATACGTGGTCATCATCGTCACACAGCATGCAACAGAACCATGTGCAACCACAAATATAAAAGCCAAAACACAAAACAACACAAAGGCAATGGGGCCTATGAAGCAGGTGCCCCAGCTATAAAGCAATATAATGACCCAGAAAGAATAACATTCTGAGCAACAGACACCAATTGCATGTAAGCCCTGACGCCTTCCCAGGCCCAGCACTGCTGTTGCCTTCTGTACCGCAATCATGATGTCACTCACACTGCCATGGAGGGCAACAAACAATAAATGATAGCAGGCATCGTATCATCCTTCGAAGGCACTGAGATGCACGATGCTGGTTGCAATACCTGTGAGTGGTTCAGTACATGATATATTGCATGTCTTCATGTGTCAGATGGAGTGATTTGTCTGGAGCATCCTCACCAAACATCGGTTGTACTTGAACCACTATTGCACATGCTCACGTACTGCGCTACGTCAAACTAAACCAAATCACTAACAAACTGCCAACAAAGCAGAATCTGCCTCTGGTAGGCATCATTCCGACCACCCTGGAAGGTCCCAATCTGTACCTTGTCCCACTGATATAACACATTCCATAATATTCTTGACAACCGCACACTCGGGCACCTAATGCAATACATCAACCGTATTGGCAGCATGCAACCGCAGCAGTACTCGGACAAACACCATCAATCTCAGATTGTTTGTGAATGACAGTCATTTGGTTTCCCATACTTAACAAGGAATGCCATACGTGGTCATCATCGTCACACAGCAAGCAACAGAACCATGTGCAACCACAAATACAAAAGCCAAAACACAAAACAACACAAAGGCAATGGGGCCTATGAAGCAGGTGCCCCAGCTATAAAGCAATATAATGACCCAGAAAGAATAACATTCTGAGCAACAGACACCAATTGCATGTAAGCCCTGACGCCTTCCCAGGCCCAGCACTGCTGTTGCCTTCTGTACCGCAATCATGATGTCACTCACACTGCCATGGAGGGCAACAAACAATAAATGATAGCAGGCATCGTATCATCCTTCGAAGGCACTGAGATGCACGATGCTGGTTGCAATACCTGTGAGTGGTTCAGTACATGATATATTGCATGTCTTCATGTGTAAGATGGAGTGATTTGTCTGGAGCATCCTCACCAAACATCAGTTGTACTTGAACCACTATTGCACATGCTCACATACTGCGCTACGTCAAACTAAACCAAATCACTAACAAACTGCCAACAAAGCAGAATCTGCCTCTGGTAGGCATGATTCCCACCACCCTGGAAGGTCCCAATCTGTACCTTGTCCCACTGATATAACACATTCCATAATATTCTTGACAACCGCACACTCGGGCACCTAATGCAATACATCAACCGTATTGGCAGCATGCAACCACAGCAGTACTCGGACAAACACCATCAATCTCAGATTGCTTGTGAATGACAGTCATTTGGGTTCCCATACTTAACAAGGAATGCCATACGTGGTCATCATCGTCACACAGCATGCAACAGAACCATGTGCAACCACAAATACAAAAGCCAAAACACAAAACAACACAAAGGCAATGGGGCCTATGAAGCGGGTGTCCCAGCTATAAAGCAATATAATGACCCAGAAAGAATAACATTCTGAGCAACAGACACCAATTGCATGTAAGCCCTAACGCCTTCCCAGGCCCAGCACTGCTGTTGCCTTCTGTACCGCAATCATGATGTCACTCACACTGCCATGGAGGGCAACAAACAATAAATGATAGCAGGCATCGTATCATCCTTCGAAGGCACTGAGATGCACGATGCTGGTTGCAATACCTGTGAGTGGTTCAGTACATGATATATTGCATGTCTTCATGTGTAAGATGGAGTGATTTGTCTGGAGCATCCTCACCAAACATCAGTTGTACTTGAACCACTATTGCACATGCTCACATACTGCGCTAGGTCAAACTAAACCAAATCACTAACAAACTGCCAACAAAGCAGAATCTGCCTCTGGTAGGCATGATTCCCACCACCCTGGAAGGTCCCAATCTGTACCTTGTCCCACTGATATAACACATTCCACAACATTCTCAATAACAGCAGACTCGGGCACCTAATGCAATACATCAACCGTATTGGCAGCATGCAACCACAGCAGTACTTGGACAAACACCATCAATCTCAGATTGTTTGTGAATGACAGTCATTTGGTTTCCCATACTTAACAAGGAATGCCATACGTGGTCATCATCGTCACACAGCATGCAACGGAACCATGTGCAACCACAAATACAAAAGCCAAAACACAAAACAACACAAAGGCAATGGGGCCTATGAAGCGGGTGCCCCAGCTATAAAGCAATATAATGACCCAGAAAGAATAACATTCTGAGCAACAGACACCAATTGCATGCAAGCCCTGACGCCTTCCCAGGCCCAGCACTGCTGTTGCCTTCTGTACCGCAATCATGATGTCACTCACACTGCCATGGAGGGCAACAAACAATAAATGATAGCAGGCATCGTATCATCCTTCGAAGGCACTGAGATGCACGATGCTGGTTGCAATACCTGTGAGTGGTTCAGTACATGATATATTGCATGTCTTCATGTGTCAGATGGAGTGATTTGTCTGGAGCATCCTCACCAAACATCAGTTGTACTTGAACCACTATTGCACATGCTCACATACTGCGCTACGTCAAACTAAACCAAATCACTAACAAACTGCCAACAAAGCAGAATCTGCCTCTGGTAGGCATGATTCCGACCACCCTGGAAGGTCCCAATCTGTACCTTGTCCCACTGATATAACACATTCCATAATATTCTTGACAACCGCACACTCGGGCACCTAATGCAATACATCAACCGTATTGGCAGCATGCAACCACAGCAGTACTTGGACAAACACCATCAATCTCAGATTGTTTGTGAATGACAGTCATTTGGTTTCCCATACTTAACAAGGAATGCCATACGTGGTCATCATCGTCACACAGCATGCAACAGAACCATGTGCAACCACAAATACAAAAGCCAAAACACAAAACAACACAAAGGCAATGGGGCCTATGAAGCAGGTGCCCCAGCTATAAAGCAATATAATGACCCAGAAAGAATAACATTCTGAGCAACAGACACCAATTGCATGTAAGCCCTAACGCCTTCCCAGGCCCAGCACTGCTGTTGCCTTCTGTACCGCAATCATGATGTCACTCACACTGCCATGGAGGGCAACAAACAATAAATGATAGCAGGCATCGTATCATCCTTCGAAGGCACTGAGATGCACGATGCTGGTTGCAATACCTGTGAGTGGTTCAGTACATGATATATTGCATGTCTTCATGTGTAAGATGGAGTGATTTGTCTGGAGCATCCTCACCAAACATCAGTTGTACTTGAACCACTATTGCACATGCTCACATACTGCGCTAGGTCAAACTAAACCAAATCACTAACAAACTGCCAACAAAGCAGAATCTGCCTCTGGTAGGCATCATTCCGACTACCCTGGAAGGTCCCAATCTGTACCTTGTCCCACTGATATAACACATTCCACAATATTCTCAATAACAGCAGACTCGGGCACCTAATGCAATACATCAACCGTATTGGCAGCATGCAACCACAGCAGTACTTGGACAAACACCATCAATCTCAGATTGTTTGTGAATGACAGTCATTTGGTTTCCCATACTTAACAAGGAATGCCATACGTGGTCATCATCGTCACACAGCATGCAACGGAACCATGTTCAACCACAAATATAAAAGCCAAAACACAAAACAACACAAAGGCAATGGGGCCTATGAAGCGGGTGTCCCAGCTATAAAGCAATATAATGACCCGGAAAGAATAACATTCTGAGCAACAGACACCAATTGCATGCAAGCCCTGACGCCTTCCCAGGCCCAGCACTGCTGTTGCCTTCTGTACCGCAATCATGATGTCACTCACACTGCCATGGAGGGCAACAAACAATAAATGATAGCAGGCATTGTATCATCCTTCGAAGGCACTGAGATGCACGATGCTGGTTGCAATACCTGTGAGTGGTTCAGTACATGATATATTGCATGTCTTCATGTGTAAGATGGAGTGATTTGTCTGGAGCATCCTCACCAAACATCGGTTGTACTTGAACCACTATTGCACATGCTCACATACTGCGCTAGGTCAAACTAAACCAAATCACTAACAAACTGCCAACAAAGCAGAATCTGCCTCTGGTAGGCATCATTCCGACTACCCTGGAAGGTCCCAATCTGTACCTTGTCCCACTGATATAACACATTCCATAATATTCTTGACAACCGCACACTCGGGCACCTAATGCAATACATCAACCGTATTGGCAGCATGCAACCACAGCAGTACTCGGACAAACACCATCAATCTCAGATTGTTTGTGAATGACAGTCATTTGGTTTCCCATACTTAACAAGGAATGCCATACGTGGTCATCATCGTCACACAGCATGCAACGGAACCATGTGCAACCACAAATACAAAAGCCAAAACACAAAACAACACAAAGGCAATGGGGCCTATGAAGCAGGTGCCCCAGCTATAAAGCAATATAATGACCCAGAAAGAATAACATTCTGAGCAACAGACACCAATTGCATATAAGCCCTGACGCCTTCCCAGTCCCAGCACTGCTGTTGCCTTCTGTACCGCAATCATGATGTCACTCACACTGCCATGGAGGGCAACAAACAATAAATGATAGCAGGCATCGTATCATCCTTCGAAGGCACTGAGATGCACGATGCTGGTTGCAATACCTGTGAGTGGTTCAGTACATGATATATTGCATGTCTTCGTGTGTAAGATGGAGTGATTTGTCTGGAGCATCCTCACCAAACATCGGTTGTACTTGAACCACTATTGCACATGCTCACGTACTGCGCTACGTCAAACTAAACCAAATCACCAACAAACTGCCAACAAAGCAGAATCTGCCTCTGGTAGGCATGATTCCCACCACCCTGGAAGGTCCCAATCTGTACCTTGTCCCACTGATATAACACATTCCATAATATTCTTGACAACCGCACACTCGGGCACCTAATGCAATACATCAACCGTATTGGCAGCATGCAACCACAGCAGTACTCGGACAAACACCATCAATCTCAGATTGTTTGTGAATGACAGTCATTTGGTTTCCCATACTTAACAAGGAATGCCATACGTGGTCATCATCGTCACACAGCATGCAACAGAACCATGTGCAACCACAAATACAAAAGCCAAAACACAAAACAACACAAAGGCAATGGGGCCTATGAAGCAGGTGCCCCAGCTATAAAGCAATATAATGACCCAGAAAGAATAACATTCTGAGCAACAGACACCAATTGCATGTAAGCCCTGACGCCTTCCCAGGCCCAGCACTGCTGTTGCCTTCTGTACCGCAATCATGATGTCACTCACACTGCCATGGAGGGCAACAAACAATAAATGATAGCAGGCATCGTATCATCCTTCGAAGGCACTGAGATGCACGATGCTGGTTGCAATACCTGTGAGTGGTTCAGTACATGATATATTGCATGTCTTCATGTGGATGGAGTGATTTGTCTGGAGCATCCTCACCAAACATCAGTTGTACTTGAACCACTATTGCACATGCTCACATACTGCGCTAGGTCAAACTAAACCAAATCACTAACAAACTGCCAACAAAGCAGAATCTGCCTCTGGTAGGCATGATTCCCACCACCCTGGAAGGTCCCAATCTGTACCTTGTCCCACTGATATAACACATTCCATAATATTCTTGACAACCGCACACTCGGGCACCTAATGCAATACATCAACCGTATTGGCAGCATGCAACCACAGCAGTACTCGGACAAACACCATCAATCTCAGATTGCTTGTGAATGACAGTCATTTGGTTTCCCATACTTAACAAGGAATGCCATACGTGGTCATCATCGTCACACAGCATGCAACAGAACCATGTGCAACCACAAATACAAAAGCCAAAACACAAAACAACACAAAGGCAATGGGGCCTATGAAGCGGGTGTCCCAGCTATAAAGCAATATAATGACCCAGAAAGAATAACATTCTGAGCAACAGACACCAATTGCATGTAAGCCCTAACGCCTTCCCAGGCCCAGCACTGCTGTTGCCTTCTGTACCGCAATCATGATGTCACTCACACTGCCATGGAGGGCAACAAACAATAAATGATAGCAGGCATCGTATCATCCTTCGAAGGCACTGAGATGCACGATGCTGGTTGCAATACCTGTGAGTGGTTCAGTACATGATATATTGCATGTCTTCATGTGTAAGATGGAGTGATTTGTCTGGAGCATCCTCACCAAACATCAGTTGTACTTGAACCACTATTGCACATGCTCACATACTGCGCTAGGTCAAACTAAACCAATCACTAACAAACTGCCAACAAAGCAGAATCTGCCTCTGGTAGGCATCATTCCCACCACCCTGGAAGGTCCCAATCTGTACCTTGTCCCACTGATATAACACATTCCACAACATTCTCAATAACAGCAGACTCGGGCACCTAATGCAATACATCAACCGTATTGGCAGCATGCAACCACAGCAGTACTTGGACAAACACCATCAATCTCAGATTGTTTGTGAATGACAGTCATTTGGTTTCCCATACTTAACAAGGAATGCCATACGTGGTCATCATCGTCACACAGCATGCAACGGAACCATGTGCAACCACAAATACAAAAGCCAAAACACAAAACAACACAAAGGCAATGGGGCCTATGAAGCGGGTGCCCCAGCTATAAAGCAATATAATGACCCAGAAAGAATAACATTCTGAGCAACAGACACCAATTGCATGCAAGCCCTGACGCCTTCCCAGGCCCAGCACTGCTGTTGCCTTCTGTACCGCAATCATGATGTCACTCACACTGCCATGGAGGGCAACAAACAATAAATGATAGCAGGCATCGTATCATCCTTCGAAGGCACTGAGATGCACGATGCTGGTTGCAATACCTGTGAGTGGTTCAGTACATGATATATTGCATGTCTTCATGTGTCAGATGGAGTGATTTGTCTGGAGCATCCTCACCAAACATCAGTTGTACTTGAACCACTATTGCACATGCTCACATACTGCGCTACATCAAACTAAACCAAATCACTAACAAACTGCCAACAAAGCAGAATCTGCCTCTGGTAGGCATGATTCCGACCACCCTGGAAGGTCCCAATCTGTACCTTGTCCCACTGATATAACACATTCCATAATATTCTTGACAACCGCACACTCGGGCACCTAATGCAATACATCAACCGTATTGGCAGCATGCAACCACAGCAGTTCTTGGACAAACACCATCAATCTCAGATTGTTTGTGAATGACAGTCATTTGGTTTCCCATACTTAACAAGGAATGCCATACGTGGTCATCATCGTCACACAGCATGCAACAGAACCATGTGCAACCACAAATACAAAAGCCAAAACACAAAACAACACAAAGGCAATGGGGCCTATGAAGCAGGTGCCCCAGCTATAAAGCAATATAATGACCCAGAAAGAATAACATTCTGAGCAACAGACACCAATTGCATGTAAGCCCTAACGCCTTCCCAGGCCCAGCACTGCTGTTGCCCTCTGTACCGCAATCATGATGTCACTCACACTGCCATGGAGGGCAACAAACAATAAATGATAGCAGGCATCGTATCATCCTTCGAAGGCACTGAGATGCACGATGCTGGTTGCAATACCTGTGAGTGGTTCAGTACATGATATATTGCATGTCTTCATGTGTAAGATGGAGTGATTTGTCTGGAGCATCCTCACCAAACATCAGTTGTACTTGAACCACTATTGCACATGCTCACATACTGCGCTACGTCAAACTAAACCAATCACTAACAAACTGCCAACAAAGCAGAATCTGCCTCTGGTAGGCATCATTCCGACCACCCTGGAAGGTCCCAATCTGTACCTTGTCCCACTGATATAACACATTCCACAACATTCTCAATAACAGCAGACTCGGGCACCTAATGCAATACATCAACCGTATTGGCAGCATGCAACCACAGCAGTACTCGGACAAACACCATCAATCTCAGATTGTTTGTGAATGACAGTCATTTGGTTTCCCATACTTAACAAGGAATGCCATACGTGGTCATCATCGTCACACAGCATGCAACAGAACCATGTGCAACCACAAATACAGAAGCCAAAACACAAAACAACACAAAGGCAATGGGGCCTATGAAGCAGGTGCCCCAGCTATAAAGCAATATAATGACCCAGAAAGAATAACATTCTGAGCAACAGACACCAATTGCATGCAAGCCCTGACGCCTTCCCAGGCCCAGCACTGCTGTTGCCCTCTGTACCGCAATCATGATGTCACTCACACTGCCATGGAGGGCAACAAACAATAAATGATAGCAGGCATCGTATCATCCTTCGAAGGCACTGAGATGCACGATGCTGGTTGCAATACCTGTGAGTGGTTCAGTACATGATATATTGCATGTCTTCATGTGTCAGATGGAGTGATTTGTCTGGAGCATCCTCACCAAACATCGGTTGTACTTGAACCACTATTGCACATGCTCACATACTGCGCTACGTCAAACTAAACCAAATCACTAACAAACTGCCAACAAAGCAGAATCTGCCTCTGGTAGGCACGATTCCCACCACCCTGGAAGGTCCCAATCTGTACCTTGTCCCACTGATATAACACATTCCATAATATTCTTGACAACCGCACACTCGGACACCTAATGCAATACATCAACCGTATTGGCAGCATGCAACCACAGCAGTACTCGGACAAACACCATCAATCTCAGATTGTTTGTGAATGACAGTCATTTGGTTTCCCATACTTAACAAGGAATGCCATACGTGGTCATCATCGTCACACAGCATGCAACGGAACCATGTGCAACCACAAATATAAAAGCCAAAACACAAAACAACACAAAGGCAATGGGGCCTATGCAGCAGGTGCCCCAGCTATAAAGCAATATAATGACCCAGAAAGAATAACATTCTGAGCAACAGACACCAATTGCATGTAAGCCCTAACGCCTTCCCAGGCCCAGCACTGCTGTTGCCTTCTGTACCGCAATCATGATGTCACTCACACTGCCATGGAGGGCAACAAACAATAAATGATGGCAGGCATCGTATCATCCTTCGAAGGCACTGAGATGCACGATGCTGGTTGCAATACCTGTGAGTGGTTCAGTACATGATATATTGCATGTCTTCATGTGTCAGATGGAGTGATTTGTCTGGAGCATCCTCACCAAACATCGGTTGTACTTGAACCACTATTGCACATGCTCACATACTGCGCTAGGTCAAACTAAACCAAATCACTAACAAACTGCCAACAAAGCAGAATCTGCCTCTGGTAGGCATCATTCCGGCCACCCTGGAAGGTCCCATCCTGTACCTTGTCCCACTGATATAACACATTCCACAACATTCTCAATAACAGCAGACTCGGGCACCTAATGCAATACATCAACCGTATTGGCAGCATGCAACCACAGCAGTACTTGGACAAACACCATCAATCTCAGATTGTTTGTGAATGACAGTCATTTGGTTTCCCATACTTAACAAGGAATGCCATACGCGGTCATCATCGTCACACAGCATGCAACGGAACCATGTGCAACCACAAATACAAAAGCCAAAACACAAAACAACACAAAGGCAATGGGGCCTATGAAGCGGGTGCCCCAGCTATAAAGCAATATAATGACCCAGAAAGAATAACATTCTGAGCAACAGACACCAATTGCATGTAAGCCCTAACGCCTTCCCAGGCCCAGCACTGCTGTTGCCCTCTGTACCGCAATCATGATGTCACTCACACTGCCATGGAGGGCAACAAACAATAAATGATAGCAGGCATTGTATCATCCTTCGAAGGGACTGAGATGCACGATGCTGGTTGCAATACCTGTGAGTGGTTCAGTACATGATATATTGCATGTCTTCATGTGTCAGATGGAGTGATTTGTCTGGAGCATCCTCACCAAACATCAGTTGTACTTGAACCACTATTGCACATGCTCACATACTGCGCTACGTCAAACTAAACCAAATCACTAACAAACTGCCAACAAAGCAGAATCTGCCTCTGGTAGGCATGATTCCGACCACCCTGGAAGGTCCCAATCTGTACCTTGTCCCACTGATATAACACATTCCACAACATTCTCAATAACAGCAGACTCGGGCACCTAATGCAATACATCAACCGTATTGGCAGCATGCAACCACAGCAGTACTCGGACAAACACCATCAATCTCAGATTGTTTGTGAATGACAGTCATTTGGTTTCCCATACTTAACAAGGAATGCCATACGTGGTCATCATCGTCACACAGCATGCAACGGAACCATGTGCAACCACAAATATAAAAGCCAAAACACAAAACAACACAAAGGCAATGGGGCCTATGAAGCGGGTGTCCCAGCTATAAAGCAACATAATGACCCAGAAAGAATAACATTCTGAGCAACAGACACCAATTGCATGCAAGCCCTAACGCCTTCCAGGCCCAGCACTGCTGTTGCCCTCTGTACCGCAATCATGATGTCACTCACACTGCCATGGAGGGCAACAAACCACGGGGGGGCGACTACAACTGGTCCTGATGCGACCCACCCCCCAGCTATCTGTCAAAACTCGGGGGGGGGGGGGGGGGGGGGGGGGGGGGCAGGGGGTAGTCTGGGGGGGGGTCAGCTGGGGGGTGTAGGGGGGGGATTTTGGCCGTGGGGGGGGTTTCCCAAGGTGGGGGGGCTTGCGCGCGACCCACTATTACCACATGCATACCTCCTGGGGGGTGTGTGTCTGGGGGGTTGGGGGTACGGAGGTATGTATGCGATGATAGCGCTTTCTCGTCATTGCCGAGAAGAAAGTCTTAAGGGTCGCCGTGTTGCCCCCCTCCCCCCTCCCCCCTTCCCCCTCCGCCCTTGTTCGTCCCCCACCCCCCGGTTAGTTTGTGAGAAAAATTCCTGAGGCTTGGTTAGAGTTGGGGGTTAAAAGAAGAAATGGATGGACTTCCGCTTAGAGGTCCTTGAAAAGTTCCCCCTCTGAGGAGGAGGAGGAGGAGTCTCGGCGGGCGCGCTTCGAATGAAGCTCACGTTGGGCTTCGTCCCGCATCTTTTTGTTGCGCTTCCCAACGCTCTTAAGAGGCCGAGATCGCTCAGCCCCAGAGGTCGTTGCCTCCGACTCACTTGGGAGCGGGCGGGCGGGAGGCTTTGACTGGGGCAAAGGCAAGGGAGGCAAGCTTGATGACGATGAAGCGACGTCGCCAGGTGCAGATGAGGCTGCTGCATCAGACTGGGCGTCATCAGCCTCTGCAGGAGAATTGCCCTTCTTTTTTTTGTTTGCCTTATGAGGCACCCAATTCAACACCGCCTCTTGCTCTGCCTCTGCAATGTGCATCAAATCAGGGTGCCGTGCAGTGTCATGCACATCAGCATAGTGCTGTGCCATGCAGTATGACCAAACTGTCTTTGTGCACAGAGGACACCGCACAGGATGATTCGTACACGGGCTGCTTGCAGATCTTTTTGCAAGCGTGTTCCAGCGCAGCTTAGCTGGTTGACTGGGACAGTCAGAGATCATGAGGGTGACCAAGGCATGTGTCCGCTTGTTGCGCATGACGACCTGTGTTGAGCAGGTGACACGATCGCCACAAAACCCACAAGCGGTGGCCAAAGAAATGTCTTCTTGACCTTTAACATACTCCTTCCGCAGAAGGTGTTGACCCACATGTGTGCGCATGCATATGCGAGGCACTGTTGCCTCACAAATCTTGCACTGCAAGGAGCGGGAAAGGTCAGTGGTCAACCCTTTGTCACCACGATCTGTCATAAACAGGCCTTCATACGGCTCACACTTCAAGGGCGGCACCTTTTGAGGTGCCGTTTGAGCACACCATTCAGCAAGGGCATCCAACTGACTAGTTGGTGCATACCATTTGCTGTCCTCATTTACCTGCAAACGAATAAACTGGACAGAGGTACCAGGAAACGACATTGCGCGGGAATGAAGACGGTCATGCCAAACATGCAACCCTGCGCTTGCATAACGCTCAAGGGGCATGAACTGCCCATGGACTGTCAAGTGTGCCGCACCCTCAATCTCAGATGTGGGGGTGTCCATGGCCGAGTGTCCCGACGAATCGGTGACAGCCCGAAGGTAAAAGATGCCCAAACCGAGCTTCTCCTGTTGGAAACACACACAAGCGGCAAATGTATCAATGACTGTTGTGTGTGACCTTCAGGCATGTAACCACCACACGGAGTGGGGTGCCTATCAGGAGGAGGGGGTAGAAGGATCGCATCCTCCGAGTCGGGGACTTCCGGCTGAGCATCGGAAGGAATGTCGGGTGCGGCCCCTTTCACCACAAACCGTTCAATGCTACGAAAAATAGCCGGTTGGGGTGGAGGAGCATGTACCCATGCGTCGTGCTTCATCGAAGTGAAATGCTGCAACCTCTCACCCCCTGAAACCCGACCCTTGAAACGGTACCCACAACCACAAATCTCCTCTGTGCATCCGCATTGACCAGAAGAGGCATTCCTGTGGCCACATTTTCCACCACAGGCAGCATAGGAGGCGGGTGGGTCCTCGTCTGCAGGTGGGTCTTCATTGCTCGGGGGTTGAGCAGGAGCTGCTGGCGGGTCTGGTGGTGCTTGTTGTGAAGGGGGGGCTGCAGAGGGGCAAACGTGTCCACAGTGGTTGTGGTAGGCTACGAGGCATGTTACACATGCCTTGTGGCAGCCCTTCTTGTTGCACACCACGCAAGTCCCTCGCTTCAGCGACTTCTCAAGATCGAGTGTCGCCATAATGTGTCGCTGCGCTATACAAAGGGAGCAAAGCAAGGACCAAACACATGGCACAGCCTCTGAAAGGGACACACCAACGACCAAACGCAACGTACCATCAACACCCTATTCAGCGTTGCGCGGACCAATATGGTGCCTACTACCGTCGCTCTGCGGCGAATGCTTTCCTGGGTGCCTACTCCCATCGCTCTGCGGCGACTGCATTTGTTGTGGTTTAGGTTTCGGCACACACAGGTTTGGGTTTGGGCACCATGCTGGCCTTTGACAGATTTTGCAAGGGGAAATGCCCCATGGAGCACTTGCCTAATAAAAACGCGGAAAAACGTCGCATGAGTCCCTAACCCACGGGGTTGTGAAACAAACAAACAAGTGGAACACCCCACATTTCACATTGTGGGTGGCAGCATCCCGCGCCAGGGGCCCCTTGTCCGCGGGCTGACGTTTGCAGTTAACATGTCTGGGTCAAACAAACAAGTGGAACACCCCACATTTCACATTGTGGGTGGCAGCATCCCGCGCCAGGGGCCCCTTGTCCGCGGGCTGACGTTTGCAGTTAACATGTCTGGGTCAAACAAACAAGTGGAACACCCCACATTTCACATTGTGGGTGGCAGCATCCCGCGCCAAGGGCCCCTTGTCCGCGGGCTGACGTTTGCAGTTAACATGTCTGGGTCAAACAAACAAGTGGAACACCCCACATTTCACATTGTGGGTGGCAGCATCCCGCGCCAAGGGCCCCTTGTCCGCGGGCTGACGTTTGCAGTTAACATGTCTGGGTCAAACAAACAAGTGGAACACCCCACATTTCACATTGTGGGTGGCAGCATCCCGTGCCAGGGGCCCCTTGTCCGCGGGCTGACGTTTGCAGTTAACATGTCTGGGCAACAAACGACATTTGTATAGCGCCTCGTCTTGCGAAATCTGGCGCTCACACAAGAAAAGGGGGCGCCGTTGGCGCCAGGCGGAAAAAAGGGGGGCGCCGTTGGCGCCATGTCCCCAGCCCACTATGGCTCAAAACCCGGGGGGGGGGGGGGGGGGCTGGGGGGGGTCGCATACAAGGACCGGGCCCGGCCGCCCCCCCGTGGCAACAAACAATAAATGATAGCAGGCATCGTATCATCCTTCGAAGGCACTGAGATGCACGATGCTGGTTGCAATACCTGTGAGTGGTTCAGTACATGATATATTGCATGTCTTCATGTGTCAGATGGAGTGATTTGTCTGGAGCATCCTCACCAAACATCGGTTGTACTTGAACCACTATTGCACATGCTCACATACTGCGCTAGGTCAAACTAAACCAAATCACTAACAAACTGCCAACAAAGCAGAATCTGCCTCTGGTAGGCATGATTCCGACCACCCTGGAAGGTCCCAATCTGTACCTTGTCCCACTGATATAACACATTCCACAACATTCTCAATAACAGCAGACTCGGGCACCTAATGCAATACATCAACCGTATTGGCAGCATGCAACCACAGCAGTACTCGGACAAACACCATCAATCTCAGATTGTTTGTGAATGACAGTCATTTGGTTTCCCATACTTGACAAGGAATGCCATACGTGGTCATCATCGTCACACAGCATGCAACGGAACCATGTGCAACCACAAATACAAAAGCCAAAACACAAAACAACACAAAGGCAATGGGGCCTATGAAGCGGGTGTCCCAGCTATAAAGCAATATAATGACCCAGAAAGAATAACATTCTGAGCAACAGACACCAATTGCATGTAAGCCCTAACGCCTTCCCAGGCCCAGCACTGCTGTTGCCCTCTGTACCGCAATCATGATGTCACTCACACTGCCATGGAGGGCAACAAACAATAAATGATAGCAGGCATCGTATCATCCTTCGAAGGCACTGAGATGCACGATGCTGGTTGCAATACCTGTGAGTGGTTCAGTACATGATATATTGCATGTCTTCATGTGTCAGATGGAGTGATTTGTCTGGAGCATCCTCACCAAACATCGGTTGTACTTGAACCACTATTGCACATGCTCACATACTGCGCTAGGTCAAACTAAACCAAATCACTAACAAACTGCCAACAAAGCAGAATCTGCCTCTGGTAGGCATGATTCCGACCACCCTGAAAGGTCCCAATCTGTACCTTGTCCCACTGATATAACACATTCCACAACATTCTCAATAACAGCAGACTCGGGCACCTAATGCAATACATCAACCGTATTGGCAGCATGCAACCACAGCAGTACTCGGACAAACACCATCAATCTCAGATTGTTTGTGAATGACAGTCATTTGGTTTCCCATACTTAACAAGGAATGCCATACGTGGTCATCATCGTCACACAGCATGCAACGGAACCATGTGCAACCACAAATACAAAAGCCAAAACACAAAACAACACAAAGGCAATGGGGCCTATGAAGCGGGTGTCCCAGCTATAAAGCAATATAATGACCCAGAAAGAATAACATTCTGAGCAACAGACACCAATTGCATGCAAGCCCTAACGCCTTCCCAGGCCCAGCACTGCTGCTGCCCTCTGTACCGCAATCATGATGTCACTCACACTGCCATGGAGGGCAACAAACAATAAATGATAGCAGGCATCGTATCATCCTTCGAAGGCACTGAGATGCACGATGCTGGTTGCAATACCTGTGAGTGGTTCAGTACATGATATATTGCATGTCTTCATGTGTCAGATGGAGTGATTTGTCTTGAGCATCCTCACCAAACATCAGTTGTACTTGAACCACTATTGCACATGCTCACATACTGCGCTACGTCAAACTAAACCAAATCACTAACAAACTGCCAACAAAGCAGATTCTGCCTCTGGTAGGCATGATTCCGGCCACCCTGGAAGGTCCCAATCTGTACCTTGTCCCACTGATATAACACATTCCACAGCATTCTCAATAACAGCAGACTCGGGCACCTAATGCAATACATCAACCGTATTGGCAGCATGCAACCACAGCAGTACTCGGACAAACACCATCAATCTCAGATTGTTTGTGAATGACAGTCATTTGGTTTCCCATACTTAACAAGGAATGCCATACGTGGTCATCATCGTCACACAGCATGCAACGGAACCATGTGCAACCACAAATATAAAAGCCAAAACACAAAACAACACAAAGGCAATGGGGCCTATGAAGCGGGTGCCCCAGCTATAAAGCAATATAATGACCCAGAAAGAATAACATTCTGAGCAACAGACACCAATTGCATGCAAGCCCTGACGCCTTCCCAGGCCCAGCACTGCTGTTGCCCTCTGTACCGCAATCATGATGTCACTCACACTGCCATGGAGGGCAACAAACAATAAATGATAGCAGGCATTGTATCATCCTTCGAAGGCACTGAGATGCACGATGCTGGTTGCAATACCTGTGAGTGGTTCAGTACATGATATATTGCATGTCTTCATGTGTAAGATGGAGTGATTTGTCTGGAGCATCCTCACCAAACATCGGTTGTACTTGAACCACTATTGCACATGCTCACATACTGCGCTACGTCAAACTAAACCAAATCACTAACAAACTGCCAACAAAGCAGAATCTGCCTCTGGTAGGCATCATTCCGACCACCCTGGAAGGTCCCAATCTGTACCTTGTCCCACTGATATAACACATTCCACAACATTCTCAATAACAGCAGACTCGGGCACCTAATGCAATACATCAACCGTATTGGCAGCATGCAACCACAGCAGTACTCGGACAAACACCATCAATCTCAGATTGTTTGTGAATGACAGTCATTTGGTTTCCCATACTTAACAAGGAATGCCATACGTGGTCATCATCGTCACACAGCATGCAACGGAACCATGTGCAACCACAAATACAAAAGCCAAAACACAAAACAACACAAAGGCAATGGGGCCTATGAAGCGGGTGCCCCAGCTATAAAGCAATATAATGACCCAGAAAGAATAACATTCTGAGCAACAGACACCAATTGCATGCAAGCCCTGACGCCTTCCCAGGCCCAGCACTGCTGTTGCCTTCTGTACCGCAATCATGATGTCACTCACACTGCCATGGAGGGCAACAAACAATAAATGATAGCAGGCATCGTATCATCCTTCGAAGGCACTGAGATGCACGATGCTGGTTGCAATACCTGTGAGTGGTTCAGTACATGATATATTGCATGTCTTCATGTGTCAGATGGAGTGATTTGTCTGGAGCATCCTCACCAAACATCGGTTGTACTTGAACCACTATTGCACATGCTCACATACTGCGCTACGTCAAACTAAACCAAATCACTAACAAACTGCCAACAAAGCAGAATCTGCCTCTGGTAGGCATTATTCCGACCACCCTGGAAGGTCCCAATCTGTACCTTGTCCCACTGATATAACACATTCCACAATATTCTCAATAACAGCAGACTCGGGCACCTAATGCAATACATCAACCGTATTGGCAGCATGCAACCACAGCAGTACTCGGACAAACACCATCAATCTCAGATTGTTTGTGAATGACAGTCATTTGGTTTCCCATACTTAACAAGGAATGCCATACGTGGTCATCATCGTCACACAGCATGCAACGGAACCATGTGCAACCACAAATATAAAGGCCAAAACACAAAACAACACAAAGGCAATGGGGCCTATGAAGCGGGTGCCCCAGCTATAAAGCAATATAATGACCCAGAAAGAATAACATTCTGAGCAACAGACACCAATTGCATGCAAGCCCTGACGCCTTCCCAGGCCCAGCACTGCTGTTGCCTTCTGTACCGCAATCATGATGTCACTCACACTGCCATGGAGGGCAACAAACAATAAATGATAGCAGGCATCGTATCATCCTTCGAAGGCACTGAGATGCACGATGCTGGTTGCAATACCTGTGAGTGGTTCAGTACATGATATATTGCATGTCTTCATGTGTCAGATGGAGTGATTTGTCTGGAGCATCCTCACCAAACATCGGTTGTACTTGAACCACTATTGCACATGCTCACATACTGCGCTACGTCAAACTAAACCAAATCACTAACAAACTGCCAACAAAGCAGAATCTGCCTCTGGTAGGCATTATTGCGACCACCCTGGAAGGTCCCAATCTGTACCTTGTCCCACTGATATAACACATTCCACAATATTCTCAATAACAGCAGACTCGGGCACCTAATGCAATACATCAACCGTATTGGCAGCATGCAACCACAGCAGTACTCGGACAAACACCATCAATCTCAGATTGTTTGTGAATGACAGTCATTTGGTTTCCCATACTTAACAAGGAATGCCATACGTGGTCATCATCGTCACACAGCATGCAACGGAACCATGTGCAACCACAAATATAAAGGCCAAAACACAAAACAACACAAAGGCAATGGGGCCTATGAAGCGGGTGTCCCAGCTATAAAGCAATATAATGACCCAGAAAGAATAACATTCTGAGCAACAGACAC
The DNA here is from genome assembly GCA_964036045.1 of Eutreptiella sp. 'Long Island Sound 2002'. Lineage (NCBI taxonomy): Eukaryota > Euglenozoa > Euglenophyceae > Eutreptiales > Eutreptiaceae > Eutreptiella > Eutreptiella sp. 'Long Island Sound 2002'. The sequence continues at coordinate 129,885,705 of OZ038383.1, forward strand.
CAATTGCATGCAAGCCCTGACGCCTTCCCAGGCCCAGCACTGCTGTTGCCTTCTGTACCGCAATCATGATGTCACTCACACTGCCATGGAGGGCAACAAACAATAAATGATAGCAGGCATCGTATCATCCTTCGAAGGCACTGAGATGCACGATGCTGGTTGCAATACCTGTGAGTGGTTCAGTACATGATATATTGCATGTCTTCATGTGTAAGATGGAGTGATTTGTCTGGAGCATCCTCACCAAACATCGGTTGTACTTGAACCACTATTGCACATGCTCACATACTGCGCTACGTCAAACTAAACCAAATCACTAACAAACTGCCAACAAAGCAGAATCTGCCTCTGGTAGGCATCATTCCGGCCACCCTGGAAGGTCCCAATCTGTACCTTGTCCCACTGATATAACACATTCCACAACATTCTCAATAACAGCAGACTCGGGCACCTAATGCAATACATCAACCGTATTGGCAGCATGCAACCACAGCAGTACTCGGACAAACACCATCAATCTCAGATTGTTTGTGAATGACAGTCATTTGGTTTCCCATACTTAACAAGGAATGCCATACGTGGTCATCATCGTCACACAGCATGCAACGGAACCATGTGCAACCACAAATACAAAAGCCAAAACACAAAACAACACAAAGGCAATGGGGCCTATGAAGCGGGTGTCCCAGCTATAAAGCAATATAATGACCCAGAAAGAATAACATTCTGAGCAACAGACACCAATTGCATGCAAGCCCTGACGCCTTCCCAGGCCCAGCACTGCTGTTGCCCTCTGTACCGCAATCATGATGTCACTCACACTGCCATGGAGGGCAACAAACAATAAATGATAGCAGGCATCGTATCATCCTTCGAAGGCACTGAGATGCACGATGCTGGTTGCAATACCTGTGAGTGGTTCAGCACATGATATATTGCATGTCTTCATGTGTAAGATGGAGTGATTTGTCTGGAGCATCCTCACCAAACATCAGTTGTACTTGAACCACTATTGCACATGCTCACATACTGCGCTACGTCAAACTAAACCAAATCACTAACAAACTGCCAACAAAGCAGAATCTGCCTCTGGTAGGCATCATTCCGGCCACCCTGGAAGGTCCCAATCTGTACCTTGTCCCACTGATATAACACATTCCACAACATTCTCAATAACAGCAGACTCGGGCACCTAATGCAATACATCAACCGTATTGGCAGCATGCAACCACAGCAGTACTCGGACAAACACCATCAATCTCAGATTGTTTGTGAATGACAGTCATTTGGTTTCCCATACTTAACAAGGAATGCCATACGTGGTCATCATCGTCACACAGCATGCAAGGGAACCATGTGCAACCACAAATACAAAAGCCAAAACACAAAATAACACAAAGGCAATGGGGCCTATGAAGCGGGTGCCCCAGCTATAAAGCAATATAATGACCCAGAAAGAATAACATTCTGAGCAACAGACACCAATTGCATGCAAGCCCTGACGCCTTCCCAGGCCCAGCACTGCTGCTGCCCTCTGTACCGCAATCATGATGTCACTCACACTGCCATGGAGGGCAACAAACAATAAATGATAGCAGGCATCGTATCATCCTTCGAAGGCACTGAGATGCACGATGCTGGTTGCAATACCTGTGAGTGGTTCAGTACATGATATATTGCATGTCTTCATGTGTCAGATGGAGTGATTTGTCTGGAGCATCCTCACCAAACATCAGTTGTACTTGAACCACTATTGCACATGCTCACATACTGCGCTACGTCAAACTAAACCAAATCACTAACAAACTGCCAACAAAGCAGAATCTGCCTCTGGTAGGCATGATTCCGACCACCCTGGAAGGTCCCAATCTGTACCTTGTCCCACTGATATAACACATTCCACAACATTCTCAATAACAGCAGACTCGGGCACCTAATGCAATACATCAACCGTATTGGCAGCATGCAACCACAGCAGTACTCGGACAAACACCATCAATCTCAGATTGTTTGTGAATGACAGTCAGTTGGTTTCCCATACTTAACAAGGAATGCCATACGTGGTCATCATCGTCACACAGCATGCAACAGAACCATGTGCAACCACAAATATAAAAGCCAAAACACAAAACAACACAAAGGCAATGGGGCCTATGAAGCGGGTGCCCCAGCTATAAAGCAATATAATGACCCAGAAAGAATAACATTCTGAGCAACAGACACCAATTGCATGCAAGCCCTAACGCCTTCCCAGGCCCAGCACTGCTGTTGCCTTCTGTACCGCAATCATGATGTCACTCACACTGCCATGGAGGGCAACAAACAATAAATGATAGCAGGCATCGTATCATCCTTCGAAGGCACTGAGATGCACGATGCTGGTTGCAATACCTGTGAGTGGTTCAGTACATGATATATTGCATGTCTTCATGTGTAAGATGGAGTGATTTGTCTGGAGCATCCTCACCAAACATCAGTTGTACTTGAACCACTATTGCACATGCTCACATACTGCGCTACGTCAAACTAAACCAAATCACTAACAAACTGCCAACAAAGCAGAATCTGCCTCTGGTAGGCATTATTGCGACCACCCTGGAAGGTCCCAATCTGTACCTTGTCCCACTGATATAACACATTCCACAATATTCTCAATAACAGCAGACTCGGGCACCTAATGCAATACATCAACCGTATTGGCAGCATGCAACCACAGCAGTACTCGGACAAACACCATCAATCTCAGATTGTTTGTGAATGACAGTCATTTGGTTTCCCATACTTAACAAGGAATGCCATACGTGGTCATCATCGTCACACAGCATGCAACGGAACCATGTGCAACCACAAATATAAAGGCCAAAACACAAAACAACACAAAGGCAATGGGGCCTATGAAGCGGGTGTCCCAGCTATAAAGCAATATAATGACCCAGAAAGAATAACATTCTGAGCAACAGACACCAATTGCATGCAAGCCCTGACGCCTTCCCAGGCCCAGCACTGCTGTTGCCTTCTGTACCGCAATCATGATGTCACTCACACTGCCATGGAGGGCAACAAACAATAAATGATAGCAGGCATCGTATCATCCTTCGAAGGCACTGAGATGCACGATGCTGGTTGCAATACCTGTGAGTGGTTCAGTACATGATATATTGCATGTCTTCATGTGTAAGATGGAGTGATTTGTCTGGAGCATCCTCACCAAACATCGGTTGTACTTGAACCACTATTGCACATGCTCACATACTGCGCTAGGTCAAACTAAACCAAATCACTAACAAACTGCCAACAAAGCAGAATCTGCCTCTGGTAGGCATCATTCCGGCCACCCTGGAAGGTCCCAATCTGTACCTTGTCCCACTGATATAACACATTCCACAACATTCTCAATAACAGCAGACTCGGGCACCTAATGCAATACATCAACCGTATTGGCAGCATGCAACCACAGCAGTACTCGGACAAACACCATCAATCTCAGATTGTTTGTGAATGACAGTCATTTGGTTTCCCATACTTAACAAGGAATGCCATACGTGGTCATCATCGTCACACAGCATGCAACGGAACCATGTGCAACCACAAATACAAAAGCCAAAACACAAAACAACACAAAGGCAATGGGGCCTATGAAGCGGGTGTCCCAGCTATAAAGCAATATAATGACCCAGAAAGAATAACATTCTGAGCAACAGACACCAATTGCATGCAAGCCCTGACGCCTTCCCAGGCCCAGCACTGCTGTTGCCCTCTGTACCGCAATCATGATGTCACTCACACTGCCATGGAGGGCAACAAACAATAAATGATAGCAGGCATCGTATCATCCTTCGAAGGCACTGAGATGCACGATGCTGGTTGCAATACCTGTGAGTGGTTCAGTACATGATATATTGCATGTCTTCATGTGTAAGATGGAGTGATTTGTCTGGAGCATCCTCACCAAACATCAGTTGTACTTGAACCACTATTGCACATGCTCACATACTGCGCTACGTCAAACTAAACCAAATCACTAACAAACTGCCAACAAAGCAGAATCTGCCTCTGGTAGGCATCATTCCGGCCACCCTGGAAGGTCCCAATCTGTACCTTGTCCCACTGATATAACACATTCCACAACATTCTCAATAACAGCAGACTCGGGCACCTAATGCAATACATCAACCGTATTGGCAGCATGCAACCACAGCAGTACTCGGACAAACACCATCAATCTCAGATTGTTTGTGAATGACAGTCATTTGGTTTCCCATACTTAACAAGGAATGCCATACGTGGTCATCATCGTCACACAGCATGCAAGGGAACCATGTGCAACCACAAATACAAAAGCCAAAACACAAAATAACACAAAGGCAATGGGGCCTATGAAGCGGGTGCCCCAGCTATAAAGCAATATAATGACCCAGAAAGAATAACATTCTGAGCAACAGACACCAATTGCATGCAAGCCCTGACGCCTTCCCAGGCCCAGCACTGCTGCTGCCCTCTGTACCGCAATCATGATGTCACTCACACTGCCATGGAGGGCAACAAACAATAAATGATAGCAGGCATCGTATCATCCTTCGAAGGCACTGAGATGCACGATGCTGGTTGCAATACCTGTGAGTGGTTCAGTACATGATATATTGCATGTCTTCATGTGTCAGATGGAGTGATTTGTCTGGAGCATCCTCACCAAACATCAGTTGTACTTGAACCACTATTGCACATGCTCACATACTGCGCTACGTCAAACTAAACCAAATCACTAACAAACTGCCAACAAAGCAGAATCTGCCTCTGGTAGGCATGATTCCGACCACCCTGGAAGGTCCCAATCTGTACCTTGTCCCACTGATATAACACATTCCACAACATTCTCAATAACAGCAGACTCGGGCACCTAATGCAATACATCAACCGTATTGGCAGCATGCAACCACAGCAGTACTCGGACAAACACCATCAATCTCAGATTGTTTGTGAATGACAGTCAGTTGGTTTCCCATACTTAACAAGGAATGCCATACGTGGTCATCATCGTCACACAGCATGCAACAGAACCATGTGCAACCACAAATATAAAAGCCAAAACACAAAACAACACAAAGGCAATGGGGCCTATGAAGCGGGTGCCCCAGCTATAAAGCAATATAATGACCCAGAAAGAATAACATTCTGAGCAACAGACACCAATTGCATGCAAGCCCTAACGCCTTCCCAGGCCCAGCACTGCTGTTGCCTTCTGTACCGCAATCATGATGTCACTCACACTGCCATGGAGGGCAACAAACAATAAATGATAGCAGGCATCGTATCATCCTTCGAAGGCACTGAGATGCACGATGCTGGTTGCAATACCTGTGAGTGGTTCAGTACATGATATATTGCATGTCTTCATGTGTAAGATGGAGTGATTTGTCTGGAGCATCCTCACCAAACATCAGTTGTACTTGAACCACTATTGCACATGCTCACATACTGCGCTAGGTCAAACTAAACCAAATCACTAACAAACTGCCAACAAAGCAGAATCTGCCTCTGGTAGGCATGATTCTGACCACCCTGAAAGGTCCCAATCTGTACCTTGTCCCACTGATATAACACATTCCACAATATTCTCAATAACAGCAGACTCGGGCACCTAATGCAATACATCAACCGTATTGGCAGCATGCAACCACAGCAGTACTCGGACAAACACCATCAATCTCAGATTGTTTGTGAATGACAGTCATTTGGTTTCCCATACTTAACAAGGAATGCCATACGTGGTCATCATCGTCACACAGCATGCAACGGAACCATGTGCAACCACAAATACAAAAGCCAAAACACAAAACAACACAAAGGCAATGGGGCCTATGAAGCGGGTGTCCCAGCTATAAAGCAATATAATGACCCGGAAAGAATAACATTCTGAGCAACAGACACCAATTGCATGCAAGCCCTGACGCCTTCCCAGGCCCAGCACTGCTGTTGCCCTCTGTACCGCAATCATGATGTCACTCACACTGCCATGGAGGGCAACAAACAATAAATGATAGCAGGCATCGTATCATCCTTCGAAGGCACTGAGATGCACGATGCTGGTTGCAATACCTGTGAGTGGTTCAGTACATGATATATTGCATGTCTTCATGTGTAAGATGGAGTGATTTGTCTGGAGCATCCTCACCAAACATCGGTTGTACTTGAACCACTATGGCACATGCTCACATACTGCGCTAGGTCAAACTAAACCAAATCACTAACAAACTGCCAACAAAGCAGAATCTGCCTCTGGTAGGCATGATTCCGGCCACCCTGAAAGGTCCCAATCTGTACCTTGTCCCACTGATATAACACATTCCACAACATTCTCAATAACAGCAGACTCGGGCACCTGATGCAATACATCAACCGTATTGGCAGCATGCAACCACAGCAGTACTCGGACAAACACCATCAATCTCAGATTGTTTGTGAATGACAGTCATTTGGTTTCCCATACTTAACAAGGAATGCCATACGTGGTCATCATCGTCACACAGCATGCAACGGAACCATGTGCAACCACAAATACAAATGCCAAAACACAAAACAACACAAAGGCAATGGGGCCTATGAAGCGGGTGTCCCAGCTATAAAGCAATATAATGACCCAGAAAGAATAACATTCTGAGCAACAGACACCAATTGCATGCAAGCCCTAACGCCTTCCCAGGCCCAGCACTGCTGTTGCCTTCTGTACCGCAATCATGATGTCACTCACACTGCCATGGAGGGCAACAAACAATAAATGATAGCAGGCATCGTATCATCCTTCGAAGGCACTGAGATGCACGATGCTGGTTGCAATACCTGTGAGTGGTTCAGTACATGATATATTGCATGTCTTCATGTGTAAGATGGAGTGATTTGTCTGGAGCATCATCACCAAACATCAGTTGTACTTGAACCACTATTGCACATGCTCACATACTGCGCTACGTCAAACTAAACCAAATCACTAACAAACTGCCAACAAAGCAGAATCTGCCTCTGGTAGGCATCATTCCGGCCACCGTGGAAGGTCCCAATCTGTACCTTGTCCCACTGATATAACACATTCCACAACATTCTGAATAACAGCAGACTCGGGCACCTAATGCAATACATCAACCGTATTGGCAGCATGCAACCACAGCAGTACTCGGACAAACACCATCAATCTCAGATTGTTTGTGAATGACAGTCATTTGGTTTCCCATACTTAACAAGGAATGCCATACGTGGTCATCATCGTCACACAGCATGCAACGGAACCATGTGCAACCACAAATACAAAAGCCAAAACACAAAAGCCAAAACACAAAACAACACAAAGGCAATGGGGCCTATGAAGCGGGTGTCCCAGCTATAAAGCAATATAATGACCCAGAAAGAATAACATTCTGAGCAACAGACACCAATTGCATGCAAGCCCTGACGCCTTCCCAGGCCCAGCACTGCTGTTGCCTTCTGTACCGCAATCATGATGTCACTCACACTGCCATGGAGGGCAACAAACAATAAATGATAGCAGGCATCGTATCATCCTTCGAAGGCACTGAGATGCACGATGCTGGTTGCAATACCTGTGAGTGGTTCAGTACATGATATATTGCATGTCTTCATGTGTCAGATGGAGTGATTTGTCTGGAGCATCCTCACCAAACATCGGTTGTACTTGAACCACTATTGCACATGCTCACATACTGCGCTACGTCAAACTAAACCAAATCACCAACAAACTGCCAACAAAGCAGAATCTGCCTCTGGTAGGCATGATTCCGACCACCCTGAAAGGTCCCAATCTGTACCTTGTCCCACTGATATAACACATTCCACAACATTCTCAATAACAGCAGACTCGGGCACCTAATGCAATACATCAACCGTATTGGCAGCATGCAACCACAGCAGTACTCGGACAAACACCATCAATCTCAGATTGTTTGTGAATGACAGTCATTTGGTTTCCCATACTTAACAAGGAATGCCATACGTGGTCATCATCGTCACACAGCATGCAACGGAACCATGTGCAACCACAAATACAAATGCCAAAACACAAAACAACACAAAGGCAATGGGGCCTATGAAGCGGGTGTCCCAGCTATAAAGCAATATAATGACCCGGAAAGAATAACATTCTGAGCAACAGACACCAATTGCATGCAAGCCCTGACGCCTTCCCAGGCCCAGCACTGCTGTTGCCCTCTGTACCGCAATCATGATGTCACTCACACTGCCATGGAGGGCAACAAACAATAAATGATAGCAGGCATCGTATCATCCTTCGAAGGCACTGAGATGCACGATGCTGGTTGCAATACCTGTGAGTGGTTCAGTACATGATATATTGCATGTCTTCATGTGTAAGATGGAGTGATTTGTCTGGAGCATCCTCACCAAACATCGGTTGTACTTGAACCACTATGGCACATGCTCACATACTGCGCTAGGTCAAACTAAACCAAATCACTAACAAACTGCCAACAAAGCAGAATCTGCCTCTGGTAGGCATGATTCCGGCCACCCTGAAAGGTCCCAATCTGTACCTTGTCCCACTGATATAACACATTCCACAACATTCTCAATAACAGCAGACTCGGGCACCTGATGCAATACATCAACCGTATTGGCAGCATGCAACCACAGCAGTACTCGGACAAACACCATCAATCTCAGATTGTTTGTGAATGACAGTCATTTGGTTTCCCATACTTAACAAGGAATGCCATACGTGGTCATCATCGTCACACAGCATGCAACGGAACCATGTGCAACCACAAATACAAATGCCAAAACACAAAACAACACAAAGGCAATGGGGCCTATGAAGCGGGTGTCCCAGCTATAAAGCAATATAATGACCCAGAAAGAATAACATTCTGAGCAACAGACACCAATTGCATGCAAGCCCTAACGCCTTCCCAGGCCCAGCACTGCTGTTGCCTTCTGTACCGCAATCATGATGTCACTCACACTGCCATGGAGGGCAACAAACAATAAATGATAGCAGGCATCGTATCATCCTTCGAAGGCACTGAGATGCACGATGCTGGTTGCAATACCTGTGAGTGGTTCAGTACATGATATATTGCATGTCTTCATGTGTCAGATGGAGTGATTTGTCTGGAGCATCATCACCAAACATCAGTTGTACTTGAACCACTATTGCACATGCTCACATACTGCGCTACGTCAAACTAAACCAAATCACTAACAAACTGCCAACAAAGCAGAATCTGCCTCTGGTAGGCATCATTCCGGCCACCGTGGAAGGTCCCAATCTGTACCTTGTCCCACTGATATAACACATTCCACAACATTCTCAATAACAGCAGACTCGGGCACCTAATGCAATACATCAACCGTATTGGCAGCATGCAACCACAGCAGTACTCGGACAAACACCATCAATCTCAGATTGTTTGTGAATGACAGTCATTTGGTTTCCCATACTTAACAAGGAATGCCATACGTGGTCATCATCGTCACACAGCATGCAACGGAACCATGTGCAACCACAAATACAAAAGCCAAAACACAAAAGCCAAAACACAAAACAACACAAAGGCAATGGGGCCTATGAAGCGGGTGTCCCAGCTATAAAGCAATATAATGACCCAGAAAGAATAACATTCTGAGCAACAGACACCAATTGCATGCAAGCCCTGACGCCTTCCCAGGCCCAGCACTGCTGTTGCCTTCTGTACCGCAATCATGATGTCACTCACACTGCCATGGAGGGCAACAAACAATAAATGATAGCAGGCATCGTATCATCCTTCGAAGGCACTGAGATGCACGATGCTGGTTGCAATACCTGTGAGTGGTTCAGTACATGATATATTGCATGTCTTCATGTGTCAGATGGAGTGATTTGTCTGGAGCATCCTCACCAAACATCGGTTGTACTTGAACCACTATTGCACATGCTCACATACTGCGCTAGGTCAAACTAAACCAAATCACCAACAAACTGCCAACAAAGCAGAATCTGCCTCTGGTAGGCATCATTCCGGCCACCCTGAAAGGTCCCAATCTGTACCTTGTCCCACTGATATAACACATTCCACAACATTCTCAATAACAGCAGACTCGGGCACCTAATGCAATACATCAACCGTATTGGCAGCATGCAACCACAGCAGTACTCGGACAAACACCATCAATCTCAGATTGTTTGTGAATGACAGTCATTTGGTTTCCCATACTTAACAAGGAATGCCATACGTGGTCATCATCGTCACACAGCATGCAACGGAACCATGTGCAACCACAAATATAAAAGCCAAAACACAAAACAACACAAAGGCAATGGGGCCTATGAAGCGGGTGTCCCAGCTATAAAGCAATATAATGACCCAGAAAGAATAACATTCTGAGCAACAGACACCAATTGCATGCAAGCCCTGACGCCTTCCCAGGCCCAGCACTGCTGTTGCCCTCTGTACCGCAATCATGATGTCACTCACACTGCCATGGAGGGCAACAAACAATAAATGATAGCAGGCATCGTATCATCCTTCGAAGGCACTGAGATGCACGATGCTGGTTGCAATACCTGTGAGTGGTTCAGTACATGATATATTGCATGTCTTCATGTGTCAGATGGAGTGATTTGTCTGGAGCATCCTCACCAAACATCAGTTGTACTTGAACCACTATTGCACATGCTCACATACTGCGCTACGTCAAACTAAACCAAATCACTAACAAACTGCCAACAAAGCAGAATCTGCCTCTGGTAGGCATGATTCCGACCACCCTGGAAGGTCCCAATCTGTACCTGGTCTCACTGATATAACATATTCCACAACATTCTCAATAACAGCAGACTCGGGCACCTAATGCAATACATCAACCGTATTGGCAGCATGCAACCACAGCAGTACTCGGACAAACACCATCAATCTCAGATTGTTTGTGAATGACAGTCATTTGGTTTCCCATACTTAACAAGGAATGCCATACGTGGTCATCATCGTCACACAGCATGCAACGGAACCATGTGCAACCACAAATATAAAAGCCAAAACACAAAACAACACAAAGGCAATGGGGCCTATGAAGCGGGTGTCCCAGCTATAAAGCAATATAATGACCCAGAAAGAATAACATTCTGAGCAACAGACACCAATTGCATGCAAGCCCTGACGCCTTCCCAGGCCCAGCACTGCTGTTGCCTTCTGTACCGCAATCATGATGTCACTCACACTGCCATGGAGGGCAACAAACAATAAATGATAGCAGGCATCGTATCATCCTTCGAAGGCACTGAGATGCACGATGCTGGTTGCAATACCTGTGAGTGGTTCAGTACATGATATATTGCATGTCTTCATGTGTCAGATGGAGTGATTTGTCTGGAGCATCCTCACCAAACATCGGTTGTACTTGAACCACTATTGCACATGCTCACATACTGCGCTAGGTCAAACTAAACCAAATCACCAACAAACTGCCAACAAAGCAGAATCTGCCTCTGGTAGGCATCATTCCGGCCACCCTGAAAGGTCCCAATCTGTACCTTGTCCCACTGATATAACACATTCCACAACATTCTCAATAACAGCAGACTCGGGCACCTAATGCAATACATCAACCGTATTGGCAGCATGCAACCACAGCAGTACTCGGACAAACACCATCAATCTCAGATTGTTTGTGAATGACAGTCATTTGGTTTCCCATACTTAACAAGGAATGCCATACGTGGTCATCATCGTCACACAGCATGCAACGGAACCATGTGCAACCACAAATATAAAAGCCAAAACACAAAACAACACAAAGGCAATGGGGCCTATGAAGCGGGTGTCCCAGCTATAAAGCAATATAATGACCCAGAAAGAATAACATTCTGAGCAACAGACACCAATTGCATGCAAGCCCTGACGCCTTCCCAGGCCCAGCACTGCTGTTGCCCTCTGTACCGCAATCATGATGTCACTCACACTGCCATGGAGGGCAACAAACAATAAATGATAGCAGGCATCGTATCATCCTTCGAAGGCACTGAGATGCACGATGCTGGTTGCAATACCTGTGAGTGGTTCAGTACATGATATATTGCATGTCTTCATGTGTCAGATGGAGTGATTTGTCTGGAGCATCCTCACCAAACATCAGTTGTACTTGAACCACTATTGCACATGCTCACATACTGCGCTACGTCAAACTAAACCAAATCACTAACAAACTGCCAACAAAGCAGAATCTGCCTCTGGTAGGCATGATTCCGACCACCCTGGAAGGTCCCAATCTGTACCTGGTCTCACTGATATAACATATTCCACAACATTCTCAATATCAGCAGACTCGGGCACCTAATGCAATACATCAACCGTATTGGCAGCATGCAACCACAGCAGTACTCGGACAAACACCATCAATCTCAGATTGTTTGTGAATGACAGTCATTTGGTTTCCCATACTTAACAAGGAATGCCATACGTGGTCATCATCGTCACACAGCATGCAATGGAACCATGTGCAACCACAAATACAAAAGCCAAAACACAAAACAACACAAAGGCAATGGGGCCTATGAAGCGGGTGCCCCAGCTATAAAGCAATATAATGACCCGGAAAGAATAACATTCTGAGCAACAGACACCAATTGCATGCAAGCCCTAACGCCTTCCCAGGCCCAGCACTGCTGTTGCCTTCTGTACCGCAATCATGATGTCACTCACACTGCCATGGAGGGCAACAAACAATAAATGATAGCAGGCATCGTATCATCCTTCGAAGGCACTGAGATGCACGATGCTGGTTGCAATACCTGTGAGTGGTTCAGTACATGATATATTGCATGTCTTCATGTGTCAGATGGAGTGATTTGTCTGGAGCATCCTCACCAAACATCAGTTGTACTTGAACCACTATTGCACATGCTCACATACTGCGCTAGGTCAAACTAAACCAAATCACTAACAAACTGCCAACAAAGCAGAATCTGCCTCTGGTAGGCATGATTCCGACCACCCTGGAAGGTCCCAATCTGTACCTGGTCTCACTGATATAACATATTCCACAACATTCTCAATAACAGCAGACTCGGGCACCTAATGCAATACATCAACCGTATTGGCAGCATGCAACCACAGCAGTACTCGGACAAACACCATCAATCTCAGATTGTTTGTGAATGACAGTCATTTGGTTTCCCATACTTAACAAGGAATGCCATACGTGGTCATCATCGTCACACAGCATGCCACGGAACCATGTGCAACCACAAATACAAATGCCAAAACACAAAACAACACAAAGGCAATGGGGCCTATGAAGCGGGTGCCCCAGCTATAAAGCAATATAATGACCCGGAAAGAATAACATTCTGAGCAACAGACACCAATTGCATGCAAGCCCTAACGCCTTCCCAGGCCCAGCACTGCTGTTGCCTTCTGTACCGCAATCATGATGTCACTCACACTGCCATGGAGGGCAACAAACAATAAATGATAGCAGGCATCGTATCATCCTTCGAAGGCACTGAGATGCACAATGCTGGTTGCAATACCTGTGAGTGGTTCAGTACATGATATATTGCATGTCTTCATGTGTCAGATGGAGTGATTTGTCTGGAGCATCCTCACCAAACATCAGTTGTACTTGAACCACTATTGCACATGCTCACATACTGCGCTACGTCAAACTAAACCAAATCACTAACAAACTGCCAACAAAGCAGAATCTGCCTCTGGTAGGCATGATTCCGACCACCCTGGAAGGTCCCAATCTGTACCTTGTCCCACTGATATAACACATTCCACAACATTCTCAATAACAGCAGACTCGGGCACCTAATGCAATACATCAACCGTATTGGCAGCATGCAACCACAGCAGTACTCGGACAAACACCATCAATCTCAGATTGTTTGTGAATGACAGTCATTTGGTTTCCCATACTTAACAAGGAATGCCATACGTGGTCATCATCGTCACACAGCATGCAACGGAACCATGTGCAACCACAAATATAAAAGCCAAAACACAAAACAACACAAAGGCAATGGGGCCTATGAAGCGGGTGTCCCAGCTATATAGCAATATAATGACCCAGAAAGAATAACATTCTGAGCAACAGACACCAATTGCATGCAAGCCCTGACGCCTTCCCAGGCCCAGCACTGCTGTTGCCCTCTGTACCGCAATCATGATGTCACTCACACTGCCATGGAGGGCAACAAACAATAAATGATAGCAGGCATCGTATCATCCTTCGAAGGCACTGAGATGCACGATGCTGGTTGCAATACCTGTGAGTGGTTCAGTACATGATATATTGCATGTCTTCATGTGTCAGATGGAGTGATTTGTCTGGAGCATCCTCACCAAACATCGGTTGTACTTGAACCACTATTGCACATGCTCACATACTGCGCTACGTCAAACTAAACCAAATCACTAACAAACTGCCAACAAAGCAGAATCTGCCTCTGGTAGGCATGATTCCGACCACCCTGGAAGGTCCCAATCTGTACCTTGTCCCACTGATATAACACATTCCACAACATTCTCAATAACAGCAGACTCGGGCACCTAATGCAATACATCAACCGTATTGGCAGCATGCAACCACAGCAGTACTCGGACAAACACCATCAATCTCAGATTGTTTGTGAATGACAGTCATTTGGTTTCCCATACTTAACAAGGAATGCCATACGTGGTCATCATCGTCACACAGCATGCAACGGAACCATGTGCAACCACAAATACAAATGCCAAAACACAAAACAACACAAAGGCAATGGGGCCTATGAAGCGGGTGCCCCAGCTATAAAGCAATATAATGACCCAGAAAGAATAACATTCTGAGCAACAGACACCAATTGCATGCAAGCCCTGACGCCTTCCCAGGCCCAGCACTGCTGTTGCCTTCTGTACCGCAATCATGATGTCACTCACACTGCCATGGAGGGCAACAAACAATAAATGATAGCAGGCATCGTATCATCCTTCGAAGGCACTGAGATGCACGATGCTGGTTGCAATACCTGTGAGTGGTTCAGTACATGATATATTGCATGTCTTCATGTGTCAGATGGAGTGATTTGTCTGGAGCATCCTCACCAAACATCGGTTGTACTTGAACCACTATTGCACATGCTCACATACTGCGCTACGTCAAACTAAACCAAATCACCAACAAACTGCCAACAAAGCAGAATCTGCCTCTGGTAGGCATGATTCCGACCACCCTGGAAGGTCCCAAGCTGTACCTTGTCCCACTGATATAACACATTCCACAACATTCTCAATAACAGCAGACTCGGGCACCTAATGCAATACATCAACCGTATTGGCAGCATGCAACCACAGCAGTACTCGGACAAACACCATCAATCTCAGATTGTTTGTGAATGACAGTCATTTGGTTTCCCATACTTAACAAGGAATGCCATACGTGGTCATCATCGTCACACAGCATGCAACGGAACCATGTGCAACCACAAATACAAAAGCCAAAACACAAAACAACACAAAGGCAATGGGGCCTATGAAGCGGGTGTCCCAGCTATAAAGCAATATAATGACCCAGAAAGAATAACATTCTGAGCAACAGACACCAATTGCATGCAAGCCCTGACGCCTTCCCAGGCCCAGCACTGCTGTTGCCTTCTGTACCGCAATCATGATGTCACTCACACTGCCATGGAGGGCAACAAACAATAAATGATAGCAGGCATCGTATCATCCTTCGAAGGCACTGAGATGCACGATGCTGGTTGCAATACCTGTGAGTGGTTCAGTACATGATATATTGCATGTCTTCATGTGTCAGATGGAGTGATTTGTCTGGAGCATCCTCACCAAACATCGGTTGTACTTGAACCACTATTGCACATGCTCACATACTGCGCTAGGTCAAACTAAACCAAATCACCAACAAACTGCCAACAAAGCAGAATCTGCCTCTGGTAGGCATGATTCCGACCACCCTGGAAGGTCCCAATCTGTACCTTGTCCCACTGATATAACACATTCCACAACATTCTCAATAACAGCAGACTCGGGCACCTAATGCAATACATCAACCGTATTGGCAGCATGCAACCACAGCAGTACTCGGACAAACACCATCAATCTCAGATTGTTTGTGAATGACAGTCATTTGGTTTCCCATACTTAACAAGGAATGCCATACGTGGTCATCATCGTCACACAGCATGCAATGGAACCATGTGCAACCACAAATATAAAAGCCAAAACACAAAACAACACAAAGGCAATGGGGCCTATGAAGCGGGTGTCCCAGCTAGAAAACAATATAATGCCCCAGAAAAAATAACATTCTGAGCAACAGAAACCAATTGCATGCAAGCCCTAACGCCTTCCCAGGCCCAGCACTGCTGTTGCCCTCTGTACCGCAATCATGATGTCACTCACACTGCCATGGAGGGCAACAAACAATAAATGATAGCAGGCATCGTATCATCCTTCGAAGGCACTGAGATGCACGATGCTGGTTGCAATACCTGTGAGTGGTTCAGTACATGATATATTGCATGTCTTCATGTGTCAGATGGAGTGATTTGTCTGGAGCATCCTCACCAAACATCGGTTGTACTTGAACCACTATTGCACATGCTCACATACTGCGCTACGTCAAACTAAACCAAATCACTAACAAACTGCCAACAAAGCAGAATCTGCCTCTGGTAGGCATCATTCCGACCACCCTGGAAGGTCCCAATCTGTACCTTGTCCCACTGATATAACACATTCCACAACATTCTCAATAACAGCAGACTCGGGCACCTAATGCAATACATCAACCGTATTGGCAGCATGCAACCACAGCAGTACTCGGACAAACACCATCAATCTCAGATTGTTTGTGAATGACAGTCATTTGGTTTCCCATACTTAACAAGGAATGCCATACGTGGTCATCATCGTCACACAGCATGCAATGGAACCATGTGCAACCACAAATACAAAAGCCAAAACACAAAACAACACAAAGGCAATGGGGCCTATGAAGCGGGTGCCCCAGCTATAAAGCAATATAATGACCCAGAAAGAATAACATTCTGAGCAACAGACACCAATTGCATGCAAGCCCTGACGCCTTCCCAGGCCCAGCACTGCTGTTGCCTTCTGTACCGCAATCATGATGTCACTCACACTGCCATGGAGGGCAACAAACAATAAATGATAGCAGGCATCGTATCATCCTTCGAAGGCACTGAGATGCACGATGCTGGTTGCAATACATGTGAGTGGTTCAGTACATGATATATTGCATGTCTTCATGTGTCAGATGGAGTGATTTGTCTGGAGCATCCTCACCAAACATCGGTTGTACTTGAACCACTATTGCACATGCTCACATACTGCGCTACGTCAAACTAAACCAAATCACTAACAAACTGCCAACAAAGCAGAATCTGCCTCTGGTAGGCATGATTCCGACCACCCTGGAAGGTCCCAAGCTGTACCTTGTCCCACTGATATAACACATTCCACAATATTCTCAATAACAGCAGACTCGGGCACCTAATGCAATACATCAACCGTATTGGCAGCATGCAACCACAGCAGTACTCGGACAAACACCATCAATCTCAGATTGTTTGTGAATGACAGTCATTTGGTTTCCCATACTTAACAAGGAATGCCATACGTGGTCATCATCGTCACACAGCATGCCACGGAACCATGTGCAACCACAAATATAAAAGCCAAAACACAAAACAACACAAAGGCAATGGGGCCTATGAAGCGGGTGCCCCAGCTATAAAGCAATATAATGACCCAGAAAGAATAACATTCTGAGCAACAGACACCAATTGCATGTAAGCCCTAACGCCTTCCCAGGCCCAGCACTGCTGTTGCCTTCTGTACCGCAATCATGATGTCACTCACACTGCCACAAACAATAAATGATAGCAGGCATCGTATCATCCTTCGAAGGCACTGAGATGCACGATGCTGGTTGCAATACCTGTGAGTGGTTCAGTACATGATATATTGCATGTCTTCATGTGTAAGATGGAGTGATTTGTCTGGAGCATCCTCACCAAACATCGGTTGTACTTGAACCACTATTGCACATGCTCACATACTGCGCTAGGTCAAACTAAACCAAATCACTAACAAACTGCCAACAAAGCAGAATCTGCCTCTGGTAGGCATCATTCCGACCACCCTGGAAGGTCCCAATCTGTACCTTGTCCCACTGATATAACACATTCCACAACATTCTCAATAACAGCAGACTCGGGCACCTAATGCAATACATCAACCGTATTGGCAGCATGCAACCACAGCAGTACTCGGACAAACACCATCAATCTCAGATTGTTTGTGAATGACAGTCATTTGGTTTCCCATACTTAACAAGGAATGCCATACGTGGTCATCATCGTCACACAGCATGCAACGGAACCATGTGCAACCACAAATACAAAAGCCAAAACACAAAACAACACAAAGGCAATGGGGCCTATGAAGCGGGTGCCCCAGCTATAAAGCAATATAATGACCCAGAAAGAATAACATTCTGAGCAACAGACACCAATTGCATGTAAGCCCTAACGCCTTCCCAGGCCCAGCACTGCTGTTGCCTTCTGTACCGCAATCATGATGTCACTCACACTGCCACAAACAATAAATGATAGCAGGCATCGTATCATCCTTGGAAGGCACTGAGATGCACGATGCTGGTTGCAATACCTGTGAGTGGTTCAGTACATGATATATTGCATGTCTTCATGTGTCAGATGGAGTGATTTGTCTGGAGCATCCTCACCAAACATCGGTTGTACTTGAACCACTATTGCACATGCTCACATACTGCGCTACGTCAAACTAAACCAAATCACTAACAAACTGCCAACAAAGCAGAATCTGCCTCTGGTAGGCATCATTCCGACCACCCTGGAAGGTCCCAATCTGTACCTTGTCCCACTGATATAACACATTCCACAACATTCTCAATTACAGCAGACTCCGGCACCTAATGCAATACATCAACCGTATTGGCAGCATGCAACCACAGCAGTACTCGGACAAACACCATCAATCTCAGATTGTTTGTGAATGACAGTCATTTGGTTTCCCATACTTAACAAGGAATGCCATACGTGGTCATCATCGTCACACAGCATGCAATGGAACCACGTGCAACCACAAATACAAAAGCCAAAACACAAAACAACACAAAGGCAATGGGGCCTATGAAGCGGGTGCCCCAGCTATAAAGCAATATAATGACCCAGAAAGAATAACATTCTGAGCAACAGACACCAATTGCATGCAAGCCCTGACGCCTTCCCAGGCCCAGCACTGCTGTTGCCTTCTGTACCGCAATCATGATGTCACTCACACTGCCATGGAGGGCAACAAACAATAAATGATAGCAGGCATCGTATCATCCTTCGAAGGCACTGAGATGCACGATGCTGTGAGTGGTTCAGTACATGATATATTGCATGTCTTCATGTGTCAGATGGAGTGATTTGTCTGGAGCATCCTCACCAAACATCGGTTGTACTTGAACCACTATTGCACATGCTCACATACTGCGCTACGTCAAACTAAACCAAATCACTAACAAACTGCCAACAAAGCAGAATCTGCCTCTGGTAGGCATGATTCCGACCACCCTGGAAGGTCCCAAGCTGTACCTTGTCCCACTGATATAACACATTCCACAACATTCTCAATTACAGCAGACTCCGGCACCTAATGCAATACATCAACCGTATTGGCAGCATGCAACCACAGCAGTACTCGGACAAACACCATCAATCTCAGATTGTTTGTGAATGACAGTCATTTGGTTTCCCATACTTAACAAGGAATGCCATACGTGGTCATCATCGTCACACAGCATGCAACGGAACCATGTGCAACCACAAATACAAAAGCCAAAACACAAAACAACACAAAGGCAATGGGGCCTATGAAGCGGGTGCCCCAGCTATAAAGCAATATAATGACCCAGAAAGAATAACATTCTGAGCAACAGACACCAATTGCATGTAAGCCCTAACGCCTTCCCAGGCCCAGCACTGCTGTTGCCTTCTGTACCGCAATCATGATGTCACTCACACTGCCATGGAGGGCAACAAACAATAAATGATAGCAGGCATCGTATCATCCTTCGAAGGCACTGAGATGCACGATGCTGGTTGCAATACCTGTGAGTGGTTCAGTACATGATATATTGCATGTCTTCATGTGTAAGATGGAGTGATTTGTCTGGAGCATCCTCACCAAACATCGGTTGTACTTGAACCACTATTGCACATGCTCACATACTGCGCTAGGTCAAACTAAACCAAATCACTAACAAACTGCCAACAAAGCAGAATCTGCCTCTGGTAGGCATCATTCCGGCCACCCTGGAAGGTCCCAATCTGTACCTTGTCCCACTGATATAACACATTCCACAATATTCTCAATAACAGCAGACTCGGGCACCTAATGCAATACATCAACCGTATTGGCAGCATGCAACCACAGCAGTACTCGGACAAACACCATCAATCTCAGATTGTTTGTGAATGACAGTCATTTGGTTTCCCATACTTAACAAGGAATGCCATACGTGGTCATCATCGTCACACAGCATGCAACGGAACCATGTGCAACCACAAATACAAAAGCCAAAACACAAAACAACACAAAGGCAATGGGGCCTATGAAGCGGGTGCCCCAGCTATAAAGCAATATAATGACCCAGAAAGAATAACATTCTGAGCAACAGACACCAATTGCATGTAAGCCCTAATGCCTTCCCAGGCCCAGCACTGCTGTTGCCTTCTGTACCGCAATCATGATGTCACTCACACTGCCATGGAGGGCAACAAACAATAAATGATAGCAGGCATCGTATCATCCTTCGAAGGCACTGAGATGCACGATGCTGGTTGCAATACCTGTGAGTGGTTCAGTACATGATATATTGCATGTCTTCATGTGTCAGATGGAGTGATTTGTCTGGAGCATCCTCACCAAACATCGGTTGTACTTGAACCACTATTGCACATGCTCACATACTGCGCTAGGTCAAACTAAACCAAATCACTAACAAACTGCCAACAAAGCAGAATCTGCCTCTGGTAGGCATGATTCCGACCACCCTGGAAGGTCCCATCCTGTACCTTGTCCCACTGATACAACACATTCCACAATATTCTCAATAACAGCAGACTCGGGCACCTAATGCAATACATCAACCGTATTGGCAGCATGCAACCACAGCAGTACTCGGACAAACACCATCAATCTCAGATTGTTTGTGAATGACAGTCATTTGGTTTCCCATACTTAACAAGGAATGCCATACGTGGTCATCATCGTCACACAGCATGCAACGGAACCATGTGCAACCACAAATACAAAAGCCAAAACACAAAACAACACAAAGGCAATGGGGCCTATGAAGCGGGTGCCCCGGCTATAAAGCAATATAATGACCCAGAAAGAATAACATTCTGAGCAACAGACACCAATTGCATGCAAGCCCTAACGCCTTCCCAGGCCCAGCACTGCTGTTGCCTTCTGTACCGCAATCATGATGTCACTCACACTGCCATGGAGGGCAACAAACAATAAATGATAGCAGGCATCGTATCACCCTTCAAAGGCACTGAGATGCACGATGCTGGTTGCAATACCTGTGAGTGGTTCAGTACATGATATATTGCATGTCTTCATGTGTAAGATGGAGTGATTTGTCTGGAGCATCCTCACCAAACATCGGTTGTACTTGAACCACTATTGCACATGCTCACATACTGCGCTACGTCAAACTAAACCAAATCACTAACAAACTGCCAACAACGCAGAATCTGCCTCTGGTAGGCATGATTCCGACCACCCTGAAAGGTCCCAATCTGTACCTTGTCCCACTGATATAACACATTCCACAATATTCTCAATAACAGCAGACTCGGGCACCTAATGCAATACATCAACCGTATTGGCAGCATGCAACCACAGCAGTACTCGGACAAACACCATCAATCTCAGATTGTTTGTGAATGACAGTCATTTGGTTTCCCATACTTAACAAGGAATGCCATACGTGGTCATCATCGTCACACAGCATGCAACGGAACCATGTGCAACCACAAATACAAAAGCCAAAACACAAAACAACACAAAGGCAATGGGGCCTATGAAGCGGGTGCCCCAGCTATAAAGCAATATAATGACCCGGGAAGAATAACATTCTGAGCAACAGACACCAATTGCATGTAAGCCCTAACGCCTTCCCAGGCCCAGCACTGCTGTTGCCTTCTGTACCGCAATCATGATGTCACTCACACTGCCACAAACAATAAATGATAGCAGGCATCGTATCATCCTTCGAAGGCACTGAGATGCACGATGCTGGTTGCAATACCTGTGAGTGGTTCAGTACATGATATATTGCATGTCTTCATGTGTAAGATGGAGTGATTTGTCTGGAGCATCCTCACCAAACATCGGTTGTACTTGAACCAATATTGCACATGCTCACATACTGCGCTAGGTCAAACTAAACCAAATCACTAACAAACTGCCAACAAAGCAGAATCTGCCTCTGGTAGGCATGATTCCGACCACCCTGAAAGGTCCCAATCTGTACCTTGTCCCACTGATATAACACATTCCACAATATTCTCAATAACAGCAGACTCGGGCACCTAATGCAATACATCAACCGTATTGGCAGCATGCAACCACAGCAGTACTCGGACAAACACCATCAATCTCAGATTGTTTGTGAATGACAGTCATTTGGTTTCCCATACTTAACAAGGAATGCCATACGTGGTCATCATCGTCACACAGCATGCAACGGAACCATGTGCAACCACAAATATAAAAGCCAAAACACAAAACAACACAAAGGCAATGGGGCCTATGAAGCGGGTGCCCCAGCTATAAAGCAATATAATGACCCAGAAAGAATAACATTCTGAGCAACAGACACCAATTGCATGCAAGCCCTGACGCCTTCCCAGGCCCAGCACTGCTGTTGCCCTCTGTACCGCAATCATGATGTCACTCACACTGCCATGGAGGGCAACAAACAATAAATGATAGCAGGCATCGTATCATCCTTCGAAGGCACTGAGATGCACGATGCTGGTTGCAATACCTGTGAGTGGTTCAGTACATGATATATTGCATGTCTTCATGTGTCAGATGGAGTGATTTGTCTGGAGCATCCTCACCAAACATCGGTTGTACTTGAACCACTATTGCACATGCTCACATACTGCGCTAGGTCAAACTAAACCAAATCACTAACAAACTGCCAACAAAGCAGAATCTGCCTCTGGTAGGCATGATTCCGACCACCCTGGAAGGTCCCAATCTGTACCTTGTCCCACTGATATAACACATTCCACAACATTCTCAATAACAGCAGACTCGGGCACCTAATGCAATACATCAACCGTATTGGCAGCATGCAACCACAGCAGTACTCGGACAAACACCATCAATCTCAGATTGTTTGTGAATGACAGTCATTTGGTTTCCCATACTTAACAAGGAATGCCATACGTGGTCATCATCGTCACTCAGCATACAACGGAACCATGTGCAACCACAAATACAAAAGCCAAAACACAAAACAACACAAAGGCAATGGGGCCTATGAAGCGGGTGCCCCAGCTATAAAGCAATATAATGACCCAGAAAGAATAACATTCTGAGCAACAGACACCAATTGCATGTAAGCCCTAACGCCTTCCCAGGCCCAGCACTGCTGTTGCCTTCTGTACCGCAATCATGATGTCACTCACACTGCCACAAACAATAAATGATAGCAGGCATCGTATCATCCTTCGAAGGCACTGAGATGCACGATGCTGGTTGCAATACCTGTGAGTGGTTCAGTACATGATATATTGCATGTCTTCATGTGTAAGATGGAGTGATTTGTCTGGAGCATCCTCACCAAACATCGGTTGTACTTGAACCAATATTGCACATGCTCACATACTGCGCTAGGTCAAACTAAACCAAATCACTAACAAACTGCCAACAAAGCAGAATCTGCCTCTGGTAGGCATGATTCCGACCACCCTGAAAGGTCCCAATCTGTACCTTGTCCCACTGATATAACACATTCCACAACATTCTCAATAACAGCAGACTCGGGCACCTAATGCAATACATCAACCGTATTGGCAGCATGCAACCACAGCAGTACTCGGACAAACACCATCAATCTCAGATTGTTTGTGAATGACAGTCATTTGGTTTCCCATACTTAACAAGGAATGCCATACGTGGTCATCATCGTCACACAGCATGCAACGGAACCATGTGCAACCACAAATATAAAAGCCAAAACACAAAACAACACAAAGGCAATGGGGCCTATGAAGCGGGTGCCCCAGCTATAAAGCAATATAATGACCCAGAAAGAATAACATTCTGAGCAACAGACACCAATTGCATGCAAGCCCTGACGCCTTCCCAGGCCCAGCACTGCTGTTGCCTTCTGTACCGCAATCATGATGTCACTCACACTGCCATGGAGGGCAACAAACAATAAATGATAGCAGGCATCGTATCATCCTTCGAAGGCACTGAGATGCACGATGCTGGTTGCAATACCTGTGAGTGGTTCAGTACATGATATATTGCATGTCTTCATGTGTCAGATGGAGTGATTTGTCTGGAGCATCCTCACCAAACATCGGTTGTACTTGAACCACTATTGCACATGCTCACATACTGCGCTAGGTCAAACTAAACCAAATCACTAACAAACTGCCAACAAAGCAGAATCTGCCTCTGGTAGGCATGATTCCGACCACCCTGGAAGGTCCCAATCTGTACCTTGTCCCACTGATATAACACATTCCACAACATTCTCAATAACAGCAGACTCGGGCACCTAATGCAATACATCAACCGTATTGGCAGCATGCAACCACAGCAGTACTCGGACAAACACCATCAATCTCAGATTGTTTGTGAATGACAGTCATTTGGTTTCCCATACTTAACAAGGAATGCCATACGTGGTCATCATCGTCACACAGCATGCCACGGAACCATGTGCAACCACAAATATAAAAGCCAAAACACAAAACAACACAAAGGCAATGGGGCCTATGAAGCGGGTGCCCCAGCTATAAAGCAATATAATGACCCAGAAAGAATAACATTCTGAGCAACAGACACCAATTGCATGTAAGCCCTAACGCCTTCCCAGGCCCAGCACTGCTGTTGCCTTCTGTACCGCAATCATGATGTCACTCACACTGCCACAAACAATAAATGATAGCAGGCATCGTATCATCCTTCGAAGGCACTGAGATGCACGATGCTGGTTGCAATACCTGTGAGTGGTTCAGTACATGATATATTGCATGTCTTCATGTGTAAGATGGAGTGATTTGTCTGGAGCATCCTCACCAAACATCGGTTGTACTTGAACCACTATTGCACATGCTCACATACTGCGCTAGGTCAAACTAAACCAAATCACTAACAAACTGCCAACAAAGCAGAATCTGCCTCTGGTAGGCATGATTCCGACCACCCTGAAAGGTCCCAATCTGTACCTTGTCCCACTGATATAACACATTCCACAACATTCTCAATAACAGCAGACTCGGGCACCTAATGCAATACATCAACCGTATTGGCAGCATGCAACCACAGCAGTACTCGGACAAACACCATCAATCTCAGATTGTTTGTGAATGACAGTCATTTGGTTTCCCATACTTAACAAGGAATGCCATACGTGGTCATCATCGTCACACAGCATGCAACGGAACCATGTGCAACCACAAATACAAAAGCCAAAACACAAAACAACACAAAGGCAATGGGGCCTATGAAGCGGGTGCCCCAGCTATAAAGCAATATAATGACCCAGAAAGAATAACATTCTGAGCAACAGACACCAATTGCATGCAAGCCCTGACGCCTTCCCAGGCCCAGCACTGCTGTTGCCCTCTGTACCGCAATCATGATGTCACTCACACTGCCATGGAGGGCAACAAACAATAAATGATAGCAGGCATCGTATCATCCTTCGAAGGCACTGAGATGCACGATGCTGGTTGCAATACCTGTGAGTGGTTCAGTACATGATATATTGCATGTCTTCATGTGTCAGATGGAGTGATTTGTCTGGAGCATCCTCACCAAACATCGGTTGTACTTGAACCACTATTGCACATGCTCACATACTGCGCTAGGTCAAACTAAACCAAATCACTAACAAACTGCCAACAAAGCAGAATCTGCCTCTGGTAGGCATGATTCCGACCACCCTGAAAGGTCCCAATCTGTACCTTGTCCCACTGATATAACACATTCCACAACATTCTCAATAACAGCAGACTCGGGCACCTAATGCAATACATCAACCGTATTGGCAGCATGCAACCACAGCAGTACTCGGACAAACACCATCAATCTCAGATTGTTTGTGAATGACAGTCATTTGGTTTCCCATACTTAACAAGGAATGCCATACGTGGTCATCATCGTCACACAGCATGCAACGGAACCATGTGCAACCACAAATACAAAAGCCAAAACACAAAACAACACAAAGGCAATGGGGCCTATGAAGCGGGTGCCCCAGCTATAAAGCAATATAATGACCCAGAAAGAATAACATTCTGAGCAACAGACACCAATTGCATGCAAGCCCTGACGCCTTCCCAGGCCCAGCACTGCTGTTGCCCTCTGTACCGCAATCATGATGTCACTCACACTGCCATGGAGGGCAACAAACAATAAATGATAGCAGGCATCGTATCATCCTTCGAAGGCACTGAGATGCACGATGCTGGTTGCAATACCTGTGAGTGGTTCAGTACATGATATATTGCATGTCTTCATGTGTCAGATGGAGTGATTTGTCTGGAGCATCCTCACCAAACATCGGTTGTACTTGAACCACTATTGCACATGCTCACATACTGTGCTACGTCAAACTAAACCAAATCACTAACAAACTGCCAACAAAGCAGAATCTGCCTCTGGTAGGCATCATTCCGGCCACCCTGGAAGGTCCCGATCTGTACCTTGTCCCACTGATATAACACATTCCACAATATTCTTGACAACCGCACACTCGGGCACCTAATGCAATACATCAACCGTATTGGCAGCATGCAACCACAGCAGTACTCGGACAAACACCATCAATCTCAGATTGTTTGTGAATGACAGTCATTTGGTTTCCCATACTTAACAAGGAATGCCATACGTGGTCATCATCGTCACACAGCATGCAACGGAACCATGTGCAACCACAAATACAAAAGCCAAAACACAAAACAACACAAAGGCAATGGGGCCTATGAAGCGGGTGCCCCAGCTATAAAGCAATATAATGACCCAGAAAGAATAACATTCTGAGCAACAGACACCAATTGCATGCGAGCCCTAATGCCTTCCCAGGCCCAGCACTGCTGTTGCCTTCTGTACCGCAATCATGATGTCACTCACACTGCCATGGAGGGCAACAAACAATAAATGATAGCAGGCATCGTATCATCCTTCGAAGGCACTGAGATGCACGATGCTGGTTGCAATACCTGTGAGTGGTTCAGTACATGATATATTGCATGTCTTCATGTGTCAGATGGAGTGATTTGTCTGGAGCATCCTCACCAAACATCGGTTGTGCTTGAACCACTATTGCACATGCTCACATACTGCGCTACGTCAAACTAAACCAAATCACTAACAAACTGCCAACAAAGCAGAATCTGCCTCTGGTAGGCATGATTCCGGCCACCCTGGAAGGTCCCAATCTGTACCTTGTCCCACTGATATAACACATTCCACAACATTCTCAATAACAGCAGACTCGGGCACCTAATGCAATACATCAACCGTATTGGCAGCATGCAACCACAGCAGTACTCGGACAAACACCATCAATCTCAGATTGTTTGTGAATGACAGTCATTTGGTTTCCCATACTTAACAAGGAATGCCATACGTGGTCATCATCGTCACACAGCATGCAATGGAACCATGTGCAACCACAAATACAAAAGCCAAAACACAAAATAACACAAAGGCAATGGGGCTATGAAGCGGGTGTCCCAGCTATAAAGCAATATAATGACCCAGAAAGAATAACATTCTGAGCAACAGAAACTAATTGCATGCAAGCCCTGACGCCTTCCCAGGCCCAGCACTGCTGTTGCCTTCTGTACCGCAATCATGATGTCACTCACACTGCCATGGAGGGCAACAAACAATAAATGATAGCAGGCATCGTATCATCCTTCGAAGGCACTGAGATGCACGATGCTGGTTGCAATACCTGTGAGTGGTTCAGTACATGATATATTGCATGTCTTCATGTGTCAGATGGAGTGATTTGTCTGGAGCATCCTCACCAAACATCGGTTGTACTTGAACCACTATTGCACATGCTCACATACTGCGCTAGGTCAAACTAAACCAAATCACTAACAAACTGCCAACAAAGCAGAATCTGCCTCTGGTAGGCATGATTCCGACCACCCTGGAAGGTCCCAATCTGTACCTTGTCCCACTGATATAACACATTCCACAACATTCTCAATAACAGCAGACTCGGGCACCTGATGCAATACATCAACCGTATTGGCAGCATGCAACCACAGCAGTACTCGGACAAACACCATCAATCTCAGATTGTTTGTGAATGACAGTCATTTGGTTTCCCATACTTAACAAGGAATGCCATACGTGGTCATCATCGTCACTCAGCATACAATGGAACAATGTGTGGCCACAAATATAAAAGCCAAAACACAAAACAACACAAAGGCAATGGGGCCTATGAAGCGGGTGTCCCAGCTAGAAAAAAATATAATGACCCGGAAAGAATAACATTCTGAGCAACAGAAAACAATTGCATGCAAGCCCTAACGCCTTCCCAGGCCCAGCACTGCTGTTGCCTTCTGTACCGCAATCATGATGTCACTCACACTGCCATGGAGGGCAACAAACAATAAATGATAGCAGGCATCGTATCATCCTTCGAAGGCACTGAGATGCACGATGCTGGTTGCAATACCTGTGAGTGGTTCAGTACATGATATATTGCATGTCTTCATGTGTCAGATGGAGTGATTTGTCTGGAGCATCCTCACCAAACATCGGTTGTACTTGAACCACTATTGCACATGCTCACATACTGCGCTACGTCAAACTAAACCAAATCACTAACAAACTGCCAACAAAGCAGAATCTGCCTCTGGTAGGCATCATTCCGACCACCCTGGAAGGTCCCAATCTGTACCTTGTTCCACTGATATAACACATTCCACAACATTCTCAATAACAGCAGACTCGGGCACCTAATGCAATACATCAACCGTATTGGCAGCATGCAACCACAGCAGTACTCGGACAAACACCATCAATCTCAGATTGTTTGTGAATGACAGTCATTTGGTTTCCCATACTTAACAAGGAATGCCATACGTGGTCATCATCGTCACTCAGCATACAATGGAACCATGTGTGGCCACAAATATAAAAGCCAAAACACAAAACAACACAAAGGCAATGGGGCCTATGAAGCGGGTGTCCCAGCTAGAAAACAATATAATGCCCCAGAAAAAATAACATTCTGAGCAACAGAAACCAATTGCATGCAAGCCCTAACGCCTTCCCAGGCCCAGCACTGCTGTTGCCCTCTGTACCGCAATCATGATGTCACTCACACTGCCATGGAGGGCAACAAACAATAAATGATAGCAGGCATCGTATCATCCTTCATCCTTCGAAGGCACTGAGATGCACGATGCTGGTTGCAATACCTGTGAGTGGTTCAGTACATGATATATTGCATGTCTTCATGTGTAAGATGGAGTGATTTGTCTGGAGCATCCTCACCAAACATCGGTTGTACTTGAACCACTATTGCACATGCTCACATACTGCGCTACGTCAAACTAAACCAAATCACTAACAAACTGCCAACAAAGCAGAATCTGCCTCTGGTAGGCATGATTCCGACCACCCTGGAAGGTCCCAATCTGTACCTTGTCCCACTGATATAACACATTCCACAACATTCTCAATAACAGCAGACTCGGGCACCTAATGCAATACATCAACCGTATTGGCAGCATGCAACCACAGCAGTACTCGGACAAACACCATCAATCTCAGATTGTTTGTGAATGACAGTCATTTGGTTTCCCATACTTAACAAGGAATGCCATACGTGGTCATCATCGTCACTCAGCATGCAATGGAACCATGTGTGGCCACAAATACAAAAGCCAAAACACAAAACAACACAAAGGCAATGGGGCCTATGAAGCGGGTGTCCCAGCTAGAAAACAATATAATGCCCCAGAAAAAATAACATTCTGAGCAACAGACACCAATTGCATGCAAGCCCTAACGCCTTCCCAGGCCCAGCACTGCTGTTGCCTTCTGTACCGCAATCATGATGTCACTCACACTGCCATGGAGGGCAACAAACAATAAATGATAGCAGGCATCGTATCATCCTTCGAAGGCACTGAGATGCACGATGCTGGTTGCAATACCTGTGAGTGGTTCAGTACATGATATATTGCATGTCTTCATGTGTAAGATGGAGTGATTTGTCTGGAGCATCCTCACCAAACATCAGTTGGACTTGAACCACTATTGCACATGCTCACATACTGCGCTACGTCAAACTAAACCAAATCACTAACAAACTGCCAACAAAGCAGAATCTGCCTCTGGTAGGCATCATTCCGACCACCCTGGAAGGTCCCAATCTGTACCTTGTCCCACTGATATAACACATTCCACAACATTCTCAATAACAGCAGACTCGGGCACCTAATGCAATACATCAACCGTATTGGCAGCATGCAACCACAGCAGTACTCGGACAAACACCATCAATCTCAGATTGCTTGTGAATGACAGTCATTTGGTTTCCCATACTTAACAAGGAATGCCATACGTGGTCATCATCATCACACAGCATGCAATGGAACCATGTGTGGCCACAAATATAAAAGCCAAAACACAAAACAACACAAAGGCAATGGGGCCTATGAAGCGGGTGTCCCAGCTAGAAAACAATATAATGCCCCAGAAAGAATAACATTCTGAGCAACAGAAACCAATTGCATGCAAGCCCTAACGCCTTCCCAGGCCCAGCACTGCTGTTGCCCTCTGTACCGCAATCATGATGTCACTCACACTGCCATGGAGGGCAACAAACAATAAATGATAGCAGGCATCGTATCATCCTTCATCCTTCGAAGGCACTGAGATGCACGATGCTGGTTGTAATACCTGTGAGTGGTTCAGTACATGATATATTGCATGTCTTCATGTGTCAGATGGAGTGATTTGTCGGAGCATCCTCACCAAACATCGGTTGTACTTGAACCACTATTGCACATGCTCACATACTGCGCTACGTCAAACTAAACCAAATCACTAACAAACTGCCAACAAAGCAGAATCTGCCTCTGGTAGGCATGATTCCGACCACCCTGGAAGGTCCCAATCTGTACCTTGTCCCACTGATATAACACATTCCACAACATTCTCAATAACAGCAGACTCGGGCACCTAATGCAATACATCAACCGTATTGGCAGCATGCAACCACAGCAGTACTCGGACAAACACCATCAATCTCAGATTGTTTGTGAATGACAGTCATTTGGTTTCCCATACTTAACAAGGAATGCCATACGTGGTCATCATCGTCACTCAGCATGCAACGGAACCATGTGTGGCCACAAATACAAAAGCCAAAACACAAAACAACACAAAGGCAATGGGGCCTATGAAGCGGGTGTCCCAGCTAGAAAACAATATAATGCCCCAGAAAACATAACATTCTGAGCAACAGAAACCAATTGCATGCAAGCCCTAACGCCTTCCCAGGCCCAGCACTGCTGTTGCCTTCTGTACCGCAATCATGATGTCACTCACACTGCCATGGAGGGCAACAAACAATAAATGATAGCAGGCATCGTATCATCCTTCGAAGGCACTGAGATGCACGATGCTGGTTGCAATACCTGTGAGTGGTTCAGTACATGATATATTGCATGTCTTCATGTGTAAGATGGAGTGATTTGTCTGGAGCATCCTCACCAAACATCGGTTGTACTTGAACCACTATTGCACATGCTCACATACTGCGCTACGTCAAACTAAACCAAATCACTAACAAACTGCCAACAAAGCAGAATCTGCCTCTGGTAGGCATCATTCCGACCACCCTGGAAGGTCCCAATCTGTACCTTGTCCCACTGATATAACACATTCCACAACATTCTCAATAACAGCAGACTCGGGCACCTAATGCAATACATCAACCGTATTGGCAGCATGCAACCACAGCAGTACTCGGACAAACACCATCAATCTCAGATTGCTTGTGAATGACAGTCATTTGGTTTCCCATACTTAACAAGGAATGCCATACGTGGTCATCATCATCACACAGCATGCAATGGAACCATGTGTGGCCACAAATATAAAAGCCAAAACACAAAACAACACAAAGGCAATGGGGCCTATGAAGCGGGTGTCCCAGCTAGAAAACAATATAATGCCCCCAGAAAAAATAACATTCTGAGCAACAGACACAAATTGCATGCAAGCCCTAACGCCTTCCCAGGCCCAGCACTGCTGTTGCCTTCTTTACCGCAATCATGATGTCACTCACACTGCCATGGAGGGCAACAAACAATAAATGATAGCAGGCATCGTATCATCCTTCGAAGGCACTGAGATGCACGATGCTGGTTGCAATACCTGTGAGTGGTTCAGTACATGATATATTGCATGTCTTCATGTGTCAGATGGAGTGATTTGTCTGGAGCATCCTCACCAAACATCAGTTGTACTTGAACCACTATTGCACATGCTCACATACTGCGCTACGTCAAACTAAACCAAATCACTAACAAACTGCCAACAAAGCAGAATCTGCCTCTGGTAGGCATCATTCCGACCACCCTGGAAGGTCCCAATCTGTACCTTGTCTCACTGATATAACACATTCCACAACATTCTCAATAACAGCAGACTCGGGCACCTAATGCAATACATCAACCGTATTGGCAGCATGCAACCACAGCAGTACTCGGACAAACACCATCAATCTCAGATTGTTTGTGAATGACAGTCATTTGGTTTCCCATACTTAACAAGGAATGCCATACGTGGTCATCATCATCACACAGCATGCAATGGAACCATGTGTGGCCACAAATATAAAAGCCAAAACACAAAACAACACAAAGGCAATGGGGCCTACGAAGCGGGTGTCCCAGCTAGAAAACAATATAATGCCCCCAGAAAGAATAACATTCTGAGCAACAGACACAAATTGCATGCAAGCCCTAACGCCTTCCCAGGCCCAGCACTGCTGTTGCCTTCTGTACCGCAATCATGATGTCACTCACACTGCCATGGAGGGCAACAAACAATAAATGATAGCAGGCATCGTATCATCCTTCGAAGGCACTGAGATGCACGATGCTGGTTGCAATACCTGTGAGTGGTTCAGTACATGATATATTGCATGTCTTCATGTGTCAGATGGAGTGATTTGTCTGGAGCATCCTCACCAAACATCAGTTGTACTTGAACCACTATTGCACATGCTCACATACTGCGCTAGGTCAAACTAAACCAAATCACTAACAAACTGCCAACAAAGCAGAATCTGCCTCTGGTAGGCATGATTCCGACCACCCTGGAAGGTCCCAATCTGTACCTTGTCTCACTGATATAACACATTCCACAACATTCTCAATAACAGCAGACTCGGGCACCTAATGCAATACATCAACCGTATTGGCAGCATGCAACCACAGCAGTACTCGGACAAACACCATCAATCTCAGATTGTTTGTGAATGACAGTCATTTGGTTTCCCATACTTAACAAGGAATGCCATACGTGGTCATCATCGTCACACAGCATGCAATGGAACCATGTGTGGCCACAAATATAAAAGCCAAAACACAAAACAACACAAAGGCAATGGGGCCTATGAAGCGGGTGTCCCAGCTAGAAAACAATATAATGCCCCAGAAAAAATAACATTCTGAGCAACAGAAACCAATTGCATGCAAGCCCTAACGCCTTCCCAGGCCCAGCACTGCTGTTGCCTTCCGTACCGCAATCATGATGTCACTCACACTGCCATGGAGGGCAACAAACAATAAATGATAGCAGGCATCGTATCATCCTTCGAAGGCACTGAGATGCACGATGCTGGTTGCAATACCTGTGAGTGGTTCAGTACATGATATATTGCATGTCTTCATGTGTCAGATGGAGTGATTTGTCTGGAGCATCCTCACCAAACATCGGTTGTACTTGAACCACTATTGCACATGCTCACATACTGCGCTACGTCAAACTAAACCAAATCACTAACAAACTGCCAACAAAGCAGAATCTGCCTCTGGTAGGCATGATTCCCACCACCCTGGAAGGTCCCAATCTGTACCTTGTCCCACTGATATAACACATTCCACAACATTCTCAATAACAGCAGACTCGGGCACCTAATGCAATACATCAACCGTATTGGCAGCATGCAACCACAGCAGTACTCGGACAAACACCATCAATCTCAGATTGTTTGTGAATGACAGTCATTTGGTTTCCCATACTTAACAAGGAATGCCATACGTGGTCATCATCATCACACAGCATGCAATGGAACCATGTGTGGCCACAAATATAAAAGCCAAAACACAAAACAACACAAAGGCAATGGGGCCTATGAAGCGGGTGTCCCAGCTAGAAAACAATATAATGCCCCCAGAAAAAATAACATTCTGAGCAACAGACACAAATTGCATGCAAGCCCTAACGCCTTCCCAGGCCCAGCACTGCTGTTGCCTTCTGTACCGCAATCATGATGTCACTCACACTGCCATGGAGGGCAACAAACAATAAATGATAGCAGGCATCGTATCATCCTTCGAAGGCACTGAGATGCACGATGCTGGTTGTAATACCTGTGAGTGGTTCAGTACATGATATATTGCATGTCTTCATGTGTCAGATGGAGTGATTTGTCTGGAGCATCCTCACCAAACATCAGTTGTACTTGAACCACTATTGCACATGCTCACATACTGCGCTACGTCAAACTAAACCAAATCACTAACAAACTGCCAACAAAGCAGAATCTGCCTCTGGTAGGCATGATTCCGACCACCCTGGAAGGTCCCAATCTGTACCTTGTCTCACTGATATAACACATTCCACAACATTCTCAATAACAGCAGACTCGGGCACCTAATGCAATACATCAACCGTATTGGCAGCATGCAACCACAGCAGTACTCGGACAAACACCATCAATCTCAGATTGTTTGTGAATGACAGTCATTTGGGTTCCCATACTTAACAAGGAATGCCATACGTGGTCATCATCGTCACACAGCATGCAATGGAACCATGTGTGGCCACAAACATAAAAGCCAAAAAACAAAACAACACAAAGGCAATGGGGCCTATGAAGCGGGTGTCCCAGCTAGAAAACAATATAATGCCCCAGAAAGAATAACATTCTGAGCAACAGAAACCAATTGCATGCAAGCCCTAACGCCTTCCCAGGCCCAGCACTGCTGTTGCCTTCTGTACCGCAATCATGATGTCACTCACACTGCCATGGAGGGCAACAAACAATAAATGATAGCAGGCATCGTATCATCCTTCGAAGGCACTGAGATGCACGATGCTGGTTGCAATACCTGTGAGTGGTTCAGTACATGATATATTGCATGTCTTCATGTGTCAGATGGAGTGATTTGTCTGGAGCATCCTCACCAAACATCGGTTGTACTTGAACCACTATTGCACATGCTCACATACTGCGCTACGTCAAACTAAACCAAATCACTAACAAACTGCCAACAAAGCAGAATCTGCCTCTGGTAGGCATCATTCCGGCCACCCTGGAAGGTCCCAATCTGTACCTTGTCCCACTGATATAACACATTCCACAACATTCTCAATAACAGCAGACTCGGGCACCTAATGCAATACATCAACCGTATTGGCAGCATGCAACCACAGCAGTACTCGGACAAACACCATCAATCTCAGATTGTTTGTGAATGACAGTCATTTGGTTTCCCATACTTAACAAGGAATGCCATACGTGGTCATCATCGTCACTCAGCATACAATGGAACCATGTGTGGCCACAAATATAAAAGCCAAAACACAAAACAACACAAAGGCAATGGGGCCTATGAAGCGGGTGTCCCAGCTAGAAAAAAATATAATGCCCCAGAAAGAATAACATTCTGAGCAACAGAAACCAATTGCATGCAAGCCCTAACGCCTTCCCAGGCCCAGCACTGCTGTTGCCTTCTGTACCGCAATCATGATGTCACTCACACTGCCATGGAGGGCAACAAACAATAAATGATAGCAGGCATCGTATCATCCTTCGAAGGCACTGAGATGCACGATGCTGGTTGCAATACCTGTGAGTGGTTCAGTACATGATATATTGCATGTCTTCATGTGTAAGATGGAGTGATTTGTCTGGAGCATCCTCACCAAACATCGGTTGTACTTGAACCACTATTGCACATGCTCACATACTGCGCTACGTCAAACTAAACCAAATCACTAACAAACTGCCAACAAAGCAGAATCTGCCTCTGGTAGGCATGATTCCGACCACCCTGGAAGGTCCCAATCTGTACCTTGTCCCACTGATATAACACATTCCACAACAATCTCAATAACAGCAGACTCGGGCACCTAATGCAATACATCAACCGTATTGGCAGCATGCAACCACAGCAGTACTCGGACAAACACCATCAATCTCAGATTGTTTGTGAATGACAGTCATTTGGTTTCCCATACTTAACAAGGAATGCCATACGTGGTCATCATCGTCACTCAGCATGCAACGGAACCATGTGCAACCACAAATACAAAAGCCAAAACACAAAACAACACAAAGGCAATGGGGCCTATGAAGCGGGTGTCCCAGCTAGAAAACAATATAATGACCCAGAAAGAATAACATTCTGAGCAACAGAAACCAATTGCATGCAAGCCCTAACGCCTTCCCAGGCCCAGCACTGCTGTTGCCCTCTGTACCGCAATCATGATGTCACTCACACTGCCATGGAGGGCAACAAACAATAAATGATAGCAGGCATCGTATCATCCTTCGAAGGCACTGAGATGCACGATGCTGGTTGCAATACCTGTGAGTGGTTCAGTACATGATATATTGCATGTCTTCATGTGTCAGATGGAGTGATTTGTCTGGAGCATCCTCACCAAACATCGGTTGTACTTGAACCACTATTGCACATGCTCACATACTGCGCTACGTCAAACTAAACCAAATCACTAACAAACTGCCAACAAAGCAGAATCTGCCTCTGGTAGGCATCATTCCCACCACCCTGGAAGGTCCCAATCTGTACCTTGTCCCACTGATATAACACATTCCACAACATTCTCAATAACAGCAGACTCGGGCACCTAATGCAATACATCAACCGTATTGGCAGCATGCAACCACAGCAGTACTCGGACAAACACCATCAATCTCAGATTGCTTGTGAATGACAGTCATTTGGTTTCCCATACTTAACAAGGAATGCCATACGTGGTCATCATCGTCACACAGCATGCAATGGAACCATGTGTGGCCACAAATACAAAAGCCAAAACACAAAACAACACAAAGGCAATGGGGCCTATGAAGCGGGTGCCCCAGCTAGAAAGCAATATA
Source organism: Eutreptiella sp. 'Long Island Sound 2002' (assembly GCA_964036045.1). Lineage (NCBI taxonomy): Eukaryota > Euglenozoa > Euglenophyceae > Eutreptiales > Eutreptiaceae > Eutreptiella > Eutreptiella sp. 'Long Island Sound 2002'. Next base: position 129,923,439 of record OZ038383.1, read on the forward strand.
ATGACCCAGAAAGAATAACATTCTGAGCAACAGACACCAATTGCATGCAAGCCCTAACGCCTTCCCAGGCCCAGCACTGCTGTTGCCCTCTGTACCGCAATCATGATGTCACTCACACTGCCATGGAGGGCAACAAACAATAAATGATAGCAGGCATCGTATCATCCTTCGAAGGCACTGAGATGCACGATGCTGGTTGCAATACCTGTGAGTGGTTCAGTACATGATATATTGCATGTCTTCATGTGTCAGATGGAGTGATTTGTCTGGAGCATCCTCACCAAACATCGGTTGTACTTGAACCACTATTGCACATGCTCACATACTGCGCTACGTCAAACTAAACCAAATCACTAACAAACTGCCAACAAAGCAGAATCTGCCTCTGGTAGGCATCATTCCCACCACCCTGGAAGGTCCCAATCTGTACCTTGTCTCACTGATATAACACATTCCACAACATTCTCAATAACAGCAGACTCGGGCACCTAATGCAATACATCAACCGTATTGGCAGCATGCAACCACAGCAGTACTCGGACAAACACCATCAATCTCAGATTGTTTGTGAATGACAGTCATTTGGTTTCCCATACTTAAAAAGGAATGCCATACGTGGTCATCATCGTCACTCAGCATGCAACGGAACCATGTGCAACCACAAATACAAAAGCCAAAACACAAAACAACACAAAGGCAATGGGGCCTATGAAGCGGGTGCCCCAGCTAGAAAACAATATAATGACCCAGAAAGAATAACATTCTGAGCAACAGACACCAATTGCATGCAAGCCCTAACGCCTTCCCAGGCCCAGCACTGCTGTTGCCTTCTGTACCGCAATCATGATGTCACTCACACTGCCATGGAGGGCAACAAACAATAAATGATAGCAGGCATCGTATCATCCTTCGAAGGCACTGAGATGCACGATGCTGGTTGCAATACCTGTGAGTGGTTCAGTACATGATATATTGCATGTCTTCATGTGTCAGATGGAGTGATTTGTCTGGAGCATCCTCACCAAACATCAGTTGTACTTGAACCACTATTGCACATGCTCACATACTGCGCTACGTCAAACTAAACCAAATCACTAACAAACTGCCAACAAAGCAGAATCTGCCTCTGGTAGGCATGATTCCGACCACCCTGGAAGGTCCCAATCTGTACCTTGTCTCACTGATATAACACATTCCACAACATTCTCAATAACAGCAGACTCGGGCACCTAATGCAATACATCAACCGTATTGGCAGCATGCAACCACAGCAGTACTCGGACAAACACCATCAATCTCAGATTGTTTGTGAATGACAGTCATTTGGTTTCCCATACTTAACAAGGAATGCCATACGTGGTCATCATCGTCACACAGCATGCAACGGAACCATGTGCAACCACAAATACAAAAGCCAAAACACAAAACAACACAAAGGCAATGGGGCCTATGAAGCGGGTGCCCCAGCTAGAAAGCAATATAATGACCCAGAAAAAATAACATTCTGAGCAACAGACACCAATTGCATGCAAGCCCTAACGCCTTCCCAGGCCCAGCACTGCTGTTGCCCTCTGTACCGCAATCATGATGTCACTCACACTGCCATGGAGGGCAACAAACAATAAATGATAGCAGGCATCGTATCATCCTTCGAAGGCACTGAGATGCACGATGCTGGTTGCAATACCTGTGAGTGGTTCAGTACATGATATATTGCATGTCTTCATGTGTCAGATGGAGTGATTTGTCTGGAGCATCCTCACCAAACATCGGTTGTACTTGAACCACTATTGCACATGCTCACATACTGCGCTACGTCAAACTAAACCAAATCACTAACAAACTGCCAACAAAGCAGAATCTGCCTCTGGTAGGCATGATTCCGACCACCCTGGAAGGTCCCAATCTGTACCTTGTCCCACTGCTATAACACATTCCACAACATTCTCAATAAAAGCAGACTCGGGCACCTAATGCAATACATCAACCGTATTGGCAGCATGCAACCACAGCAGTACTCGGACAAATACCATCAATCTCAGATTGTTTGTGAATGACAGTCATTTGGTTTCCCATACTTAACAAGGAATGCCATACGTAGTCATCATCGTCACACAGCATGCAATGGAACCATGTGTGGCCACAAATGTAAAAGCCAAAACACAAAACAACACAAAGGCAATGGGGCCTATGAAGCGGGTGTCCCAGCTAGAAAACAATATAATGACCCAGAAAGAATAACATTCTGAGCAACAGACACCAATTGCATGCAAGCCCTAACGCCTTCCCAGGCCCAGCACTGCTGTTGCCCTCTGTACCGCAATCATGATGTCACTCACACTGCCATGGAGGGCAACAAACAATAAATGATAGCAGGCATCGTATCATCCTTCGAAGGCACTGAGATGCACGATGCTGGTTGCAATACCTGTGAGTGGTTCAGTACATGATATATTGCATGTCTTCATGTGTCAGATGGAGTGATTTGTCTGGAGCATCCTCACCAAACATCGGTTGTACTTGAACCACTATTGCACATGCTCACATACTGCGCTACGTCAAACTAAACCAAATCACTAACAAACTGCCAACAAAGCAGAATCTGCCTCTGGTAGGCATCATTCCGACCACCCTGGAAGGTCCCAATCTGTACCTTGTCCCACTGATATAACACATTCCACAACATTCTCAATAACAGCAGACTCGGGCACCTAATGCAATACATCAACCGTATTGGCAGCATGCAACCACAGCAGTACTCGGACAAACACCATCAATCTCAGATTGTTTGTGAATGACAGTCATTTGGTTTCCCATACTTAACAAGGAATGCCATACGTGGTCATCATCGTCACACAGCATGCAATGGAACCATGTGTGGCCACAAATACAAAAGCCAAAAAACAAAACAACACAAAGGCAATGGGGCCTATGAAGCGGGTGTCCCAGCTAGAAAACAATATAATGACCCAGAAAAAATAACATTCTGAGCAACAGACACCAATTGCATGCAAGCCCTAACGCCTTCCCAGGCCCAGCACTGCTGTTGCCCTCTGTACCGCAATCATGATGTCACTCACACTGCCATGGAGGGCAACAAACAATAAATGATAGCAGGCATCGTATCATCCTTAGAAGGCACTGAGATGCACGATGCTGGTTGCAATACCTGTGAGTGGTTCAGTACATGATATATTGCATGTCTTCATGTGTCAGATGGAGTGATTTGTCTGGAGCATCCTCACCAAACATCAGTTGTACTTGAACCACTATTGCACATGCTCACATACTGCGCTACGTCAAACTAAACCAAATCACTAACAAACTGCCAACAAAGCAGAATCTGCCTCTGGTAGGCATCATTCCGACCACCCTGGAAGGTCCCAATCTGTACCTTGTCCCACTGATATAACACATTCCACAACATTCTCAATAACAGCAGACTCGGGCACCTAATGCAATACATCAACCGTATTGGCAGCATGCAACCACAGCAGTACTCGGACAAACACCATCAATCTCAGATTGTTTGTGAATGACAGTCATTTGGTTTCCCATACTTAACAAGGAATGCCATACGTGGTCATCATCGTCACACAGCATGCAATGGAACCATGTGCAACCACAAATATAAAAGCCAAAACACAAAACAACACAAAGGCAATGGGGCCTATGAAGCGGGTGTCCCAGCTAGAAAACAATATAATGCCCCAGAAAGAATAACATTCTGAGCAACAGAAACCAATTGCATGCAAGCCCTAACGCCTTCCCAGGCCCAGCACTGCTGTTGCCCTCTGTACCGCAATCATGATGTCACTCACACTGCCATGGAGGGCAACAAACAATAAATGATAGCAGGCATCGTATCATCCTTCGAAGGCACTGAGATGCACGATGCTGGTTGCAATACCTGTGAGTGGTTCAGTACATGATATATTGCATGTCTTCATGTGTCAGATGGAGTGATTTGTCTGGAGCATCCTCACCAAACATCGGTTGTACTTGAACCACTATTGCACATGCTCACATACTGCGTTACGTCAAACTAAACCAAATCACTAACAAACTGCCAACAAAGCAGAATCTGCCTCTGGTAGGCATGATTCCGACCACCCTGGAAGGTCCCAATCTGTACCTTGTCCCACTGATATAACACATTCCACAACATTCTCAATAACAGCAGACTCGGGCACCTAATGCAATACATCAACCGTATTGGCAGCATGCAACCACAGCAGTACTCGGACAAACACCATCAATCTCAGATTGTTTGTGAATGACAGTCATTTGGTTTCCCATACTTAACAAGGAATGCCATACGTGGTCATCATCGTCACACAGCATGCAATGGAACCATGTGTGGCCACAAATATAAAAGCCAAAACACAAAACAACACAAAGGCAATGGGGCCTATGAAGCGGGTGTCCCAGCTAGAAAACAATATAATGACCCAGAAAGAATAACATTCTGAGCAACAGACACCAATTGCATGCAAGCCCTAACGCCTTCCCAGGCCCAGCACTGCTGTTGCCCTCTGTACCGCAATCATGATGTCACTCACACTGCCATGGAGGGCAACAAACAATAAATGATAGCAGGCATCGTATCATCCTTCGAAGGCACTGAGATGCACGATGCTGGTTGCAATACCTGTGAGTGGTTCAGTACATGATATATTGCATGTCTTCATGTGTCAGATGGAGTGATTTGTCTGGAGCATCCTCACCAAACATCGGTTGTACTTGAACCACTATTGCACATGCTCACATACTGCGCTACGTCAAACTAAACCAAATCACTAACAAACTGCCAACAAAGCAGAATCTGCCTCTGGTAGGCATGATTCCGACCACCCTGGAAGGTCCCAATCTGTACCTTGTCCCACTGATATAACACATTCCACAACATTCTCAATAACAGCAGACTCGGGCACCTAATGCAATACATCAACCGTATTGGCAGCATGCAACCACAGCAGTACTCGGACAAACACCATCAATCTCAGATTGTTTGTGAATGACAGTCATTTGGTTTCCCATACTTAACAAGGAATGCCATACGTGGTCATCATCGTCACACAGCATGCAATGGAACCATGTGTGGCCACAAATATAAAAGCCAAAACACAAAACAACACAAAGGCAATGGGGCCTATGAAGCGGGTGTCCCAGCTAGAAAACAATATAATGACCCAGAAAGAATAACATTCTGAGCAACAGACACCAATTGCATGCAAGCCCTAACGCCTTCCCAGGCCCAGCACTGCTGTTGCCCTCTGTACCGCAATCATGATGTCACTCACACTGCCATGGAGGGCAACAAACAATAAATGATAGCAGGCATCGTATCATCCTTCGAAGGCACTGAGATGCACGATGCTGGTTTCAATACCTGTGAGTGGTTCAGTACATGATATATTGCATGTCTTCATGTGTCAGATGGAGTGATTTGTCTGGAGCATCCTCACCAAACATCAGTTGTACTTGAACCACTATTGCACATGCTCACATACTGCGCTACGTCAAACTAAACCAAATCACTAACAAACTGCCAACAAAGCAGAATCTGCCTCTGGTAGGCATCATTCCGACCACCCTGGAAGGTCCCAATCTGTACCTTGTTCCACTGATATAACACATTCCACAACATTCTCAATAACAGCAGACTCGGGCACCTAATGCAATACATCAACCGAATTGGCAGCATGCAACCACAGCAGTACTCGGACAAACACCATCAATCTCAGATTGTTTGTGAATGACAGTCATTTGGTTTCCCATACTTAACAAGGAATGCCATACGTGGTCATCATCGTCACACAGCATGCAATGGAACCATGTGCAACCACAAATATAAAAGCCAAAACACAAAACAACACAAAGGCAATGGGGCCTATGAAGCGGGTGTCCCAGCTAGAAAACAATATAATGCCCCAGAAAAAATAACATTCTGAGCAACAGACACCAATTGCATGCAAGCCCTAACGCCTTCCCAGGCCCAGCACTGCTGTTGCCCTCTGTACCGCAATCATGATGTCACTCACACTGCCATGGAGGGCAACAAACAATAAATGATAGCAGGCATCGTATCATCCTTCGAAGGCACTGAGATGCACGATGCTGGTTGCAATACCTGTGAGTGGTTCAGTACATGATATATTGCATGTCTTCATGTGTCAGATGGAGTGATTTGTCTGGAGCATCCTCACCAAACATCGGTTGTACTTGAACCACTATTGCACATGCTCACATACTGCGCTACGTCAAACTAAACCAAATCACTAACAAACTGCCAACAAAGCAGAATCTGCCTCTGGTAGGCATCATTCCGACCACCCTGGAAGGTCCCAATCTGTACCTTGTTCCACTGATATAACACATTCCACAACATTCTCAATAACAGCAGACTCGGGCACCTAATGCAATACATCAACCGTATTGGCAGCATGCAACCACAGCAGTACTCGGACAAACATCACAGGGGGGGGGGAAAAATGCGGTCGCCGGGATTGGAAAAAAATGCGGAAAAATGCGGAAAAAATGCGGAAAATGCGAGAAAAAATGCGGCATAAAATGCGGTTTTGCTAAAATGCTATAGGACTCCCAAAACCCCTATGTTCATCAAGACGCATGTTGATCTGTTGACACCATCGCTCCATCAATGTGAAGACTACGGCCCCGGCTCAACATGCAAAGCGTGGTAGGGAAGTCTCACCCTTCTACTGTGGTTTAGGAGGAGGGGCGTTACACCCTCGGCAAGAAGCAGCAGAGCCCCAATACTGCCTCCGCCCCATACCCCATTGAAGCAACCGGCTATTCGCCCCTCAATGGCGTCGGCGGGCAGAATGCATTGGTACTTCTGCAACCAAGCACGCACAAGGGGGTGATCCAGTTTGTCCAACGGGATGCCGGCACCGGCGAAGGCAAAGACCGTATCATCAGCGGCCTTGTTCTTGTCGTTGCATGACGCCACAACGGATTGTAGGCTGGGCTGCCTCATTGCGGCTTTATGAGGTAGAGCATCTGCCTCTGCCTCTAGGCGGCGCTCGACCCGTGCCTTCTCCCTCTTCTGCATAGTCTCAACGGCCACCTGGTGCTTTTTGGAGTCCAAATGACATTGGACTGTGCTCTTCGTTGTGTGGCTCACGGGGCATCCACACGCATCGCACCATAGTACTTCAATACCAAGATCATTGGTGCGGAGACTCAGGGGATGGCCAGGGAATTGTTCCTTCCGCTTCCCAGGGCCCATGGTGCAATACTTTGCGCCGGCACAACCTCTCCCCTTACCACGTACTTTGCGGCGGGGTGGGCTATTTCCATCATCAGATGTGGGCTCAGAAGGAGGGCAATGGGAGGGCATAGCATGTGACATGTCTAAGGGAAAAGGAGCCATGTAACAAACAAAAGTGGCGGTGTTGGGAAGGTATGCAAACACTGACTTGACTACAAAACTACCCTTTAGTTGAACTACACAATGCCACTTGAATGTATCCTCTTGAACATTACACTAAGGGACCTGCCCAGAAAATGCGAAAAAAAATGCGGAAAATGCGAAAAAATGCGAATCGCATTTCCCCCCCCCCCTGAACATCATCAATCTCAGATTGTTTGTGAATGACAGTCATTTGGTTTCCCATACTTAACAAGGAATGCCATATGTGGTCATCATCGTCACTCAGCATGCAACGGAACCATGTGCAACCACAAATACAAAAGCCAAAACACAAAACAACACAAAGGCAATGGGGCCTATGAAGCGGGTGTCCCAGCTAGAAAACAATATAATGCCCCAGAAAGAATAACATTCTGAGCAACAGAAACCAATTGCATGCAAGCCCTAACGCCTTCCCAGGCCCAGCACTGCTGTTGCCCTCTGTACCGCAATCATGATGTCACTCACACTGCCATGGAGGGCAACAAACAATAAATGATAGCAGGCATCGTATCATCCTTCGAAGGCACTGAGATGCACGATGCTGGTTGCAATACCTGTGAGTGGTTCAGTACATGATATATTGCATGTCTTCATGTGTCAGATGGAGTGATTTGTCTGGAGCATCCTCACCAAACATCGGTTGTACTTGAACCACTATTGCACATGCTCACATACTGCGCTACGTCAAACTAAACCAAATCACTAACAAACTGCCAACAAAGCAGAATCTGCCTCTGGTAGGCATGATTCCGACCACCCTGGAAGGTCCCAATCTGTACCTTGTCCCACTGATATAACACATTCCACAACATTCTCAATAACAGCAGACTCGGGCACCTAATGCAATACATCAACCGTATTGGCAGCATGCAACCACAGCAGTACTCGGACAAACACCATCAATCTCAGATTGTTTGTGAATGACAGTCATTTGGTTTCCCATACTTAACAAGGAATGCCATACGTGGTCATCATCGTCACACAGCATGCAATGGAACCATGTGTGGCCACAAATATAAAAGCCAAAACACAAAACAACACAAAGGCAATGGGGCCTATGAAGCGGGTGTCCCAGCTAGAAAACAATATAATGCCCCAGAAAGAATAACATTCTGAGCAACAGACACCAATTGCATGCAAGCCCTAACGCCTTCCCAGGCCCAGCACTGCTGTTGCCCTCTGTACCGCAATCATGATGTCACTCACACTGCCATGGAGGGCAACAAACAATAAATGATAGCAGGCATCGTATCATCCTTCGAAGGCACTGAGATGCACGATGCTGGTTGCAATACCTGTGAGTGGTTCAGTACATGATATATTGCATGTCTTCATGTGTCAGATGGAGTGATTTGTCTGGAGCATCCTCACCAAACATCGGTTGTACTTGAACCACTATTGCACATGCTCACATACTGCGCTACGTCAAACTAAACCAAATCACTAACAAACTGCCAACAAAGCAGAATCTGCCTCTGGTAGGCATGATTCCGACCACCCTGGAAGGTTCCAATCTGTACCTTGTCCCACTGATATAACACATTCCACAACATTCTCAATAACAGCAGACTCGGGCACCTAATGCAATACATCAACCGTATTGGCAGCATGCAACCACAGCAGTACTCGGACAAACATCATCAATCTCAGATTGTTTGTGAATGACAGTCATTTGGTTTCCCATACTTAACAAGGAATGCCATATGTGGTCATCATCGTCACACAGCATGCAATGGAACCATGTGTGGCCACAAATACAAAAGCCAAAAAACAAAACAACACAAAGGCAATGGGGCCTATGAAGCGGGTGTCCCAGCTAGAAAACAATATAATGCCCCCAGAAAGAATAACATTCTGAGCAACAGACACCAATTGCATGCAAGCCCTAACGCCTTCCCAGGCCCAGCACTGCTGTTGCCCTCTGTACCGCAATCATGATGTCACTCACACTGCCATGGAGGGCAACAAACAATAAATGATAGCAGGCATCGTATCATCCTTCGAAGGCACTGAGATGCACGATGCTGGTTGCAATACCTGTGAGTGGTTCAGTACATGATATATTGCATGTCTTCATGTGTCAGATGGAGTGATTTGTCTGGAGCATCCTCACCAAACATCGGTTGTACTTGAACCACTATTGCACATGCTCACATACTGCGCTACGTCAAACTAAACCAAATCACTAACAAACTGCCAACAAAGCAGAATCTGCCTCTGGTAGGCATGATTCCGACCACCCTGGAAGGTCCCAATCTGTACCTTGTCCCACTGATATAACACATTCCACAACATTCTCAATAACAGCAGACTCGGGCACCTAATGCAATACATCAACCGTATTGGCAGCATGCAACCACAGCAGTACTCGGACAAACACCATCAATCTCAGATTGTTTGTGAATGACAGTCATTTGGTTTCCCATACTTAACAAGGAATGCCATACGTGGTCATCATCGTCACACAGCATGCAATGGAACCATGTGTGGCCACAAATACAAAAGCCAAAACACAAAACAACACAAAGGCAATGGGGCCTATGAAGCGGGTGTCCCAGCTAGAAAACAATATAATGACCCAGAAAGAATAACATTCTGAGCAACAGACACCAATTGCATGCAAGCCCTAACGCCTTCCCAGGCCCAGCACTGCTGTTGCCCTCTGTACCGCAATCATGATGTCACTCACACTGCCATGGAGGGCAACAAACAATAAATGATAGCAGGCATCGTATCATCCTTCGAAGGCACTGAGATGCACGATGCTGGTTGCAATACCTGTGAGTGGTTCAGTACATGATATATTGCATGTCTTCATGTGTCAGATGGAGTGATTTGTCTGGAGCATCCTCACCAAACATCGGTTGTACTTGAACCACTATTGCACATGCTCACATACTGCGCTACGTCAAACTAAACCAAATCACTAACAAACTGCCAACAAAGCAGAATCTGCCTCTGGTAGGCCTGATTCCCACCACCCTGGAAGGTCCCAATCTGTACCTTGTCCCACTGATATAACACATTCCACAACGTTCTCAATAAAAGCAGACTCGGGCACCTAATGCAATACATCAACCGTATTGGCAGCATGCAACCACAGCAGTACTCGGACAAACACCATCAATCTCAGATTGTTTGTGAATGACAGTCATTTGGTTTCCCATACTTAACAAGGAATGCCATACGTGGTCATCATCGTCACACAGCATGCAATGGAACCATGTGTGGCCACAAATATAAAAGCCAAAACACAAAACAACACAAAGGCAATGGGGCCTATGAAGCGGGTGTCCCAGCTAGAAAACAATATAATGCCCCAGAAAGAATAACATTCTGAGCAACAGAAACCAATTGCATGCAAGCCCTAACGCCTTCCCAGGCCCAGCACTGCTGTTGCCCTCTGTACCGCAATCATGATGTCACTCACACTGCCATGGAGGGCAACAAACAATAAATGATAGCAGGCATCGTATCATCCTTCGAAGGCACTGAGATGCACGATCCTGGTTGCAATACCTGTGAGTGGTTCAGTACATGATATATTGCATGTCTTCATGTGTCAGATGGAGTGATTTGTCTGGAGCATCCTCACCAAACATCGGTTGTACTTGAACCACTATTGCACATGCTCACATACTGCGCTACGTCAAACTAAACCAAATCACTAACAAACTGCCAACAAAGCAGAATCTGCCTCTGGTAGGCATGATTCCGACCACCCTGGAAGGTCCCAATCTGTACCTTGTCCCACTGATATAACACATTCCACAACATTCTCAATAACAGCAGACTCGGGCACCTAATGCAATACATCAACCGTATTGGCAGCATGCAACCACAGCAGTACTCGGACAAACATCATCAATCTCAGATTGTTTGTGAATGACAGTCATTTGGTTTCCCATACTTAACAAGGAATGCCATACGTGGTCATCATCGTCACACAGCATGCAATGGAACCATGTGTGGCCACAAATACAAAAGCCAAAACACAAAACAACACAAAGGCAATGGGGCCTATGAAGCGGGTGTCCCAGCTAGAAAACAATATAATGACCCAGAAAGAATAACATTCTGAGCAACAGAAACCAATTGCATGCAAGCCCTAACGCCTTCCCAGGCCCAGCACTGCTGTTGCCCTCTGTACCGCAATCATGATGTCACTCACACTGCCATGGAGGGCAACAAACAATAAATGATAGCAGGCATCGTATCATCCTTCGAAGGCACTGAGTTGCACGATGCTGGTTGCAATACCTGTGAGTGGTTCAGTACATGATATATTGCATGTCTTCATGTGTCAGATGGAGTGATTTGTCTGGAGCATCCTCACCAAACATCAGTTGTACTTGAACCACTATTGCACATGCTCACATACTGCGCTAGGTCAAACTAAACCAAATCACTAACAAACTGCCAACAAAGCAGAATCTGCCTCTGGTAGGCATGATTCCGACCACCCTGGAAGGTCCCAATCTGTACCTTGTCCCACTGATATAACACATTCCACAACATTCTCAATAACAGCAGACTCGGGCACCTAATGCAATACATCAACCGTATTGGCAGCATGCAACCACAGCAGTACTCGGACAAACACCATCAATCTCAGATTGTTTGTGAATGACAGTCATTTGGTTTCCCATACTTAACAAGGAATGCCATACGTGGTCATCATCGTCACACAGCATGCAACAGAACCATGTGCAACCACAAATACAAAAGCCAAAACACAAAACAACACAAAGGCAATGGGGCCTATGAAGCGGGTGTCCCAGCTAGAAAACAATATAATGCCCCAGAAAAAATAACATTCTGAGCAACAGAAACCAATTGCATGCAAGCCCTAACGCCTTCCCAGGCCCAGCACTGCTGTTGCCCTCTGTACCGCAATCATGATGTCACTCACACTGCCATGGAGGGCAACAAACAATAAATGATAGCAGGCATCGTATCATCCTTCGAAGGCACTGAGTTGCACGATGCTGGTTGCAATACCTGTGAGTGGTTCAGTACATGATATATTGCATGTCTTCATGTGTCAGATGGAGTGATTTGTCTGGAGCATCCTCACCAAACATCAGTTGTACTTGAACCACTATTGCACATGCTCACATACTGCGCTACGTCAAACTAAACCAAATCACTAACAAACTGCCAACAAAGCAGAATCTGCCTCTGGTAGGCATGATTCCGACCACCCTGGAAGGTCCCAATCTGTACCTTGTCCCACTGATATAACACATTCCACAACATTCTCAATAACAGCAGACTCGGGCACCTAATGCAATACATCAACCGTATTGGCAGCATGCAACCACAGCAGTACTCGGACAAACACCATCAATCTCAGATTGTTTGTGAATGACAGTCATTTGGTTTCCCATACTTAACAAGGAATGCCATACGTGGTCATCATCGTCACACAGCATGCAATGGAACCATGTGTGGCCACAAATATAAAAGCCAAAACACAAAACAACACAAAGGCAATGGGGCCTATGAAGCGGGTGTCCCAGCTAGAGAACAATATAATGCCCCCAGAAAGAATAACATTCTGAGCAACAGACACCAATTGCATGCAAGCCCTAACGCCTTCCCAGGCCCAGCACTGCTGTTGCCCTCTGTACCGCAATCATGATGTCACTCACACTGCCATGGAGGGCAACAAACAATAAATGATAGCAGGCATCGTATCATCCTTCGAAGGCACTGAGATGCACGATGCTGGTTGCAATACCTGTGAGTGGTTCAGTACATGATATATTGCATGTCTTCATGTGTCAGATGGAGTGATTTGTCTGGAGCATCCTCACCAAACATCGGTTGTACTTGAACCACTATTGCACATGCTCACATACTGCGCTACGTCAAACTAAACCAAATCACTAACAAACTGCCAACAAAGCAGAATCTGCCTCTGGTAGGCATGATTCCGACCACCCTGGAAGGTCCCAATCTGTACCTTGTTCCACTGATATAACACATTCCACAACATTCTCAATAACAGCAGACTCGGGCACCTAATGCAATACATCAACCGTATTGGCAGCATGCAACCACAGCAGTACTCGGACAAACACCATCAATCTCAGATTGTTTGTGAATGACAGTCATTTGGTTTCCCATACTTAACAAGGAATGCCATACGTGGTCATCATCGTCACACAGCATGCAATGGAACCATGTGTGGCCACAAATACAAAAGCCAAAACACAAAACAACACAAAGGCAATGGGGCCTATGAAGCGGGTGTCCCAGCTAGAAAACAATATAATGCCCCAGAAAAAATAACATTCTGAGCAACAGACACCAATTGCATGCAAGCCCTAACGCCTTCCCAGGCCCAGCACTGCTGTTGCCCTCTGTACCGCAATCATGATGTCACTCACACTGCCATGGAGGGCAACAAACAATAAATGATAGCAGGCATCGTATCATCCTTCGAAGGCACTGAGATGCACGATCCTGGTTGCAATACCTGTGAGTGGTTCAGTACATGATATATTGCATGTCTTCATGTGTCAGATGGAGTGATTTGTCTGGAGCATCCTCACCAAACATCGGTTGTACTTGAACCACTATTGCACATGCTCACATACTGCGCTACGTCAAACTAAACCAAATCACTAACAAACTGCCAACAAAGCAGAATCTGCCTCTGGTAGGCATGATTCCGACCACCCTGGAAGGTCCCAATCTGTACCTTGTCCCACTGATATAACACATTCCACATTGGCAGTTTGTTAGTGATTTGATTTAGTTTGACGTAGCGCAGTATGTGAGCATGTGCAATAGTGGTTCAAGTACAACCGATGTTTGGTGAGGATGCTCCAGACAAATCACTCCATCTGACACATGAAGACATGCAATATATCATGTACTGAACCACTCACAGGTATTGCAACCAGCATCGTGCATCTCAGTGCCTTCGAAGGATGATACGATGCCTGCTATCATTTATTGTTTGTTGCCCTCCATGGCAGTGTGAGTGACATCATGATTGCGGTACAGAGGGCAACAGCAGTGCTGGGCCTGGGAAGGCGTTAGGGCTTGCATGCAATTGGTTTCTGTTGCTCAGAATGTTATTTTTTCTGGCGCATTATAACAGCAGACTCGGGCACCTAATGCAATACATCAACCGTATTGGCAGCATGCAACCACAGCAGTACTCGGACAAACACCATCAATCTCAGATTGTTTGTGAATGACAGTCATTTGGTTTCCCATACTTAACAAGGAATGCCATACGTGGTCATCATCGTCACACAGCATGCAATGGAACCATGTGTGGCCACAAATACAAAAGCCAAAACACAAAACAACACAAAGGCAATGGGGCCTATGAAGCGGGTGTCCCAGCTAGAAAACAATATAATGCCCCAGAAAAAATAACATTCTGAGCAACAGAAACCAATTGCATGCAAGCCCTAACGCCTTCCCAGGCCCAGCACTGCTGTTGCCCTCTGTACCGCAATCATGATGTCACTCACACTGCCATGGAGGGCAACAAACAATAAATGATAGCAGGCATCGTATCATCCTTCGAAGGCACTGAGTTGCACGATGCTGGTTGCAATACCTGTGAGTGGTTCAGTACATGATATATTGCATGTCTTCATGTGTCAGATGGAGTGATTTGTCTGGAGCATCCTCACCAAACATCGGTTGTACTTGAACCACTATTGCACATGCTCACATACTGCGCTACGTCAAACTAAACCAAATCACTAACAAACTGCCAACAAAGCAGAATCTGCCTCTGGTAGGCATGATTCCGACCACCCTGGAAGGTCCCAATCTGTACCTTGTCCCACTGATATAACACATTCCACAACATTCTCAATAACAGCAGACTCGGGCACCTAATGCAATACATCAACCGTATTGGCAGCATGCAACCACAGCAGTACTCGGACAAACACCATCAATCTCAGATTGTTTGTGAATGACAGTCATTTGGTTTCCCATACTTAACAAGGAATGCCATACGTGGTCATCATCGTCACACAGCATGCAATGGAACCATGTGTGGCCACAAATATAAAAGCCAAAACACAAAACAACACAAAGGCAATGGGGCCTATGAAGCGGGTGTCCCAGCTAGAGAACAATATAATGCCCCAGAAAAAATAACATTCTGAGCAACAGACACCAATTGCATGCAAGCCCTAACGCCTTCCCAGGCCCAGCACTGCTGTTGCCCTCTGTACCGCAATCATGATGTCACTCACACTGCCATGGAGGGCAACAAACAATAAATGATAGCAGGCATCGTATCATCCTTCGAAGGCACTGAGATGCACGATGCTGGTTGCAATACCTGTGAGTGGTTCAGTACATGATATATTGCATGTCTTCATGTGTCAGATGGAGTGATTTGTCTGGAGCATCCTCACCAAACATCGGTTGTACTTGAACCACTATTGCACATGCTCACATACTGCGCTACGTCAAACTAAACCAAATCACTAACAAACTGCCAACAAAGCAGAATCTGCCTCTGGTAGGCATGATTCCGACCACCCTGGAAGGTCCCAATCTGTACCTTGTTCCACTGATATAACACATTCCACAACATTCTCAATAACAGCAGACTCGGGCACCTAATGCAATACATCAACCGTATTGGCAGCATGCAACCACAGCAGTACTCGGACAAACACCATCAATCTCAGATTGTTTGTGAATGACAGTCATTTGGTTTCCCATACTTAACAAGGAATGCCATACGTGGTCATCATCGTCACACAGCATGCAATGGAACCATGTGTGGCCACAAATATAAAAGCCAAAACACAAAACAACACAAAGGCAATGGGGCCTATGAAGCGGGTGTCCCAGCTAGAAAACAATATAATGCCCCAGAAAAAATAACATTCTGAGCAACAGACACCAATTGCATGCAAGCCCTAACGCCTTCCCAGGCCCAGCACTGCTGTTGCCCTCTGTACCGCAATCATGATGTCACTCACACTGCCATGGAGGGCAACAAACAATAAATGATAGCAGGCATCGTATCATCCTTCGAAGGCACTGAGATGCACGATCCTGGTTGCAATACCTGTGAGTGGTTCAGTACATGATATATTGCATGTCTTCATGTGTCAGATGGAGTGATTTGTCTGGAGCATCCTCACCAAACATCGGTTGTACTTGAACCACTATTGCACATGCTTACATACTGCGCTACGTCAAACTAAACCAAATCACTAACAAACTGCCAACAAAGCAGAATCTGCCTCTGGTAGGCATGATTCCGACCACCCTGGAAGGTCCCAATCTGTACCTTGTCCCACTGATATAACACATTCCACAACATTCTCAATAACAGCAGACTCGGGCACCTAATGCAATACATCAACCGTATTGGCAGCATGCAACCACAGCAGTACTCGGACAAACACCATCAATCTCAGATTGTTTGTGAATGACAGTCATTTGGTTTCCCATACTTAACAAGGAATGCCATACGTGGTCATCATCGTCACACAGCATGCAATGGAACCATGTGTGGCCACAAATATAAAAGCCAAAACACAAAACAACACAAAGGCAATGGGGCCTATGAAGCGGGTGTCCCAGCTAGAAAACAATATAATGCCCCAGAAAGAATAACATTCTGAGCAACAGAAACCAATTGCATGCAAGCCCTAACGCCTTCCCAGGCCCAGCACTGCTGTTGCCCTCTGTACCGCAATCATGATGTCACTCACACTGCCATGGAGGGCACCAAACAATAAATGATAGCAGGCATCGTATCATCCTTCGAAGGCACTGAGATGCACGATGCTGGTTGCAATACCTGTGAGTGGTTGGTTCAGTACATGATATATTGCATGTCTTCATGTGTCAGATGGAGTGATTTGTCTGGAGCATCCTCACCAAACATCGGTTGCACTTGAACCACTATTGCACATGCTCACATACTGCGCTAGGTCAAACTAAACCAAATCACTAACAAACTGCCAACAAAGCAGAATCTGCCTCTGGTAGGCATCATTCCGACCACCCTGGAAGGTCCCAATCTGTACCTTGTCCCACTGATATAACACATTCCACAACATTCTCAATAACAGCAGACTCGGGCACCTAATGCAATACATCAACCGTATTGGCAGCATGCAACCACAGCAGTACTCGGACAAACACCATCAATCTCAGATTGTTTGTGAATGACAGTCATTTGGTTTCCCATACTTAACAAGGAATGCCATACGTGGTCATCATCGTCACACAGCATGCAATGGAACCATGTGCAACCACAAATACAAAAGCCAAAACACAAAACAACACAAAGGCAATGGGGCCTATGAAGCGGGTGTCCCAGCTAGAAAACAATATAATGACCCAGAAAGAATAACATTCTGAGCAACAGACACCAATTGCATGTAAGCCCTAACGCCTTCCCAGGCCCAGCACTGCTGTTGCCCTCTGTACCGCAATCATGATGTCACTCACACTGCCATGGAGGGCAACAAACAATAAATGATAGCAGGCATCGTATCATCCTTCGAAGGCACTGAGATGCACGATGCTGGTTGCAATACCTGTGAGTGGTTCAGTACATGATATATTGCATGTCTTCATGTGTCAGATGGAGTGATTTGTCTGGAGCATCCTCACCAAACATCGGTTGTACTTGAACCACTATTGCACATGCTCACATACTGCGCTACGTCAAACTAAACCAAATCACTAACAAACTGCCAACAAAGCAGAATCTGCCTCTGGTAGGCATGATTCCGACCACCCTGGAAGGTCCCAATCTGTACCTTGTCTCACTGATATAACACATTCCACAACATTCTCAATAACAGCAGACTCGGGCACCTAATGCAATACATCAACCGTATTGGCAGCATGCAACCACAGCAGTACTCGGACAAACACCATCAATCTCAGATTGTTTGTGAATGACAGTCATTTGGTTTCCCATACTTAACAAGGAATGCCATACGTGGTCATCATCGTCACACAGCATGCAATGGAACCATGTGTGGCCACAAATACAAAAGCCAGAACACAAAATAACACAAAGGCAATGGGGCCTATGAAGCGGGTGTCCCAGCTAGAAAACAATATAATGCCCCAGAAAAAATAACATTCTGAGCAACAGACACCAATTGCATGCAAGCCCTAACGCCTTCCCAGGCCCAGCACTGCTGTTGCCCTCTGTACCGCAATCATGATGTCACTCACACTGCCATGGAGGGCAACAAACAATAAATGATAGCAGGCATCGTATCATCCTTCGAAGGCACTGAGATGCACGATCCTGGTTGCAATACCTGTGAGTGGTTCAGTACATGATATATTGCATGTCTTCATGTGTCAGATGGAGTGATTTGTCTGGAGCATCCTCACCAAACATCGGTTGTACTTGAACCACTATTGCACATGCTCACATACTGCGCTACGTCAAACTAAACCAAATCACTAACAAACTGCCAACAAAGCAGAATCTGCCTCTGGTAGGCATGATTCCGACCACCCTGGAAGGTCCCAATCTGTACCTTGTCCCACTGATATAACACATTCCACAACATTCTCAATAACAGCAGACTCGGGCACCTAATGCAATACATCAACCGTATTGGCAGCATGCAACCACAGCAGTACTCGGACAAACACCATCAATCTCAGATTGTTTGTGAATGACAGTCATTTGGTTTCCCATACTTAACAAGGAATGCCATACGTGGTCATCATCGTCACACAGCATGCAACGGAACCATGTGCAACCACAAATATAAAAGCCAAAACACAAAACAACACAAAGGCAATGGGGCCTATGAAGCGGGTGCCCCAGCTATAAAGCAATATAATGACCCAGAAAGAATAACATTCTGAGCAACAGAAACCAATTGCATGTAAGCCCTAACGCCTTCCCAGGCCCAGCACTGCTGTTGCCTTCTGTACCGCAATCATGATGTCACTCACACTGCCATGGAGGGCAACAAACAATAAATGATAGCAGGCATCGTATCATCCTTCGAAGGCACTGAGATGCACGATGCTGGTTGCAATACCTGTGAGTGGTTCAGTACATGATATATTGCATGTCTTTATGTGTCAGATGGAGTGATTTGTCTGGAGCATCCTCACCAAACATCGGTTGTACTTGAACCACTATTGCACATGCTCACATACTGCGCTAGGTCAAACTAAACCAAATCACTAACAAACTGCCAACAAAGCAGAATCTGCCTCTGGTAGGCATCATTCCGACCACCCTGGAAGGTCCCAATCTGTACCTTGTCCCACTGATATAACACATTCCACAACATTCTCAATAACAGCAGACTCGTTGGCAGCATGCAACCACAGCAGTACTCGGGCAAACACCATCAATCTCAGATTGCTTGTGAATGACAGTCATTTGGTTTCCCATACTTAACAAGGAATGCCATACGTGGTCATCATCGTCACACAGCATGCAACGGAACCATGTGCAACCACAAATACAAAAGTCAAAACACAAAATAACACAAAGGCAATGGGGCCTATGAAGGGGCATTTGGTGAAACCTAGTATGCACGTAGCAAAACCTAGTAAAATGTAGCAAAACCTAGTAAAATGTAGCAAAACCTAGTCAAAAAAAATTTTTTTTAAAATTTTTTTTGAAAAAAAAAATTTTTTTACTAGGTAAAAAAAGCAAAAATTTTAAAAAAAATTTCAAATTTTTTTTTTTTACTAGGTAAAAAAAGCAAAAAATTTAAAAAAATTTTGCCTTACTAGGTTACTAGGTAGTGACAAATTTGGACTTGAATTTGAAAAAAAAACCAAGTTTATGGGGGGGGGGGTCAACGGTAGGTGGTATTTATGTTTAAGGGCATGGTGCCCCCTGGTCTATTCCAGGCCACTTGTGTAAGTGGCGCCCCACCCGGGCCAAACCGTGTATTGCAAGGTCAGCAAAAATAAAATGAGGCTCAAGAAAAGAAGGAGCATTTATATGATAAATATATATATACATATATGAGGTGCACACACGCGTGCTTTATATGAAGTCGCAAAACACGCGCTTGTAGATGAGGTCCGACTTCTTGTCTTTGTAGGTGGGTTGTGCAGAGGGAGGGTTGTGTTTGCACATGTTGCGAATCACGCCCGTGGTCTTTTCTTCCAACTCTTTGATTAGATTTTTGTCATACTCCAATCTCCCAGAGGCATCTTTGGGGTAATGCTCTGGAACAAAAAATTCTTCACCACGGATCACCACCTTTGGACGGACCTCATCTACAGAAGGCGGCTTGTCAACCACAAGCCGGTCACCCAAGGCGAATGCCAACACAAAGCGAAGTGGCTACCTCACCCCTGCCGTATCGGGGAGCCCCACCGCTGCAGAGCGGGGGGCAGAATCAGAAGTGGCCCACAAGTGGGCAAAGTGGCTACCTCACCCCTGCCGTATCGGGGAGCCCCACCGCTGCAGAGCGGGGGGCAGAATCAGAAGTGGCCCACAAGTGGGCAAATTGGCTACCTCACCCCTGCCGTATCGGGGATCCCCACCACTGCAGAGCGGGGGGCAAAATCAGAAGTGGCCCACAAGTGGGCAAAGTGGCTACCTCACCCCTGCCGTATCGGGGAGCCCCACCGCTGCAGAGCGGGGGGCAAAATCAGAAGTGGCCCACAAGTGGGCGAAGTGGCTACCTCACCCCTGCCGTATCGGGGAGCCCCACCACTGCAGAGCGGGGGGCAAAATCAGAAGTGGCCCACAAGTGGGCAAAGTGGCTACCTCACCCCTGCCGTATCGGGGAGCCCCACCGCTGCAGAGCGGGGGGCAAAATCAGAAGTGGCCCACAAGTGGGCGAAGTGGCTACCTCACCCCTGCCGTATCGGGGATCCCCACCGCTGCAGAGCGGGGGGCAAAATCAGAAGTGGCCCACAAGTGGGCAAAGTGGCTACCTCACCCCTGCCGTATCGGGGATCCCCACCGCTGCAGAGCGGGGGGCAGAATCAGAAGTGGCCCACAAGTGGGCAAAGTGGCTACCTCACCCCTGCCGTATCGGGGAGCCCCACCGCTGCAGAGCGGGGGGCAGAATCAGAAGTGGCCCACAAGTGGGCGAAGTGGCTACCTCACCCCTGCCGTATCGGGGATCCCCACCGCTGCAGAGCGGGGGGCAGAATCAGAAGTGGCCCACAAGTGGGCAAATTGGCTACCTCACCCCTGCCGTATCGGGGATCCCCTCCGCTTCAGAGCGGGGGGCAAAATCAGAAGTGGCCCACAAGTGGGCAAAGTGGCTACCTCACCCCTGCCGTATCGGGGATCCCCTCCGCTTCAGAGCGGGGGGCAAAATCAGAAGTGGCCCACAAGTGGGCAAAGTGGCTACCTCACCCCTGCCGTGTCGGGGATCCCCACCGCTGCAGAGCGGGGGGCAAAATCAGAAGTGGCCCACAAGTGGGCAAGGTGGCTACCCAGTAACCTAGTAATAAAAAAAATTTTGTTTTTACTAGGTTCTGAAACCTAGTAAAAAAAAAACTTTTTTTTTACTAGGTTTGAAAACCTAGTAAAAAAAAATTTTTTTTTTTACTAGGTTTTGAAACCTAGTAAAAAGAAAAACTTTTTTTTTACTAGGTTCCCAATACCTAGTAAAAAAACGTGTTACCTAGTAAACTGTTACCTAGTAAAAAAAAAAACTTTTTTTAAAAAAAAAATTTTCACTAGGTTTCACTACAGACCCCCTATGAAGCGGGTGCCCCAGCTATAAAGCAATATAATGCCCCAGAAAGAATGACATTCTGAGCAACAGACACCAATTGCATGCAAGCCCTAACGCCTTCCCAGCCCAGCACTGCTGTTGCGTTCTGTACCGCAATCATGATGTCACTCACACTGCCATGGAGGGCAACAAACAATAAATGATAGCAGGCATCGTATCATCCTTCGAAGGCACTGAGATGCACGATGCTGGTTGCAATACCTGTGAGTGGTTCAGTACATGATATATTGCATGTCTTCATGTGTCAGATGGAGTGATTTGTCTGGAGCATCCTCACCAAACATCAGTTGTACTTGAACCACTATTGCACATGCTCACATACTGCGCTACGTCAAACTAAACCAAATCACTAACAAACTGCCAACAAAGCAGAATCTGCCTCTGGTAGGCATCATTCCGACCACCCTGGAAGGTCCCAATCCGTACCTTGTCCCACTGATATAACACATTCCACAACATTCTCAATAACAGCAGACTCGGGCACCTAATGCAATACATCAACCGTATTGGCAGCATGCAACCACAGCAGTACTCGGACAAACACCATCAATCTCAGATTGTTTGTGAATGACAGTCATTTGGTTTCCCATACTTAACAAGGAATGCCATACGTGGTCATCATCGTCACACAGCATGCAACGGAACCATGTGCAACCACAAATACAAAAGCCAAAACACAAAACAACACAAAGGCAATGGGGCCTATGGGTGCCCCAGCTAGAAAACAATATAATGACCCAGAAAGAATAACATTCTGAGCAACAGACACCGATTGCATGCAAGCCCTAACGCCTTCCCAGGCCCAGCACTGCTGTTGCCTTCTGTACCGCAATCATGATGTCACTCACACTGCCATGGAGGGCAACAAACAATAAATGATAGCAGGCATCGTATCATCCTTTGAAGGCACTGAGATGCACGATGCTGGTTGCAATACCTGTGAGTGGTTCAGTACATGATATATTGCATGTCTTCATGTGTCAGATGGAGTGATTTGTCTGGAGCATCCTCACCAAACATCAGTTGTACTTGAACCACTATTGCACATGCTCACATGCTGCGCTAGGTCAAACTAAACCAAATCACTAACAAACTGCCAACAAAGCAGAATCTGCCTCTGGTAGGCATGATTCCGACCACCCTGGAAGGTCCCAATCCGTACCTTGTCCCACTGATATAACACATTCCACAACATTCTCAATAACAGCAGACTCGGGCACCTAATGCAATACATCAACCGTATTGGCAGCATGCAACCACAGCAGTACTTGGACAAACACCATCAATCTCAGATTGTTTGTGAATGACAGTCATTTGGTTTCCCATACTTAACAAGGAATGCCATACGTGGTCATCATCGTCACACAGCATGCAACGGAACCATGTGTGGCCACAAATACAAAAGCCAAAACACAAAACAACACAAAGGCAATGGGGCCTATGAAGCGGGTGCCCCAGCTATAAAGCAATATAATGACCCAGAAAGAATAACATTCTGAGCAACAGAAACCAATTGCATGCAAGCCCTAACGCCTTCCCAGGCCCAGCACTGCTGTTGCCTTCTGTACCGCAATCATGATGTCACTCACACTGCCATGGAGGGCAACAAACAATAAATGATAGCAGGCATCGTATCATCCTTCGAAGGCACTGAGATGCACGATGCTGGTTGCAATACCTGTGAGTGGTTCAGCACATGATGTATTGCATGTCTTCATGTGTCAGATGGAGTGATTTGTCTGGAGCATCCTCACCAAACATCAGTTGTACTTGAACCACTATTGCACATGCTCACATACTGCGCTAGGTCAAACTAAACCAAATCACTAACAAACTGCCAACAAAGCAGAATCTGCCTCTGGTAGGCATGATTCCGACCACCCTGGAAGGTCCCAATCTGTACCTTGTCCCACTGATATAACACATTCCACAACATTCTCAATAACAGCAGACTCGGGCACCTAATGCAATACATCAACCGTATTGGCAGCATGCAACCACAGCAGTACTCGGACAAACACCATCAATCTCAGATTGTTTGTGAATGACAGTCATTTGGTTTCCCATACTTAACAAGGAATGCCATACGTGGTCATCATCGTCACACAGCATGCAATGGAACCATGTGCAACCACAAATATAAAAGCCAAAACACAAAACAACACAAAGGCAATGGGGCCTATGAAGCGGGTGCCCCAGCTATAAAGCAATATAATGACCCAGAAAGAATAACATTCTGAGCAACAGAAACCAATTGCATGCAAGCCCTAACGCCTTCCCAGGCCCAGCACTGCTGTTGCCTTCTGTACCGCAATCATGATGTCACTCACACTGCCATGGAGGGCAACAAACAATAAATGATAGCAGGCATCGTATCATCCTTCGAAGGCACTGAGATGCACGATGCTGGTTGCAATACCTGTGAGTGGTTCAGTACATGATGTATTGCATGTCTTCATGTGTCAGATGGAGTGATTTGTCTGGAGCATCCTCACCAAACATCGGTTGTACTTGAACCACTATTGCACATGCTCACATGCTGCGCTACATCAAACTAAACCAAATCACTAACAAACTGCCAACAAAGCAGAATCTGCCTCTGGTAGGCATGATTCCCACCACCCTGGAAGGTCCCAATCTGTACCTTGTCCCACTGATATAACACATTCCACAACATTCTCAATAACAGCAGACTCGGGCACCTAATGCAATACATCAACCGTATTGGCAGCATGCAACCACAGCAGTACTCGGACAAACACCATCAATCTCAGATTGTTTGTGAATGACAGTCATTTGGTTTCCCATACTTAACAAGGAATGCCATACGTGGTCATCATCGTCACACAGCATGCAACAGAACCATGTGCAACCACAAATACAAAAGCCAAAACACAAAACAACACAAAGGCAATGGGGCCTATGAAGCGGGTGCCCCAGCTATAAAGCAATATAATGACCCAGAAAGAATAACATTCTGAGCAACAGAAACCAATTGCATGCAAGCCCTAACGCCTTCCCAGGCCCAGCACTGCTGTTGCCTTCTGTACCGCAATCATGATGTCACTCACACTGCCATGGGGGGCAACAAACAATAAATGATAGCAGGCATCGTATCATCCTTCGAAGGCACTGAGATGCACGATGCTGGTTGCAATACCTGTGAGTGGTTCAGTACATGATATATTGCATGTCTTCATGTGTAAGATGGAGTGATTTGTCTGGAGCATCCTCACCAAACATCGGTTGTACTTGAACCACTATTGCACATGCTCACATACTGCGCTAGGTCAAACTAAACCAAATCACTAACAAACTGCCAACAAAGCAGAATCTGCCTCTGGTAGGCATCATTCCGACCACCCTGGAAGGTCCCAATCTGTACCTTGTCCCACTGATATAACACATTCCACAACATTCTCAATAACAGCAGACTCGTTGGCAGCATGCAACCACAGCAGTACTCGGACAAACACCATCAATCTCAGATTGTTTGTGAATGACAGTCATTTGGTTTCCCATACTTAACAAGGAATGCCATACGTGGTCATCATCGTCACACAGCATGCAACGGAACCATGTGCAACCACAAATACAAAAGCCAAAACACAAAACAACACAAAGGCAATGGGGCCTATGAAGCGGGTGCCCCAGCTATAAAGCAATATAATGACCCAGAAAGAATAACATTCTGAGCAACAGAAACCAATTGCATGCAAGCCCTGACGCCTTCCCAGGCCCAGCACTGCTGTTGCCTTCTGTACCGCAATCATGATGTCACTCACACTGCCATGGAGGGCAACAAACAATAAATGATAGCAGGCATCGTATCATCCTTCGAAGGCACTGAGATGCACGATGCTGGTTGCAATACCTGTGAGTGGTTCAGTACATGATATATTGCATGTCTTCATGCGTCAGATGGAGTGATTTGTCTGGAGCATCCTCACCAAACATCAGTTGTACTTGAACCACTATTGCACATGCTCACATACTGCGCTAGGTCAAACTAAACCAAATCACTAACAAACTGCCAACAAAGCAGAATCTGCCTCTGGTAGGCATCATTCCGACCACCCTGGAAGGTCCCAATCTGTACCTTGTCCCACTGATATAACACATTCCACAACATTCTCAATATCAGCAGACTCGTTGGCAGCATGCAACCACAGCAGTACTCGGACAAACACCATCAATCTCAGATTGTTTGTGAATGACAGTCATTTGGTTTCCCATACTTAACAAGGAATGCCATACGTGGTCATCATCGTCACACAGCATGCAATGGAACCATGTGCAACCACAAATACAAAAGCCAAAACACAAAACAACACAAAGGCAATGGGGCCTATGAAGCGGGTGCCCCAGCTATAAAGCAATATAATGACCCAGAAAGAATAACATTCTGAGCAACAGACACCAATTGCATGCAAGCCCTAACGCCTTCCCAGGCCCAGCACTGCTGTTGCCTTCTGTACCGCAATCATGATGTCACTCACACTGCCATGGAGGGCAACAAACAATAAACGATAGCAGGCATCGTATCATCCTTCGAAGGCACTGAGATGCACGATGCTGGTTGCAATACCTGTGAGTGGTTCAGTACATGATATATTGCATGTCTTCATGTGTCAGATGGAGTGATTTGTCTGGAGCATCCTCACCAAACATCGGTTGTACTTGAACCACTATTGCACATGCTCACATGCTGCGCTACGTCAAACTAAACCAAATCACTAACAAACTGCCAACAAAGCAGAATCTGCCTCTGGTAGGCATCATTCCGACCACCCTGGAAGGTCCCAATCTGTACCTTGTCCCACTGATATAACACATTCCACAACATTCTCAATAACAGCAGACTCGGGCACCTAATGCAATACATCAACCGTATTGGCAGCATGCAACCACAGCAGTACTCGGACAAACACCATCAATCTCAGATTGTTTGTGAATGACAGTCATTTGGTTTCCCATACTTAACAAGGAATGCCATACGTGGTCATCATCGTCACACAGCATGCAACGGAACCATGTGCAACCACAAATACAAAAGCCAAAACACAAAACAACACAAAGGCAATGGGGCCTATGAAGCGGGTGCCCCAGCTATAAAGCAATATAATGCCCCAGAAAGAATAACATTCTGAGCAACAGAAACCAATTGCATGCAAGCCCTAACGCCTTCCCAGGCCCAGCACTGCTGTTGCCTTCTGTACCGCAATCATGATGTCACTCACACTGCCATGGAGGGCAACAAACAATAAATGATAGCAGGCATCGTATCATCCTTCGAAGGCACTGAGATGCACGATGCTGGTTGCAATACCTGTGAGTGGTTCAGTACATGATATATTGCATGTCTTCATGTGTCAGATGGAGTGATTTGTCTGGAGCATCCTCACCAAACATCGGTTGTACTTGAACCACTATTGCACATGCTCACATACTGCGCTAGGTCAAACTAAACCAAATCACTAACAAACTGCCAACAAAGCAGAATCTGCCTCTGGTAGGCATGATTCCGACCACCCTGGAAGGTCCCAATCTGTACCTTGTCCCACTGATATAACACATTCCACAACATTCTCAATAACAGCAGACTCGGGCACCTAATGCAATACATCAACCGTATTGGCAGCATGCAACCACAGCAGTACTCGGACAAACACCATCAGTCTCAGATTGTTTGTGAATGACAGTCATTTGGTTTCCCATACTTAACAAGGAATGCCATACGTGGTCATCATCGTCACACAGCATGCAACGGAACCATGTGCAACCACAAATACAAAAGCCAAAACACAAAACAATACAAAGGCAATGGGGCCTATGAAGCGGGTGCCCCAGCTATAAAGCAATATAATGACCCAGAAAGAATAACATTCTGAGCAACAGAAAGCAATGGCATGCAAGCCCTGACGCCTTCCCAGGCCGAGCACTGCTGTTGCCTTCTGTACCGCAATCATGATGTCACTCACACTGCCATGGAGGGCAACAAACAATAAATGATAGCAGGCATCGTATCATCCTTCGAAGGCACTGAGATGCACGATCCTGGTTGCAATACCTGTGAGTGGTTCAGTACATGATATATTGCATGTCTTCATGCGTCAGATGGAGTGATTTGTCTGGAGCATCCTCACCAAACATCGGTTGTACTTGAACCACTATTGCACATGCTCACATACTGCGCTAGGTCAAACTAAACCAAATCACTAACAAACTGCCAACAAAGCAGAATCTGCCTCTGGTAGGCATGATTCCCACCACCCTGGAAGGTCCCAATCTGTACCTTGTCCCACTGATATAACACATTCCACAACATTCTCAATAACAGCAGACTCGGGCACCTAATGCAATACACCAACCGTATTGGCAGCATGCAACCACAGCAGTACTCGGACAAACACCATCAATCTCAGATTGTTTGTGAATGACAGTCATTTGGTTTCCCATACTTAACAAGGAATGCCATACGTGGTCATCATCGTCACACAGCATGCAACGGAACCATGTGCAACCACAAATATAAAAGCCAAAACACAAAACAACACAAAGGCAATGGGGCCTATGAAGCGGGTGCCCCAGCTATAAAGCAATATAATGACCCAGAAAGAATAACATTCTGAGCAACAGAAACCAATTGCACGCAAGCCCTAACGCCTTCCCAGGCCCAGCACTGCTGTTGCCTTCTGTACCGCAATCATGATGTCACTCACACTGCCATGGAGGGCAACAAACAATAAATGATAGCAGGCATCGTATCATCCTTCGAAGGCACTGAGATGCACGATGCTGGTTGCAATACCTGTGAGTGGTTCAGTACATGATATATTGCATGTCTTCATGTGTAAGATGGAGTGATTTGTCTGGAGCATCCTCACCAAACATCGGTTGTACTTGAACCACTATTGCACATGCTCACATACTGCGCTAGGTCAAACTAAACCAAATCACTAACAAACTGCCAACAAAGCAGAATCTGCCTCTGGTAGGCATCATTCCGACCACCCTGGAAGGTCCCAATCTGTACCTTGTCCCACTGATATAACACATTCCACAACATTCTCAATATCAGCAGACTCGTTGGCAGCATGCAACCACAGCAGTACTCGGACAAATACCATCAATCTCAGATTGTTTGTGAATGACAGTCATTTGGTTTCCCATACTTAACAAGGAATGCCATACGTGGTCATCATCGTCACACAGCATGCAACGGAACCATGTGCAACCACAAATACAAAAGCCAAAACACAAAACAACACAAAGGCAATGGGGCCTATGAAGCGGGTGCCCCAGCTATAAAGCAATATAATGCCCCAGAAAGAATAACATTCTGAGCAACAGAAACCAATTGCATGCGAGCCCTGACGCCTTCCCAGGCCCAGCACTGCTGTTGCCTTCTGTACCGCAATCATGATGTCACTCACACTGCCATGGAGGGCAACAAACAATAAATGATAGCAGGCATCGTATCATCCTTCGAAGGCACTGAGATGCACGATGCTGGTTGCAATACCTGTGAGTGGTTCAGTACATGATATATTGCATGTCTTCATGTGTCAGATGGAGTGATTTGTCTGGAGCATCCTCACCAAACATCGGTTGTACTTGAACCACTATTGCACATGCTCACATACTGCGCTAGGTCAAACTAAACCAAATCACTAACAAACTGCCAACAAAGCAGAATCTGCCTCTGGTAGGCATCATTCCGACCACCCTGGAAGGTCCCAATCCGTACCTTGTCCCACTGATATAACACATTCCACAACAATCTCAATAACAGCAGACTCGGGCACCTAATGCAATACATCAACCGTATTGGCAGCATGCAACCACACCAGTACTCGGACAAACGCCATCAATCTCAGATTGTTTGTGAATGACAGTCATTTGGTTTCCCATACTTAACGAGGAATGCCATACGTGGTCATCATCGTCACACAGCATGCAACGGAACCATGTGCAACCACAAATACAAAAGCCAAAACACAAAACAACACAAAGGCAATGGGGCCTATGAAGCGGGTGCCCCAGCTATAAAGCAATATAATGACCCAGAAAGAATAACATTCTGAGCAACAGAAACCAATTGCATGCAAGCCCTAACGCCTTCCCAGGCCCAGCACTGCTGTTGCCTTCTGTACCGCAATCATGATGTCACTCACACTGCCATGGAGGGCAACAAACAATAAATGATAGCAGGCATCGTATCATCCTTAGAAGGCACTGAGATGCACGATGCTGGTTGCAATACCTGTGAGTGGTTCAGCACATGATATATTGCATGTCTTCATGTGTCAGATGGAGTGATTTGTCTGGAGCATCCTCACCAAACATCGGTTGTACTTGAACCACTATTGCACATGCTCACATACTGCGCTAGGTCAAACTAAACCAAATCACTAACAAACTGCCAACAAAGCAGAATCTGCCTCTGGTAGGCATGATTCCCACCACCCTGGAAGGTCCCATCCTGTACCTTGTCCCACTGATATAACACATTCCACAACATTCTCAATAACAGCAGACTCGGGCACCTAATGCAATACATCAACCGTATTGGCAGCATGCAACCACAGCAGTACTCGGACAAACGCCATCAATCTCAGATTGTTTGTGAATGACAGTCATTTGGTTTCCCATACTTAACAAGGAATGCCATACGTGGTCATCATCGTCACACAGCATGCAACGGAACCATGTGCAACCACAAATACAAAAGCCAAAACACAAAACAACACAAAGGCAATGGGGCCTATGAAGCGGGTGCCCCAGCTATAAAGCAATATAATGACCCAGAAAGAATAACATTCTGAGCAACAGAAACCAATTGCATGCAAGCCCTAACGCCTTCCCAGGCCCAGCACTGCTGTTGCCTTCTGTACCGCAATCATGATGTCACTCACACTGCCATGGAGGGCAACAAACAATAAATGATAGCAGGCATCGTATCATCCTTAGAAGGCACTGAGATGCACGATGCTGGTTGCAATACCTGTGAGTGGTTCAGTACATGATATATTGCATGTCTTCATGTGTCAGATGGAGTGATTTGTCTGGAGCATCCTCACCAAACATCGGTTGTACTTGAACCACTATTGCACATGCTCACATACTGCGCTAGGTCAAACTAAACCAAATCACTAACAAACTGCCAACAAAGCAGAATCTGCCTCTGGTAGGCATTATTCCGACCACCCTGGAAGGTCCCAATCCGTACCTTGTCCCACTGATATAACACATTCCACAACATTCTCAATAACAGCACACTCGGGCACCTAATGCAATACATCAACCGTATTGGCAGCATGCAACCACAGCAGTGATCGGACAAACACCATCAATCTCAGATTGTTTGTGAATGACAGTCATTTGGTTTCCCATACTTAACAAGGAATGCCATACGTGGTCATCATCGTCACACAGCATGCAACGGAACCATGTGCAACCACAAATACAAAAGCCAAAACACAAAACAACACAAAGGCAATGGGGCCTATGAAGCGGGTGCCCCAGCTATAAAGCAATATAATGACCCAGAAGGAATAATATTCTGAGCAACAGAAACCAATTGCATGCAAGCCCTAACGCCTTCCCAGGCCCAGCACTGCTGTTGCCTTCTGTACCGCAATCATGATGTCACTCACACTGCCATGGAGGGCAACAAACAATAAATGATAGCATGCATCGTATCATCCTTCGAAGGCACTGAGATGCACGATGCTGGTTGCAATACCTGTGAGTGGTTCAGTACATGATATATTGCATGTCTTCATGTGTCAGATGGAGTGATTTGTCTGGAGCATCCTCACCAAACATCAGTTGTACTTGAACCACTATTGCACATGCTCACATGCTGCGCTAGGTCAAACTAAACCAAATCACTAACAAACTGCCAACAAAGCAGAATCTGCCTCTGGTAGGCATTATTCCGACCACCCTGAAAGGTCCCAATCTGTACCTTGTCTCACTGATATAACACATTCCACAACATTCTCAATAACAGCAGACTCGGGCTACATTAACCGTATTGGCAGCATGCAACCACAGCAGTACTCGGACAAACACCATCAATCTCAGATTGTTTGTGAATGACAGTCATTTGGTTTCCCATACTTAACAAGGAATGCCATATGTGGTCATCATCGTCACACAGCATGCAACGGAACCATGTGCAACCACAAATACAAAAGCCAAAACACAAAACAACACAAAGGCAATGGGGCCTATGAAGCGGGTGCCCCAGCTATAAAGCAATATAATGACCCAGAAAGAATAACATTCTGAGCAACAGACACCAATTGCATGCAAGCCCTAACGCCTTCCCAGGCCCAGCACTGCTGTTGCCTTCTGTACCGCAATCATGGTGTCACTCACACTGCCATGGAGGGCAACAAACAATAAATGATAGCAGGCTTTGTATCATCCTTCGAAGGCACTGAGATGCACGATGCTGGTTGCAATACCTGTGAGTGGTTCAGTACATGATGTATTGCATGTCTTCATGTGTCAGATGGAGTGATTTGTCTGGAGCATCCTCACCAAACATCGGTTGTACTTGAACCACTATTGCACATGCTCACATACTGCGCTAGGTCAAACTAAACCAAATCACTAACAAACTGCCAACAAAGCAGAATCTGCCTCTGGTAGGCATGATTCCGACCACCCTGGAAGGTCCCAATCTGTACCTTGTCCCACTGATATAACACATTCCACAACATTCTCAATAACAGCAGACTCGGGCACCTAATGCAATACACCAACCGTATTGGCAGCATGCAACCACAGCAGTACTCGGACAAACACCATCAATCTCAGATTGTTTGTGAATGACAGTCATTTGGTTTCCCATACTTAACAAGGAATGCCATACGTGGTCATCATCGTCACACAGCATGCAACGGAACCATGTGCAACCACAAATACAAAAGCCAAAACACAAAACAACACAAAGGCAATGGGGCCTATGAAGCGGGTGCCCCAGCTATAAAGCAATATAATGACCCAGAAAGAATAACATTCTGAGCAACAGAAACCAATTGCATGCAAGCCCTAACGCCTTCCCAGGCCCAGCACTGCTGTTGCCTTCTGTACCGCAATCATGATGTCACTCACACTGCCATGGAGGGCAACAAACAATAAATGATAGCAGGCATCGTATCATCCTTAGAAGGCACTGAGATGCACGATGCTGGTTGCAATACCTGTGAGTGGTTCAGCACATGATGTATTGCATGTCTTCATGTGTCAGATGGAGTGATTTGTCTGGAGCATCCTCACCAAACATCGGTTGTACTTGAACCACTATTGCACATGCTCACATACTGCGCTAGGTCAAACTAAACCAAATCACTAACAAACTGCCAACAAAGCAGAATCTGCCTCTGGTAGGTATTATTCCGACCACCCTGGAAGGTCCCAATCTGTACCTTGTCCCACTGATATAACACATTCCACAACATTCTCAATAACAGCAGACTCGGGCACCTGATGCAATACATCAACCGTATTGGCAGCATGCAACCACAGCAGTACTCGGACAAACACCATCAATCTCAGATTGTTTGTGAATGGCAGTCATTTGGTTTCCCATACTTAACAAGGAATGCCATACGTGGTCATCATCGTCACACAGCATGCAACGGAACCATGTGCAACCACAAATACAAAAGCCAAAACACAAAACAACACAAAGGCAATGGGGCCTATGAAGCGGGTGCCCCAGCTATAAAGCAATATAATGACCCAGAAAGAATAACATTCTGAGCAACAGACACCAATTGCATGCAAGCCCTAACGCCTTCCCAGGCCCAGCACTGCTGTTGCCTTCTGTACCGCAATCATGATGTCACTCACACTGCCATGGAGGGCAACAAACAATAAATGATAGCAGGCATCGTATCATCCTTCGAAGGCACTGAGATGCACGATGCTGGTTGCAATACCTGTGAGTGGTTCAGTACATGATATATTGCATGTCTTCATGTGTCAGATGGAGTGATTTGTCTGGAGCATCCTCACCAAACATCGGTTGTACTTGAACCACTATTGCACATGCTCACATACTGCGCTACGTCAAACTAAACCAAATCACTAACAAACTGCCAACAAAGCAGAATCTGCCTCTGGTAGGCATCATTCCGACCACCCTGGAAGGTCCCAATCTGTACCTTGTCCCACTGATATAACACATTCCACAACATTCTCAATATCAGCAGACTCGTTGGCAGCATGCAACCACAGCAGTACTCGGACAAACACCATCAATCTCAGATTGTTTGTGAATGACAGTCATTGGGTTTCCCATACTTAACAAGGAATGCCATACGTGGTCATCATCGTCACACAGCATGCAACGGAACCATGTGCAACCACAAATACAAAAGCCAAAACACAAAACTACACAAAGGCAATGGGGCCTATGAAGCGGGTGCCCCAGCTATAAAGCAATATAATGACCCAGAAAGAATAACATTCTGAGCAACAGAAACCAATTGCATGCAAGCCCTAACGCCTTCCCAGGCCCAGCACTGCTGTTGCCTTCTGTACCGCAATCATGATGTCACTCACACTGCCATGGAGGGCAACAAACAATAAATGATAGCAGGCATCGTATCATCCTTCGAAGGCACTGAGATGCACGATGCTGGTTGCAATACCTGTGAGTGGTTCAGTACATGATATATTGCATGTCTTCATGTGTAAGATGGAGTGATTTGTCTGGAGCATCCTCACCAAACATCGGTTGTACTTGAACCACTATTGCACATGCTCACATACTGCGCTAGGTCAAACTAAACCAAATCACTAACAAACTGCCAACAAAGCAGAATCTGCCTCTGGTAGGCATCATTCCGACCACCCTGAAAGGTCCCAATCTGTACCTTGTCCCACTGATATAACACATTCCACAACATTCTCAATATCAGCAGACTCGTTGGCAGCATGCAGTACTCGGACAAACACCATCAATCTCAGATTGTTTGTGAATGACAGTCATTTGGTTTCCCATACTTAACAAGGAATGCCATACGTGGTCATCATCGTCACACAGCATGCAACGGAACCATGTGCAACCACAAATACAAAAGCCAAAACACAAAACAACACAAAGGCAATGGGGCCTATGAAGCGGGTGCCCCAGCTATAAAGCAATATAATGACCCAGAAAGAATAACATTCTGAGCAACAGAAACCAATTGCATGCAAGCCCTAACACCTTCCCAGGCCCAGCACTACTGTTGCCTTCTGTACCGCAATCATGATGTCACTCACACTGCCATGGAGGGCAACAAACAATAAATGATAGCAGGCATCGTATCATCCTTCGAAGGCACTGAGATGCACGATGCTGGTTGCAATACCTGTGAGTGGTTCGGTACATGATATATTGCATGTCTTCATGTGTAAGATGGAGTGATTTGTCTGGAGCATCCTCACCAAACATCGGTTGTACTTGAACCACTATTGCACATGCTCACATGCTGCGCTACGTCAAACTAAACCAAATCACTAACAAACTGCCAACAAAGCAGAATCTGCCTCTGGTAGGCATCATTCCGACCACCCTGGAAGGTCCCAATCTGTACCTTGTCCCACTGATATAACACATTCCACAACATTCTCAATAACAGCAGACTCGGGCACCTAATGCAATACATCAACCGTATTGGCAGCATGCAACCACAGCAGTACTCGGACAAACACCATCAATCTCAGATTGTTTGTGAATGACAGTCATTTGGTTTCCCATACTTAACAAGGAATGCCATACGTGGTCATCATCGTCACACAGCATGCAACGGAACCATGTGCAACCACAAATACAAAAGCCAAAACACAAAACAACACAAAGGCAATGGGGCCTATGAAGCGGGTGCCCCAGCTATAAAGCAATATAATGACCCAGAAAGAATAACATTCTGAGCAACAGAAACCAATTGCATGCAAGCCCTGACGCCTTCCCAGGCCCAGCACTGCTGTTGCCTTCTGTACCGCAATCATGATGTCACACTGCCATGGAGGGCAACAAAGCAATAAATGATAGCAGGCATCGTATCATCCTTAGAAGGCACTGAGATGCACGATGCTGGTTGCAATACCTGTGAGTGGTTCAGTACATGATATATTGCATGTCTTCATGTGTCAGATGGAGTGATTTGTCTGGAGCATCCTCACCAAACATCGGTTGTACTTGAACCACTATTGCACATGCTCACATGCTGCGCTAGGTCAAACTAAACCAAATCACTAACAAACTGCCAACAAAGCAGAATCTGCCTCTGGTAGGCATCATTCCGACCACCCTGGAAGGTCCCAATCTGTACCTTGTCCCACTGATATAACACATTCCACAACATTCTCAATAACAGCAGACTCGTTGGCAGCATGCAACCACAGCAGTACTCGGACAAACACCATCAATCTCAGATTGTTTGTGAATGACAGTCATTTGGTTTCCCATACTTAACAAGGAATGCCATACGTGGTCATCATCGTCACACAGCATGCAACGGAACCATGTGCAACCACAAATACAAAAGCCAAAACACAAAACAACACAAAGGCAATGGGGCCTATGAAGCGGGTGCCCCAGCTATAAAGCAATATAATGACCCAGAAGGAATAACATTCTGAGCAACAGAAACCAATTGCATGCAAGCCCTAACGCCTTCCCAGGCCCAGCACTGCTGTTGCCTTCTGTACCGCAATCATGATGTCACTCACACTGCCATGGAGGGCAACAAACAATAAATGATAGCAGGCATCGTATCATCCTTCGAAGGCACTGAGATGCACGATGCTGGTTGCAATACCTGTGAGTGGTTCAGTACATGATATATTGCATGTCTTCATGTGTAAGATGGAGTGATTTGTCTGGAGCATCCTCACCAAACATCAGTTGTACTTGAACCACTATTGCACATGCTCACATACTGCGCTAGGTCAAACTAAACCAAATCACTAACAAACTGCCAACAAAGCAGAATCTGCCTCTGGTAGGCATTATTCCGACCACCCTGAAAGGTCCCAATCTGTACCTTGTCCCACTGATATAACACATTCCACAACATTCTCAATAACAGCAGACTCGGGCTACATTAATCGTATTGGCAGCATGCAACCACAGCAGTACTCGGACAAACACCATCAATCTCAGATTGTTTGTGAATGACAGTCATTTGGTTTCCCATACTTAACAAGGAATGCCATACGTGGTCATCATCGTCACACAGCATGCAACGGAACCATGTGCAACCACAAATACAAAAGCCAAAACACAAAACAACACAAAGGCAAATGAGGCCTATGAAGCGGGTGCCCCAGCTATAAAGCAATATAATGACCCAGAAAGAATAACATTCTGAGCAACAGACACCAATTGCATGCAAGCCCTAACGCCTTCCCAGGCCCAGCACTGCTGTTGCCTTCTGTACCGCAATCATGGTGTCACTCACACTGCCATGGAGGGCAACAAACAATAAATGATAGCAGGCATCGTATCATCCTTCGAAGGCACTGAGATGCACGATGCTGGTTGCAATACCTGTGAGTGGTTCAGTACATGATATATTGCATGTCTTCATGTGTCAGATGGAGTGATTTGTCTGGAGCATCCTCACCAAACATCGGTTGTACTTGAACCACGATTGCACATGCTCACATACTGCGCTACGTCAAACTAAACCAAATCACTAACAAACTGCCAACAAAGCAGAATCTGCCTCTGGTAGGCATTATTCCGACCACCCTGGAAGGTCCCAATCTGTACCTTGTCCCACTGATATAACACATTCCACGACATTCTCAATAACAGCAGACTCGGGCTCCTAATGCAATACATCAACCGTATTGGCAGCATGCAACCACAGCAGTACTCGGACAAACACCATCAATCTCAGATTGTTTGTGAATGACAGTCATTTGGTTTCCCATACTTAACAAGGAATGCCATACGTGGTCATCATCGTCACACAGCATGCAACGGAACCATGTGCAACCACAAATACAAAAGCCAAAACACAAAACAACACAAAGGCAATGGGGCCTATGAAGCGGGTGCCCCAGCTATAAAGCAATATAATGACCCGGGAAGAATAACATTCTGAGCAACAGAAACCAATTGCATGCAAGCCCTAACGCCTTCCCAGGCCCAGCACTGCTGTTGCCTTCTGTACCGCAATCATGATGTCACTCACACTGCCATGGAGGGCAACAAACAATAAATGATAGCAGGCATCGTATCATCCTTCGAAGGCACTGAGATGCACGATGCTGGTTGCAATACCTGTGAGTGGTTCAGCACATGATGTATTGCATGTCTTCATGTGTCAGATGGAGTGATTTGTCTGGAGCATCCTCACCAAACATCAGTTGTACTTGAACCACTATTGCACATGCTCACATACTGCGCTAGGTCAAACTAAACCAAATCACTAACAAACTGCCAACAAAGCAGAATCTGCCTCTGGTAGGTATTATTCCGACCACCCTGGAAGGTCCCAATCTGTACCTTGTCCCACTGATATAACACATTCCACAACATTCTCAATAACAGCAGAGTCGGGCACCTGATGCAATACATCAACCGTATTGGCAGCATGCAACCACAGCAGTACTCGGACAAACACCATCAATCTCAGAGTGTTTGTGAATGGCAGTCATTTGGTTTCCCATACTTAACAAGGAATGCCATACGTGGTCATCATCGTCACACAGCATGCAACGGAACCATGTGCAACCACAAATACAAAAGCCAAAACACAAAACAACACAAAGGCAATGGGGCCTATGAAGCGGGGGCCCCAGCTATAAAGCAATATAATGACCCAGAAAGAATAACATTCTGAGCAACAGACACCAATTGCATGCAAGCCCTAACGCCTTCCCAGGCCCAGCACTGCTGTTGCCTTCTGTACCGCAATCATGATGTCACTCACACTGCCATGGAGGGCAACAAACAATAAATGATAGCAGGCATCGTATCATCCTTCGAAGGCACTGAGATGCACGATGCTGGTTGCAATACCTGTGAGTGGTTCAGTACATGATGTATTGCATGTCTTCATGTGTAAGATGGAGTGATTTGTCTGGAGCATCCTCACCAAACATCGGTTGTACTTGAACCACTATTGCACATGCTCACATACTGCGCTAGGTCAAACTAAACCAAATCACTAACAAACTGCCAACAAAGCAGAATCTGCCTCTGGTAGGCATCATTCCGACCACCCTGGAAGGTCCCAATCTGTACCTTGTCCCACTGATATAACACATTCCACAACATTCTCAATAACAGCAGACTCGTTGGCAGCATGCAACCACAGCAGTACTCGGACAAACACCATCAATCTCAGATTGTTTGTGAATGACAGTCATTTGGTTTCCCATACTTAACAAGGAATGCCATACGTGGTCATCATCGTCACACAGCATGCAACGGAACCATGTGCAACCACAAATATAAAAGCCAAAACACAAAACAACACAAAGGCAATGGGGCCTATGAAGCGGGTGCCCCAGCTATAAAGCAATATAATGACCCGGGAAGAATAACATTCTGAGCAACAGACACCAATTGCATGCAAGCCCTAACGCCTTCCCAGGCCCAGCACTGCTGTTGCCTTCTGTACCGCAATCATGGTGTCACTCACACTGCCATGGAGGGCAACAAACAATAAATGATAGCAGGCATCGTATCATCCTTCGAAGGCACTGAGATGCACGATGCTGGTTGCAATACCTGTGAGTGGTTCAGTACATGATATATTGCATGTCTTCATGTGTCAGATGGAGTGATTTGTCTGGGCATCCTCACCAAACATCGGTTGTACTTGAACCACTATTGCACATGCTCACATACTGCGCTACGTCAAACTAAACCAAATCACTAACAAACTGCCAACAAAGCAGAATCTGCCTCTGGTAGGCATTATTCCGACCACCCTGGAAGGTCCCAATCTGTACCTTGTCCCACTGATATAACACATTCCACAACATTCTCAATAACAGCAGACTCGGGCACCTAATGCAATACATCAACCGTATTGGCAGCATGCAACCACAGCAGTACTCGGACAAACACCATCAATCTCAGATTGTTTGTGAATGACAGTCATTTGGTTTCCCATACTTAACAAGGAATGCCATACGTGGTCATCATCGTCACACAGCATGCAACGGAACCATGTGCAACCACAAATACAAAAGCCAAAACACAAAACAACACAAAGGCAATGGGGCCTATGAAGCGGGTGCCCCAGCTATAAAGCAATATAATGACCCAGAAAGAATAACATTCTGAGCAACAGAAACCAATTGCATGCAAGCCCTAACGCCTTCCCAGGCCCAGCACTGCTGTTGCCTTCTGTACCGCAATCATGATGTCACTCACACTGCCATGGAGGGCAACAAACAATAAATGATAGCAGGCATCGTATCATCCTTCGAAGGCACTGAGATGCACGATGCTGGTTGCAATACCTGTGAGTGGTTCAGCACATGATGTATTGCATGTCTTCATGTGTCAGATGGAGTGATTTGTCTGGAGCATCCTCACCAAACATCGGTTGTACTTGAACCACTATTGCACATGCTCACATACTGCGCTACGTCAAACTAAACCAAATCACTAACAAACTGCCAACAAAGCAGAATCTGCCTCTGGTAGGCATCATTCCGACCACCCTGGAAGGTCCCAATCTGTACCTTGTCCCACTGATATAACACATTCCACAACATTCTCAATAACAGCAGACTCGGGCACCTGAGAATACAATACATCAACCGTATTGGCAGCATGCAACCACAGCAGTACTCGGACAAACACCATCAATCTCAGATTGTTTGTGAATGACAGTCATTTGGTTTCCCATACTTAACAAGGAATGCCATACGTGGTCATCATCGTCACACAGCATGCAACGGAACCATGTGCAACCACAAATACAAAAGCCAAAACACAAAACAACACAAAGGCAAATGAGGCCTATGAAGCGGGTGCCCCAGCTATAAAGCAATATAATGACCCGGGAAGAATAACATTCTGAGCAACAGAAACCAATTGCATGCAAGCCCTAACGCCTTCCCAGGCCCAGCACTGCTGTTGCCTTCTGTACCGCAATCATGATGTCACTCACACTGCCATGGAGGGCAACAAACAATAAATGATAGCAGGCATCGTATCATCCTTCGAAGGCACTGAGATGCACGATGCTGGTTGCAATACCTGTGAGTGGTTCAGCACATGATGTATTGCATGTCTTCATGTGTAAGATGGAGTGATTTGTCTGGAGCATCCTCACCAAACATCGGTTGTACTTGAACCACTATTGCACATGCTCACATACTGCGCTAGGTCAAACTAAACCAAATCACTAACAAACTGCCAACAAAGCAGAATCTGCCTCTGGTAGGCATGATTCCGACCACCCTGGAAGGTCCCAATCTGTACCTTGTCCCACTGATATAACACATTCCACAACATTCTCAATAACAGCAGACTCGGGCACCTGATAATACAATACATCAACCGTATTGGCAGCATGCAACCACAGCAGTACTCGGACAAACACCATCAATCTCAGATTGTTTGTGAATGGCAGTCATTTGGTTTCCCATACTTAACAAGGAATGCCATACGTGGTCATCATCGTCACACAGCATGCAACGGAACCATGTGCAACCACAAATACAAAAGCCAAAACACAAAACAACACAAAGGCAAATGGGGCCTATGAAGCGGGTGTCCCAGCTATAAAGCAATATAATGCCCCAGAAAGAATAACATTCTGAGCAACAGACACCAATTGCATGCAAGCCCTAACGCCTTCCCAGGCCCAGCACTGCTGTTGCCTTCTGTACCGCAATCATGGTGTCACTCACACTGCCATGGAGGGCAACAAACAATAAATGATAGCAGGCATCGTATCATCCTTCGAAGGCACTGAGATGCACGATGCTGGTTGCAATACCTGTGAGTGGTTCAGCACATGATGTATTGCATGTCTTCATGTGTAAGATGGAGTGATTTGTCTGGAGCATCCTCACCAAACATCGGTTGTACTTGAACCACTATTGCACATGCTCACATACTGCGCTAGGTCAAACTAAACCAAATCACTAACAAACTGCCAACAAAGCAGAATCTGCCTCTGGTAGGCATCATTCCGACCACCCTGGAAGGTCCCAATCTGTACCTTGTCCCACTGATATAACACATTCCACAACATTCTCAATAACAGCAGACCCGGGCACCTGATAATACAATACATCAACCGTATTGGCAGCATGCAACCACAGCAGTACTCGGACAAACACCATCAATCTCAGATTGTTTGTGAATGGCAGTCATTTGGTTTCCCATACTTAACAAGGAATGCCATACGTGGTCATCATCGTCACACAGCATGCAACGGAACCATGTGCAACCACAAATACAAAAGCCAAAACACAAAACAACACAAAGGCAAATGGGGCCTATGAAGCGGGTGTCCCAGCTATAAAGCAATATAATGACCCAGAAAGAATAACATTCTGAGCAACAGACACCAATTGCATGCAAGCCCTAACGCCTTCCCAGGCCCAGCACTGCTGTTGCCTTCTGTACCGCAATCATGATGTCACTCACACTGCCATGGAGGGCAACAAACAATAAATGATAGCATGCATCGTATCATCCTTCGAAGGCACTGAGATGCACGATGCTGGTTGCAATACCTGTGAGTGGTTCAGCACATGATGTATTGCATGTCTTCATGTGTCAGATGGAGTGATTTGTCTGGAGCATCCTCACCAAACATCGGTTGTACTTGAACCACTATTGCACATGCTCACATACTGCGCTAGGTGAAACTAAACCAAATCACTAACAAACTGCCAACAAAGCAGAATCTGCCTCTGGTAGGCATTATTCCGACCACCCTGGAAGGTTCCAATCTGTACCTTGTCCCACTGATATAACACATTCCACAACATTCTCAATAACAGCAGACTCGGGCACCAACCGTATTGGACCAACCGTTGCAATACACCAACCGTATTGGCAGCATGCAACCACAGCAGTACTCGGACAAACACCATCAATCTCAGATTGTTTGTGAATGACAGTCATTTGGTTTCCCATACTTAACAAGGAATGCCATACGTGGTCATCATCGTCACACAGCATGCAACAGAACCATGTGCAACCACAAATACAAAAGCCAAAACAC
Source organism: Eutreptiella sp. 'Long Island Sound 2002' (assembly GCA_964036045.1). Lineage (NCBI taxonomy): Eukaryota > Euglenozoa > Euglenophyceae > Eutreptiales > Eutreptiaceae > Eutreptiella > Eutreptiella sp. 'Long Island Sound 2002'. The sequence goes on from OZ038383.1 coordinate 129,966,824, forward strand.
AAAACAACACAAAGGCAATGGGGCCTATGAAGCGGGTGCCCCAGCTATAAAGCAATATAATGACCCGGGAAGAATAACATTCTGAGCAACAGAAACCAATTGCATGCAAGCCCTAACGCCTTCCCAGGCCCAGCACTGCTGTTGCCTTCTGTACCGCAATCATGATGTCACTCACACTGCCATGGAGGGCAACATACAATAAATGATAGCAGGCATCGTATCATCCTTCGAAGGCACTGAGATGCACGATGCTGGTTGCAATACCTGTGAGTGGTTCAGCACATGATGTATTGCATGTCTTCATGTGTCAGATGGAGTGATTTGTCTGGAGCATCCTCACCAAACAACCAAACATCGGTTGTACTTGAACCACTATTGCACATGCTCACATACTGCGCTACGTCAAACTAAACCAAATCACTAACAAACTGCCAACAAAGCAGAATCTGCCTCTGGTAGGCATCATTCCGACCACCCTGGAAGGTCCCAATCTGTACCTTGTCCCACTGATATAACACATTCCACAACATTCTCAATAACAGCAGACTCGGGCACCTAATGCAATACACCAACCGTATTGGCAGCATGCAACCACAGCAGTACTCGGACAAACACCATCAATCTCAGATTGTTTGTGAATGACAGTCATTTGGTTTCCCATACTTAACGAGGAATGCCATACGTGGTCATCATCGTCACACAGCATGCAACGGAACCATGTGCAACCACAAATACAAAAGCCAAAACACAAAACAACACAAAGGCAATGGGGCCTATGAAGCGGGTGCCCCAGCTATAAAGCAATATAATGACCCAGAAAGAATAACATTCTGAGCAACAGACACCAATTGCATGCAAGCCCTAACGCCTTCCCAGGCCCAGCACTGCTGTTGCCTTCTGTACCGCAATCATGATGTCACTCACACTGCCATGGAGGGCAACAAACAATAAATGATAGCAGGCTTTGTATCATCCTTCGAAGGCACTGAGATGCACGATGCTGGTTGCAATACCTGTGAGTGGTTCAGTACATGATGTATTGCATGTCTTCATGTGTCAGATGGAGTGATTTGTCTGGAGCATCCTCACCAAACATCAGTTGTACTTGAACCACTATTGCACATGCTCACATACTGCGCTACGTCAAACTAAACCAAATCACTAACAAACTGCCAACAAAGCAGAATCTGCCTCTGGTAGGCATCATTCCGACCACCCTGGAAGGTTCCAATCTGTACCTTGTCCCACTGATATAACACATTCCACAACATTCTCAATAACAGCAGACTCGGGCACCTAATGCAATACACCAACCGTATTGGCAGCATGCAACCACAGCAGTACTCGGACAAACACCATCAATCTCAGATTGTTTGTGAATGACAGTCATTTGGTTTCCCATACTTAACAAGGAATGCCATATGTGGTCATCATCGTCACACAGCATGCAACAGAACCATGTGCAACCACAAATATAAAAGCCAAAACACAAAACAACACAAAGGCAATGGGGCCTATGAAGCGGGTGCCCCAGCTATAAAGCAATATAATGACCCGGAAAGAATAACATTCTGAGCAACAGACACCAATTGCATGCAAGCCCTAACGCCTTCCCAGGCCCAGCACTGCTGTTGCCCTCTGTACCGCAATCATGATGTCACTCACACTGCCATGGAGGGCAACAAACAATAAATGATAGCAGGCATCGTATCATCCTTAGAAGGCACTGAGATGCACGATGCTGGTTGCAATACCTGTGAGTGGTTCAGTACATGATGTATTGCGTGTCTTCATGTGTAAGATGGAGTGATTTGTCTGGAGCATCCTCACCAAACATCGGTTGTACTTGAACCACTATTGCACATGCTCACATACTGCGCTAGGTCAAACTAAACCAAATCACTAACAAACTGCCAACAAAGCAGAATCTGCCTCTGGTAGGCATGATTCCGACCACCCTGGAAGGTCCCAATCTGTACCTTGTCCCACTGATATAACGCATTCCACAGCATTCTCAATAACAGCAGACTCGGGCACCTAATGCAATACATCAACCGTATTGGCAGCATGCAACCACAGCAGTACTCGGACAAACACCATCAATCTCAGATTGTTTGTGAATGGCAGTCATTTGGTTTCCCATACTTAACAAGGAATGCCATACGTGGTCATCATCGTCACACAGCATGCAACGGAACCATGTGCAACCACAAATACAAAAGCCAAAACACAAAACAACACAAAGGCAATGGGGCCTATGAAGCGGGTGCCCCAGCTATAAAGCAATATAATGACCCAGAAAGAATAACATTCTGAGCAACAGACACCAATTGCATGCAAGCCCTAACGCCTTCCCAGGCCCAGCACTGCTGTTGCCCTCTGTACCGCAATCATGATGTCACTCACACTGCCATGGAGGGCAACAAACAATAAATGATAGCAGGCATCGTATCATCCTTCGAAGGCACTGAGATGCACGATGCTGGTTGCAATACCTGTGAGTGGTTCAGTACATGATATATTGCATGTCTTCATGTGTAAGATGGAGTGATTTGTCTGGAGCATCCTCACCAAACATCAGTTGTACTTGAACCACTATTGCACATGTTCACATGCTGCGCTAGGTCAAACTAAACCAAATCACTAACAAACTGCCAACAAAGCAGAATCTGCCTCTGGTAGGCATGATCCCGACCACCCTGGAAGGTCCCAATCTGTACCTTGTCCTACTGATGATCTTATACTGCGCCAAGTCGAACCAAACAAAATTATTAACAAATTGCCGACTGGGGTGCAGTGTATTCAGATGTGGCATGACACCAAAACCTTAGCATGGTGGCACCTCAATTCCGCGTGCAAAGCCAAACCCACTGAATCAAGGGGCCGCCATCACCATTCAGCAACCAATTTTTACCGGGGGCAGGGGCAGGGGCAGGGGCAGGGGCAGGGCAAGGGCAGGGGAGCATAAGATACAGGTAGAGATGATCCCGTCGCCCATCCCAGAGCGTGCGCACACCTGGGGAAATCAAATGCGCTCCTCATGCCAATCTCCAGACCCACCAACTGCAGGGTCCGCTTCACAAGGCCCCGGCCCGTGAGGGCAGAGGAGTCCTCCATATGCACCCGCTCCTGCAGGACCATGACCTCCCCTGCCGCTTTCATAGCGATCTGGCTGTCGCGCAAGGCCTGCCCCAACTGGCGAATGGCTTCATCCCGCGCGGTGATGGCGCGCTGCAGCTGAGACACGGACACCCCTGACTTCTTCCGGCGCTGCAGCGGCAAAAGACAAGTAGCCGTGGGACGATCAGATAGGGCAGGGGCAGACAATACACCAGCGCATTGCAGAGGCGCCCGGAGGCCCCCGCGTGCAGCTGCAATTGTTGGAATTCGGTACTGTCTGCCAGAGTTGGGGATGAGGGTGCGGATGTAGTTCAATTATCTCTCTCCTTCTCTCTTTCCTTTTTTTTTTTTTACTCGAGACCGAAGTTCCACCAAGTGTCCGTCGAGAGTGCACGTAGCAGGTCATGGGTCAGTGACAGGGCCGGCTGTGGGTGTGGGTTAGGTATGACCTACCCCTACCAAGACGGCTGCGGCGGGGTGGCGGGAGGAACGAGCCCTGTGCCTTGCCCCACCCCTGTCGCCCTGTTTGCACGGGTGTGTACGTCCTCCCGGACCACTCGGGGGCGTTACCATCCAGTCAAAACAATGACATCGCCCATGTCTTCGAGTGGGATCCCCATGTCCCAATTCTCCCCCATTCCTGGCCATCCAATGACCTGCGCCAAAACAGGTTCCCCCCTGTGGAGCGGATGAACATCACACTTGTCCCAGGGGGAAACATGGTTGTGCTATCAAGTTCCATTTCAGCGAAAGTGAGCAAAATGTCCTGCCAAAAGTACAAGGGATACAAGTGGTAGTGCCCCACAACACAGTCACCCACACAACAACACAATGAGCCGCGACGAAAAATTTTGGGTTGACCAAGTGACGGTCCCCCCCACCCCCAGGGAACGACAAGGGGTGGGGGATCACTGCCAAGCACACCAAACTCCTCAGCCCTGCTCACCTTCACAACAACATCCACGTCTCCCTAAGCAAGGATTTCTTCCTCCACTCCTCCTGGTTCTCCCGTCTGCCCTTGAAATGGGCCAATAGCCCATGTTGCTCCACGGGTACGCCTCCCACGACGCCCTTAATCAAGTCCACTGCCCCATGTGCTCCACACACCATCCCCTTAATCCCACCACCTTCATCTCTGAATGCCTCGCAGCCAGCACAACATCGGCCAACCATTCCATGATACCTAGATCACTTTTGGGGGGGGGGGGGGTTCAGACCAAGATGAGCTGGCGTAGCCCGCTCACTTCACAGTACTCGAGACAACCTCTCGGAATCAAGGCTCAGCGCTGTCCAGTGCTACGATGGTCCCACAATGGCCGTGGTGCCGGATCTGACACGTAGTGCGGATTGGCTGAGTCTGAAACCATGATACCTGGATCACTCCATTCCACAATACGGTCATCCAGTAATTCCCCACAGCCAGTCTCGGCGACAAACACGAGATTTGATGGGTAACAGTGTTAACCGGGGGTGCGGGTGGTTGTTTGAGGAAAGGGACCGTGGGTGATCCATTTGGATGTGGAGTCGGCCACAGCGTTGCCACACACATGTGTCTACGGACCCCAAGAGCAGGGGATAGGTCACACCCGTGGGAGGGAGCGGGGGGGGGGGGGGTTGGTGGTGCTGGACCACCCACCCCCCAAGACTTCTGAAAGTTCCCTGCATCCCCCACCAGGGCGGTCCTTAAGAGAGAGAAAAAAAGTGTTCTGAAACGGCAGTCTTGCAAATAGACCGCGAGTAGCTCATATATTCAACCATGGTTGGTGGCGATTGGCGGTTGGCTGGTGGCGGTTGGTGGCGGTTGGCGGCGGTTGGCGGTTGGCGGTTGGCGGTTGGTGGCGGTTGGTGGTTGGTGGTCCCTTGGGGTGGTCCTTAAGGGCGGTCCTTAGCAAAAAAAAAAAAATGGGGTTCCGAAAGGACCGCCCTGCGCCCCACTCCCCGAATGGCAGGCCAGCCACGAAGCACCCCGGTACCACAGCGACACTCCGAGCGCGACAGACAGACAGACGGTCGGGCCCTCCTGGACGGAGGTCAACGGGTGACAAATTCGCGGTGTCCACAGGCAACACCTCCACTTACACACGGCGCTTGCACTTGAGGGCTCAGAGGTGAGGGACGGACCGGAGGCTTTTTTGGTCCCGGTTGAGTCCCTGCACTGACATTGGCCCTCGCGTGAGCCCCGAGCACCAGCTCCTCAACGTCGTCGATGCTGGCGTCCGTCAGGTCGGGGACGTCGAACAGCGCCAGCGGTGCGCAGGCGGGGCGCGTCCAGGAATGGACCAGCAGCGCCACCAGCGTGACGGCGACCACCTCGGCGGCGTACGTGGCGCAGGATGCGCGCTGCTGGGGCTGGGGCATGGCGGGGGGGGGGGGGGCACACACCTGCGGGTCCTGACAAGATGGAGCAATGAGGCATGGGCCAGGGATGTATTAGAAGGGGGGGTCCCAGGGGTCTGAAGGGGTGGGGGAGGGGGGTTTGGCTGGGACCCCCCTCCTCCCAGGGGTCTGAGGGGGGGGGAGGGGGGTTCGGCTGGGACCCCCCTCCTCCCAGGGGTCTGAAGGGGGGAGGGAAGGGGGGTTTGGCTGGGACCCCCCTCCTCCCAGGGGTCTGAGGGGGGGGGGAGGGGGGTTTGGCTGGGACCCCCCTCCTCCCAGGGGTCTGAAGGAGTGGGGGGGGGGGGGTTTGGCTGGCCAGGGGTCTGAAGGGGTGGGGGAGGGGGGTTTGGCTGGGACCCCCCTCCTCCCAGGGGTCTGAGGGGGGGGGGAAGGGGGGTTTGGCTGGGACCCCCCTCCTCCCAGGGGTCTGAAGGGGTGGGGGGGGGGGTTTGGCTGGGACCCCCCTCCTCCCAGGGGTCTGAAGGGGTGGGGGGGGGGGGTTTGGCTGGGACCCCCCTCCTCCCAGGGGTCTGAGGGGGGGGGAAGGGGGGTTTGGCTGGGACCCCCCTCCTCCCAGGGGTCTGAAGGGGTGGGGGGGGGGGTTTGGCTGGCCAGGGGTCTGAAGGGGTGGGGGAGGGGGGTTTGGCTGGGACCCCCCTCCTCCCAGGGGTCTGAGGGGGGGGGGAAGGGGGGTTTGGCTGGGACCCCCCTCCTCCCAGGGGTCTGAAGGGGTGGGGGGGGGGGTTTGGCTGGGACCCCCCTCCTCCCAGGGGTCTGAAGGGGTGGGGGGGGGGGGGTTTGGCTGGGACCCCCCTCCTCCCAGGGGTCTGAGGGGGGGGGGAAGGGGGGTTTGGCTGGGACCCCCCTCCTCCCAGGGGTCTGAAGGGGTGGGGGGGGGGGGTTTGGCTGGGACCCCCCTCCTCCCAGGGGTCTGAAGGGGGATCAATGGTCGGTATCGATCCCCCTTCAGGTTGTCCCCGCCATAGACACTTTCAGCCATTAGTCCGCAGGTTCTCAATCAAATGCATGTGTTCCCTTCTTGGTTGGGGTGCTCCACTACTCTATGTACAGGAAAATGTACAGTGTTCTGATGAAGCGCATAGTGTAGCTACTGCGCAAGCGTTGAAAAAACCTGTGGATCATCGATCCTATAAAGATCAATAGGGTCTGAAGGGGGGGGAGGGGGGTTTGGCTGGGATCCCCCTCCTCCCAGGGTCCCCCTGTGGTCCCCGCCAAAGGCGGGCCGAAAACTTTTAAGCTCAAATCCTCTTGGCGCTGACGGCGCCGAAGCAAAATTTTGGCTGTCAGCCTCAAACATTCGAAGGGGAGGAGGAGGATTGGGGGGGGAGGGTCCAGGGGGGGTACCCCCCCTCCTCCTACGGTGTACGGCCGGTCTAATACATCCCTGGGCATGGGTTAGGACCACGGTCCCGTTCAAGCCCCCACGATGTCCTCCAGACACCGCAAAACCACTGCTGCCGGTCCACATACACACAGTAGCACGTTCAACACCATTTCCGTAGACTGTCACGGGGGCGCTCCGCCGCAGAGAGGGAGGCTGGGGGAGGGGGGCGGGGGGGAAGGGGCATAAGGGTATAAAAGATGACAAACAATGACGGGTTACACCCCCCCCTCCCTCCGCGCACAAGTCGGTGCTGGAGTCGGCAAACCCCCGCATGGACTCGGAGTGTGCATCTGGATGCCCCTGGTCAACGGCACGGGCAACAGCCCCGTCTCCGGGACGGCCGACCCCCAGAGTAGTCAAACAGGACAAGTCATCCGGGGGCTCTGTTGACATAACCAAAACACGTTCGGGCCCACAGAGGGTCAGAATGAGCAGTGGTGAGAGGCCAATGGGCGCCGCCAAAGGCAAACAATCAGATACCGAGGCCTTGTGCCAACCCCCCCCCCCTCCGGTGCCCAGGAATCAGCAATGTTTTGCCATGAAAGCAGCAGGTGGTTCTTGGACAGTTGAGGAGTGCCGTGGATGACCATGAGCAGCCCCATACTGTCGGCGGCCGACCATCCGTCCAGGCAGATGACCCCCCATCGGTGTGCGTCTCAGTACAAAGCCAGACTTGATGGGAGTATGGGGTTCAATCGAAAACAGTCATCAACTGGGGGATCAATGGTCGGTTCCGATAGACTGAATGTCCCCGCCATAGACGATTCCAGCCATGAGTCCAGCAGTACTGCGAAGTCCAATCAATGCACGTGTCCCCTTCTTGGTGGGGTGCTCCACTATGTAATGTACAGTGAGGCGTTTTTTGCGGTTAGCTCTGCAGGTCACTTGTGTGCTTGTCCTTTCTGCCGACTCTATAGAACAGTCATCAACTGGTAGCACGATGCAACAATTTGTGGCCTGCCTGGCTGACCTCACCGCAATTCCTTCACCGAGGCCAAACTAAAGTTTCTTGCTAAAATTTAGTTTGCATGCTGCTCAAAATTGGACTGGACTTGGTCATAGTGGGCACCGACACTAGTACTGGGTTCCTTCGGGGCCTCAAAATCTGTCCCAACCCAAAACTGCAGCACCAGATAAATAGATTATTGAAACACGCCAGGTATCCGAGTATGCTGCTGTACCACATATCCCGACACCACCTTTTCATGCATTCACAACAAAGACAACTTGTAGCCTGGCCATGCTATTCTTGGACACTTGAGTGCACAAAATAGAGTGACATCGTGGTACTCTTTGGAGCTTGTACAATCTGCGAGGCCCTATTTCCGCGGGCCTCGAAAATAGTTTTCTAATTGTCACGAACGGGCCATGCTCAGTTTCTCCAAAACCCACAGTTTTATTCCTTCAAAGGGATCACCCTTAACACTAAAATCCAGTCCACAAATCAAGACAGAGCAATAGAAACAATTCTGCATATGGCTGCAGTGTACACATACCATGCAGCTCTCCATAACTCTATTTCAAATGTAACGTGCACAACTAACATTACAGTGGATGAAAAATCACTTCAAACTTTGTGCGATTGTGAAGCTGTAGCAAACCACCTGCACGAACGTACTGTTGCTCCGTTTAGGGAATGTTTCACAACACCAAATGTTACTTTTTTTTCTTGGTCCAGACCAAGATGAGGTGGCGTACCCTGCTCATCATATGGTACTCAGTACAACGTCTTGGAATCAAGGTTCAGAGCTGTCCGGTGCCACAATGATCCCACAAATGACTGTGGTAGCGGATCTGACGCGTAGTGAGGATTAGCTGAGTCTGAAACCAGGTTATGCAGTGGGAGACTTCACAACACCAAATGTTACTTTGGTAACATGAGGGGGGTGGAGGGGTCAAGACCAGCACTTGAGTAACACTCTTTACCCGGTGCCTGGAATTTTTGCTTGGTTGCCGCCCATTTTTGGTGAACACGGAGAGGGAGTACTCGCACCGTGCACGCACCGTGCCAAGTAATTGAACAACTTCCGTAGCAGATGGTCTACCGGAGAGGGGTTGAGATGGTACCTGGTAGGCTCTGAAGTGTTACCATTCCCCCTAGTTGGCTCTCAAGGGTTGCTGTTATATCCTGGTGGGCCTTGGATGGTCACTGTTATTTCCTCGTTATTTCCTGATGGGCTCTGGATAGTTGCTGTCATTTTTTGGTGGGTCCTGGATGCTTGCTGTGATATCCTGGTGGGTCCTGAATGGTTACTGTTATTTCCTACTATCCTGGATGGTTGCCGTTTTTTCCTTATGGGCCATGGATGGTGACCGTTATTTCTCAACAACTCAAATACTTGCACTGTGCTCGCACCATGCCGGGTGCTCCCTTGGAGGGGTAGAGGGTAGAGGGTTGGGGGCTGGTGTTGTCTGAGCAACGCAGCATGCCATGAAACATTCCCTTAGGGTGTACGGTTGTGATTCTAGAGCATCAAGGCCCATCCCAACGGTGTTCCCTGGTGCAATCAGGTCCCATGAGGGCCCAAATTCGTCTTCTTGTCCAAATAGCATGAATTGCTTCCACTAGCTCCTTGTTTTGCAAATTACGTCCAACGGTTCATTGGTGTAAGACTTGCAGAAAAGTATTGCTACATTTGGGATACCATGCAATCAAGTCCCATGATTTACCCCCCGCCCCCCTTGTAATCCCCCCCCTCCCTAATGTCAGACCGCCCCCCCCGCCCGTTGGGGTCGGGGGTCATGACGTGATGGTCCCCGCTAGGGGGGGGGGGCGGGGCCGCAAGCAGGTCAACAAAGCGCTCCACACATGCACGTCCTGGTATGCATATGCAGCAATGTTCGGCAGTTCCATTGATACGTTGGTTCCACGAGCACTTTTGCGTATGTACAGGTTGCACTGATGTTTGCCTAGTTACCCTTTTCTGGCCGTGTTTTGTCGGCCAAAACCTCTAGCCTGCATGTTAACGTACTGGGGGGTTGAGGTCCACAGGCGGCTGGACAGGCTTGCGGTACGCTGGCTCTCAATCGGCCAACCTGTCATGTCGTCCGTCAGCACTCATAGAGAGAGGGTCAGTGGTGTGTGTGTGTGTTAGGCTCTATCTCATTCATATAACTACAGACACTGTGGCGATAACGTGGCTGTGAGGGGGCCGCAGGCCCAGCCTCTGGTTCATATCATCCATTCAGACAGAGCGTTCCTGTGGGCAGGTGTGCATAATGCGGGCTTTTGGTCGTGTACCGCAGCGGCAATGCAGCCGGCCGCTGCCCTGAAGATGAAGGTTCGATTCCTCGCTGAGGAGGAGTATGAGGAGGAGATGCGGTTCCGGCGCCGCAAGTGGCCCCGGTGGCGGAGCGCGCTGCTGCAGGTGTGTTGTGGCTGGGGCTTTGCTTTTGCTGAGTCCCTGTGCTAAGCCCATCACTAGACAAAAACGATGAGGAGACACGCCACCCGACGCACCGGCGGTACCGGTGGTGGAGCGGGTTGCTGAAGGGGGCGGTGGCGGGGGCCTCGCCAACGGACCCCTGGACGGACAGACGAACCGGGGTTCGAACCCCCGACCATGACGAGCGCCAGCCATGGCGCATACCACTAGACCGTCCATGCCTCTTATCCAAAGAGGCGCTAAATCATTGATGCTTCAGTGCAATATTGCATAAAATCCTCCTAGTTGGAACCCAAGTATTTATTGTCACCACAGAAGAGCTACCCATTGCGAGCCGCCACAGGCCACGCTCCGGGTATCGAACCCCCGCCGTCCGGCGCCAGGGCCACTGATGATACCATTGTACTATGTGGATGATGCTTTACGCCGCAAAGCGGAATTCGCCGAAAAGGGCAATGGCGCTAGTCAGTCTCATGCCTCTGACCAAAAAATGGGGCTTGTATCATTCATTTCTCGATGGTGTGACTCTCTCAGGGGGGAGGAAAGCTCCCAAGTCCGATTCTACTTCCGTCGTTTCCTGGTGGAGCTGACATCCGTGCTGAACTCGTTATCTGAGGAGAGGGAGCGGTCGTTCGGACTACCATCTGAGAGGTAGTCATCAACAATGCCGTGCCTAGGCGATTCAATGGTGGAGCATTCCGACTGGCTGCCCTGATCAGACGACACCAAACCCTCTGAATCTGTCCCTGGTTCGTCCGGAAAAAGCTGTCTCACAGGATCCTCTGGGTAAGTGTGTGTGCGATTCATTCGTTCAATGAGGGGGGTTATATCGTCTGGCTGCAGGAGCGGGGTGATTTCGACGCGCGTGTGCGGGCCTGTGGAGGCATCAGCGCAAGTTCTGGGCGCCGGGGGGGAGCAGGGCGGGGTGACAGGGTGGTGCACCGCCCTGTGCACTGTGTTGTACAGGGGGGACAGCTTCCTGCCTCGCTCAGCAAGCCTGTCTGCATGTTCATTTTCAACAATGTCAACGTGACTAGGCACCTTAACCCACCGGAACTTGCAAGTGCTGCGTAAAAGTTCGTCTAAAATTTCTTCCCATAAGTCTACATTGATGACCGGTCCCCTTGCTGTGACCCAGCCTGTGGCCTTCCATTGCATAGCCTTACCTTGGAGGCCATCATGTACGTAAGCTGAATCAGTTGCAACTGCAACTGACAGTGTCCTATTCCTGTAGTGGTGCACTACATCGATGACAGCTTGTAGTTCTGCGCGGTTAATGGATTGTCTGAGGTGGGGGGGGAGGTAAGAGCAGTGCTCCCACTTCTCAGTGGGTTCATAACATCCATACCCCCCCACCCATCCCACCTGCTGTACCCATTCTGCTGAGCCGTCAGTATAGACAACGACATATCCTTGTTGTTGCAAGGACGCTATTTCTTCTCGAGCCAACCCTGCCAATTCATGCTTGCGTTCCATTTTTTTGCTGCGTTTCCGTGCCCTTTCCTCCCGTTCATGCTCCGAGGGTTCAAAACAAATCTTAGTGGTGATAAGGGAGCCCTGGGTGAGTAAATGACTTAAAGACTTATGAAACTGCCAAAAGACGTCAGAGTAGCGAGAGAGTGGCTCCCAGACTGCGAGAAGAGCTACAAATTTAATCCATACAGACAAGAAGCCGTCGTAGGAGCCAATCCCCCCTCTGATCAGTGAGTTGCGGAATGACCAGTGGGCGGCCAGAGCCGTCCACATCATGATACCCAAGGGGGTAGAGAACGTGGTCTGGAGTGGGAGGGAACGAGCGGCATGCGACTTGTTGTCAACCACCACCGTGTCCCAGCACTTGTCTAGCGTGTCGAAGATGATAATATGAAACCTGCAGCTATTCAAGGCATGATCGATAGTTTCAGTGTTACCACAGACAGGGCACCTGGAGTCCTGCGTCCAGGGAGAAAGGCGCTCAGCCACTTTCAATTTTCGCCAAAGAACCTGGTGCACAAAATCTACAATGGAGGGCGGCAGCTTCGATCGCCAGAAGGCCTTCCAAACTGCCGGTGAGCGTCGTGTGACTGTCTCCGGGTCCGGGGCCAGGCGTTTGAGTGTATCCGTTTTGGCCCAGGCTCCCGCCCACACCGAGGGGGGGGACCAGTCTGTGGGCTGATGATGCATGAAATTGGCAAGCCCCACCTCGTATACCACCTTCCAAGTTGGAGCTATTTTGCTGAGCAGATGGGCCGGGACCCGTCCGTCAGGGCCATGCAGGTCCTGGACTGTGAGTATGCTCTTCTTTATCAGGGCCGGGCAGTAATAGGTGAGGTGTTTGGCATTTTTGAAAACCGCCGAGTGCCACAGTGGCAACTGTCCCTGAGCCGTAGGATCTGCGAGGCCGTCAAGGATGTACCTGCGAGCAATAGAAAACGATTTCAAGCTATACGCAAGGTAGCCAAATGTCTTGTACGGGACAGGACCCAGCTGAATGTAGGGCCACGCCCAGGCATGCAGGCAAACGCCATACTTGGCACACCAAGTTCTGAAGGGGGAGGTGACTGTCTCAGTGAAAACTTCAGGGTGCTGCAAAAACTTGTGGAAGGACAGTCCAAACTGAGCGTGAAGCCAACATTTGGGGGTGGGGAGCTGGAACCCCCCACACTCCGGGTGCTGCGCCAGTTCTCGTAGCGTTACCCCCCAACTGTCCACCCCTAGCGCGGTTTGAAACACTATTTTGAGTGACTTAATAGTGTGTTCAGACGGGAAATAGGACCTGGCCGTCAGGAGCAGGGTGGGAAGGACCCACGTTTTGAGCAGAATAATCGCCTCTTTTTTGGACAGGCCCAGTGAGCCCACCGTGGAGGCTCTGCGCTGAGCCTCACCAAGGTAAGAGGCAAAGGCTTCGTCCGACGTAAGGTTGCCTATTTTCACTCCAAGGTAGCGAACAGACTGTCGAATCTGTATACCACACAGCTGAGAGCCCCCTGGGGACTCTGTGACATGCTGTTGGTCCCTGGTGGAGAGATTGCCTTTGACCACAATGCCACACTTGCCCAGGTTGAGCAGGAGGCCAGAAAACATGCCAAACTGTTTCATCATTTCCAGTACCTCATATACAATAGAAGATACATGTCGCCCTTGGATCAAGGCTCCAAGGTCATCGGCGTACATATATGCTTGCACATGCATTAGGGAATCAAACCCAAACAATACAAAGGAGACACAAAAGGAGAAGAGCACGGGCGAGAAGGGGTCACCCTGGCCAATGCCCGCGGCCGGGTGGAACACCACCTCCCTGACCACCCCCCTTCCCACACAGAAGTGGTAGGGGGCGGTCAGGGTCGATAGGATGAAAGAGATAATACACTCAGGTAGCTCAATTAGTCGCAATACCGCCGTGATAAAGTTGTGTGTGAGAGTGGGGAACGCATTCGAAAAATCGAAGCTCACAAGAACTCCTGACTTCATGCCCTCCCACCCAGACCGAACAGCCCAAATGTGGTTGATCATATGCCTTCCCTTAACACAGCCGACCTGTCTACGATGCGTGAGCTGTTGAAAAATTTGTTCCACCATCAGACAAACAATATTCATAATCCATTTCTTTTTTACGTCCTGTAGCGCGATAGGTCTGGGCCTGCCAACTGACGGAGTGCCAGTGGACTTCGGAATAGAGTTAATCAGTCCTACTGCCCAATCCGGAAAGATGGAACCCGACTCAAAGCACTCTGATGCAACCCCAAACATTCTGGGTACAAAGATATCCGAAAAGGTCTTGTAAAACCGGGCCCCCATTCCATCATCTCCAGGGGAGACTTGGTTGTGGAGGTTGCTGAGGGCTGTTTCAACAATTTCAAGAGAGAGTGGTCTCAGGAGAGCCTTGGCCATAACAGAAAAATTGGAAGGCAGTCTCATGCCCTTCAGAAAGGACAGACACTCATCTGCGGTTTTCTGACCTGGAACTGAGATAGCAGCCCAATGCTGAGCCAGGGCCGCCGCAATCTGCACAGGTTGGTTGAGCACCTGGCCTGTCTTATCCCTTATCCACCCTAGTTTTTTCCGCTGCTGAAGCTCGGTCATCAGCTGTTTTGTCCGAGGAGTCCTTTTCAAAAATCGCAACGAGCAGTGAGTATGCAGCGGACTCAGACTGGGGTGTGTAGTTGTTTTGGGACAGGTATGCCCATCCTTGGGCACACACCTGGTGTACAGATGAACTCTGAATGATACCGAGCAGGTTCCAATCACGTGGAGCCTTATGTTCCCTGCTATACCTGATGGCTTTCGAGCGCATGGCCTGCAGAGCCATGTCCCACCAATCCTTTGAGTCCCCAGGTAGCTCCTGCAGATGGTGTCTTAGTGATTCCACTGCTTCATCATCCTCAAGAATTTCTTGAGGGCAGCATAGTCTGGCTCTCATAGCATCAAAATTCGGTGGCTTACAGGAGACGGTGACTGCTTTGTGATCCGCACGAGCAACAAACGAGGCGTAAGCCTCAGATAAATGCGGAAGCAAGGATTGAGACAGATGGATTCTGTCTATTCTCCTTAGGTTGTGTGTCCCTGATTCAAGATCAGAATCAGAAGAATGGTCCTGTGATGTGTCCTTGGTTCCAAATCCATAAGTGAACCCTGGGTTAGGCTCCTGCTTGGAATCACAAGTGTGCACTTCCGTGTAGGCATCCGTGAGACCCAATTTCTGTAGAACCCTGATCTCTGTTTCCCGGGACTCCACAATGGTAGTGTTCTTGTCCTCGAACACTGGTGCTGAGTCACGGGCCGGGACAATCAGTGAGTTATGATCAGCAAGCAAAATCTTATTGTCATACTTCAAGGGGAGTAGGCTTACCAAAAGCTTGTCCCACTGCGCCTTCCTGAGTTTAGCTCTGTGGTGGAAGTGGGCAGATACAACGAAAAGCTGCTGCCCATCAATGTTTTCAATGACCGCCGCAAGGATGCGTGGTTCCAAGGCGAACATATTGACCAACCTCCATCCATGTTTGAAAACAATGGCGGCCCCTCCATGACCCTCAGGGGAGAGATTGGAGAAGAAGTGATAACCCTGTCTGTCAAATCTGTCACGAATGAGGGAGTATTGCTCCCAAGATTTGATGTGTGGCTCCTGGAGGGCAGCCACGTCGATGGAATTAGCAGCGAGATGCTGTAGGATAATGGACAGTTTAGTCACCTGCTTTTTTCCTTTTTTAACTCTCGTGAGCAGGCCGTTGGAATTGAGGGTCATCAGTGAGAGTGACCCGAAGATCGGTGGGGGTTGGGGAGACATCATTGTGGTTTGGATTTAGCCCTGACAACCTGGACATACGAGGATTTCCACTTATTGCTCGAGGCTGAGGTTGTAGACGGGGTGGTGTCACCTGATCGCCTGTCTTTGGCTTTCCTTCTCTGATCGACTCTTTCCTGATTGTATTGTTGGAGACGGATGATGTACATTGGCTGTCTCCTCGCGGGGTCTCTGACCACCGCACCGTTGAGGGACATCATGTCTTGACCAGAGATTTGCCACGCAGACAGGCTGATGTCCCCTGGAGTCCAGGAGAGGCGCGAGGCGGACAAGACCGATTTTTCCTTGTTTTTAAACATCTGAGGAATGTCAGGCTCCTGTAGCCTGGGCGGGACATCATAAAAGACCATCTGGTCCATTGGGGACGACTTGTCAGACTGGGACCTGGCTGACTGATTGGAGGCTGTGCTCTCCGTGTCAGACCCATCCACAAAATCCGAGACCGGCTCGTTGGTTCTTTCGTTCTTGATATTCAGACCCATTACCTCCAGTTCGAACTTGGCTCTGAGAAGCCACATCTGGGCGGCGGAAACATCCTTCAGCCCAACTCTCACTTTTGTTTTGGAGGCCAGTTGGATGGACACAAATGTGTCATCCGGGAGGTGCTGTGACAGCGAGGAGTAGATCATGTGCCACATGTATGGAGACACTGCCTGGCGGACATTCGCCTTAGGAAACAGCTGTAAGACGAGTGGGCAGCTCTCCATCTCATCACCGAGGAATTCATCCTCACGCATGATGCCGAAAAACGGGCAATTCTTGTAGGCAGCTAACATGCCTTTCATGTCCTCGGGCTGTAGTTGATGCCATATCACACGTGCTCCACGGATGTTTCCGTGCGGGTTTGAGATGCATTGGGGGCCCTTTCTTCCCAGCCCTTCAAGTAGGCCCGGGATGGCCTTATCCTCTGCCGTTACTGCATACCAAGGTTCATCCGAAGTGGGGACAGAGAGTTCAAAGTGAATAGCGCCCAGTCCCTGGGCTAACAGCTTCTTTCTTTGAAAGATTGTGGCGAGCCTGTTCTGTCTGCCGCTGGCACTGGAGGTCGCTACAAAGCAGAAGAGTTCTGGGCCTCCCATGGTGACTACTGCCCTCCCTAGCTTGAAGACCTCATCAAGGTGCCAAGGCACGGTTTTCTCTAGGAAGGGGCCAGCATTGGGGAAGAGGGGCTTGTCGTCCTCTGAGACGATCAGCAGGTCACACCTGTTGATTCTAGCAGTGGAGATGAACTTATCACCAAACTCCTTTAGCTGGTGGACCTCGTTGTAAGAGACAACAAAAATGACATCACAATCCGGGTCAGGAAAAGCTTCGCGGATCTGCTGTTCCGACATTCTGGCCAGCTGGGACCATCGGACAGCTTTTCTGTCTGTGGACAACCTGGTTTCTTCCTGAAAAATTTGGTAAAAATGCTCCCACTGGAATTGGTACGCCAATTGTTCTTGTTCATTTTGCTCTATGAGGGGGGCAGTTGCCGGCTCTCGTGCCTGTTCTGAGATCTGTCTGGCCTGGGCCACGTTCGTAACAATGTTTTTAGCAAAGGCACCCCCTTTTTTCGGGGAAGGGGTACTCCCAGGCTCCCTCAACCGCTTGTTTTTTGCAAAGTGTGCTTCCAGTTTCTCACGCTGGAGTCTTAGCGCCTCCTGCTGCCTGGCAATGGTATCCTTCTGGTCATGAATGAGCTGGTTGACGTCCGCATCCGCCGACGTCAGTCCCTTGATGATCGCCTCTTCAACCTGCTGGACTTGGGCCGCAATGAGGCTCCACTCATTGTTCAGTCGTTCAATGGACTCCTTGGTCGCCGAGTGCTTGATTCTGTCGAACTGTGACCACACTTCAGATTGTTGTTGCTCGAGGGCATTCAGATTTTTCAAAGCTTGCGTAACCGGATGTGCCTCGGGAAGCTGGACTTTCTTTGCCACCATGCGAATGGCAGCAGCATAGTTAGTCAGAATTTCTTGGCATTGTTGGAGTATCTCGGGTTTCAAGGATTCTGGTTTTTCGATAGCATGGAGAGCCTCAGTATGCATACTCAACAGTGTTGGCAAGTCGTATTTCACGGTCAGATCAAGAACATTCATAGCACATACAGGTAGGGAAGGGGTTGATTCGCTGACCGCCAATAGGAGGTCTTGTGTCGACATCTCAACGTCGTCACCCATTGCTCTGCTCGTTCAGGGCGGCGAGACCCGGGTTTCCAAGGTGAAGATTCGCCAATAGCGCGCACAAATTGACTCACTGGTTGCTCAAATCAATGATGAGCAATCAATGTGTTTGCAAGGCTAGATGAGTACCTTTTCCAGTTGCCTGAAGATCCAGACCAGGAACTCCTCGTGGATGGAATCTAGGAACTCGACGGTGATGAAAATTGGCTCCCAATAGTTGCAGACCTGCTTTTGGGACTGTACCGCCGTTGAATGCAGCTGTGCTGCGCGAAATCGTAGGGCAAAGCGGGTGTTCGCAAGGTCGATCTTGGCTCTCTTCCGAGCCGGAGAGGTCTGCGTACCTGCTGTGTGAATTACTAACACAGGGTTTTGAAGATGGTCGCAAGGGATGACAGGTAGCCCGGGGTCTGAATAGAATTCCGGGACCGCACAAAGGTTGAATTGTGGCAACAATTGTTTGTTGGTACACTCAGCCTCTTCAATTTCCTCAAACCACTGTGACACAAGGTCGTCTAGGACTTGTCCAGGCTCGAAGTCTGGTCGTATGGTTGAGGCACTGCCATTAGCGGGCGGTGTGAGTAGGACACGCTGTTCGTGCGGGCTGACACTTCCCGAGTGCCCAGACATGCTCAATACCTGCGGCCCCCGATTGGGCCGGGCAGGGCGTCATGACAAAGCATCGAAAAAAAATAGACACTCAAAACCGAAAAAAAATAGACACCCAGAAAACCTCTGGAAACCGTTCCGGAATGGCCTCAGCTCCTATCCCGGAACGAAATGGAACAGTCCGGGAATAGAGCCTCTCCCACCTATTTTGTGGAATGGTTGATACGGAAGACTTTTGGGCCACAATTCTTCCTTCCCCTGCCTACCACCCACAAGGTATCCTGGCTCCTTGCCTTCCTTTTGCATGCATGTCACACCGCATCACATGGTGCACTTTGAACAAATTCTTTTTCAAGAAATTGTTCTTGGTTTCCTTTTCCTTGCAGATTACTGGCTGCACTGTGGAACACTTTTTTGGTAAGAAATCTGCATAATCCATTGGCTCACAGTTTGGTTGCATAGTACGCAGCATTAACAGGTGCGCTTTGGACAATTTTTGTGCAACAGCTCTTTGGATCTTTGGTTATCCTTTACAATGTGAAACAACATAACTGGTTGTGCTTTAAACAATGTTTATTTGTGAAGAATTTTGGTTGTTAAACCACATCATCAGGTGCGCATTTGATTTGTTTTTTCTTTGAAGAAGGATTATGGACAATTGGTTTGCTATTACTTTCCAACTTCAGCTTACAAAGGCTAATTTGTTTTCCCAACATTGGTCCAACAAATGCACAACATTGGTGCAACATTGTTGTGCATTTGTTTGCATGCCACACCACATCACCAGGTGCAGTCTGAATGCCCGCCCCCATAACTGATGTGTCCATTTGCCTAGAAATGGACCACAATGTAGACTGTGCAGGTGGAGTACAGTACCGTTTTTAAATTAGGGGACCCCACGGCATTCGGCGGTGGTGGTGTTGCTGGTGGCACTGGTGGTGGCACTGTCACTGTCACCAAGACAACATCACTGTGACTGCCACTGTGACGGCCACTGTCACTATCACCGGCACTTCCACTCCCACTGCCACTGCCACTGCCACTGCCACTGTCACTGTCACTGCCACTGTCACCGTCACCGTCTCACTCAAGGACAGTATTCAAACCCCCCTTCCCAACCCCAACAAAAAATTGACCAAGGTCTTAGATACATCCCTGTGCATCATGCGACATTGGGGGAAGAAAACTGGATTGGCACCTTTGGTGCACACACTAAAGGTGCACCTGGAGCTACACTCTTCACCATCTAGGGGCCCAAAGGGCCCGGGCGGGGGGGGAGGGCAGTGGGGGCTGATTACTTGGGCTCGTAGAGGCGACTCCCCGTGGCCTCGCTGAGCGAATTGGCAAAGGGTGGGGTACCCGGCGAGTGCCACCTTCAGTCCTACTCCCCTGCTAATAAACGAAGCGAGGTGAAGTGTGCTCACACCCCTACCCCCTCCCTTGCCGATGCACTAGGCGAGGCTGAGTGTGCTCACACTTCACCTTGCTCAGCGCATCAGCCTGAGCACGGGGGGGGGGGGGGGGTCAAAGGAGCACGGGGAAGAGGGGGGGGGGGCAAATATCCCAGCAGCTGTCCATGTACGGCTCCTGGGGAGGACGGTGATTTCTCTTTTGCGGGAACGGGTGCACGGTGCGCACAAGGTGCGCACTGTTCAGGGCAATTACACAGCTTTCACCCCCCATTTGGACCCTCACAGAAAGGTACTACACAGCAACATTGGCACCCAGGAAACAGCTAGGAAATGGGTATCGCGCGAGTTTCTTGCAGTCCCCATTGAATCACCTCGCAGAGGTTGTTAGATCAAAGCCAGGCAGGCGTATATATGGGGAAAACGCCACATACCCCCCCCATTTGGGCCTATTCGCGTACCCTACCCCAAGGGGTTGAATTGATAGTTTAACCCCTTGTAAAATCATTATTTTGTCCAATAAACGCATCCCCCAATGAGTTTTTGGTCCGGACCCCCCCAGACCCCCCCACTTGAAACCCACTTTTTAGGGGGGGGGTGGGGGGGTGGGGGGGGGGTCAAAAATGTCGAAAAAATGACCCCCCCTTTTTTTGGGTCGAAAATCATGAATCTTTTGGTTTTTTTTGATTTTGAGCCGAAAAAGTGTTTCCGGGTCCCGACTCCATAGGGTTTGTATGGGGCGGAGTGGGACGAGCGCTTATGCAGTTTATGCACTTTTTCAGCCTTTTTTGGTATGTTGGCGGTTTTGGCAACCTCGGTGAACCCGTGGTACCCACCCTGAGGGGTGCGAGTGGGGATGTTGTGACAGTATATGCCTACTAGGATACGAAAGGACGTTCTTTGCAGTCTGTAGCCTTGCTTATGGCCGTTCACAACCCGTGCCAAAGACGCGAAATGACTTTTTCCACCAATAATGGCCTAGTGAATGGGGAGGTACACAACCTGCTTATGCAGTTTGTCACCCTGGGCAGCTCAAAAATCGAAGTTTTCGAAACTTGTTTTTTTCATATTGTGACCACCCAAAATGACATTTCAAGCTATGCAAAGCATGTTTTAGGCCGTATTTACGTGTTTTTCACCCTATTTGGGTATCAGGTCGGGGGGGGGGGGGGGCTCCCAAGGGACGGGTGCACAACCTGCTTATGCAGTTTTTCACCCCGGAGAGCTCAAAAATGGAAGTTTTTGAAACTTGTTTTTGTGATATTGTGATCACCTAAAATGACCATCCAAGGTATGTAAAGCATGTTTTAGGCCGTATTTACGTGTATTTCACCCGATTTGGGTATTAGGTCCAAGGGGGGGGGGTCTCCCAAGGGATTGGTACACAACCTGCTTATGCAGTTTGTCACCCTGGGCAGCTCAAAAATCGAAGTTTTCGAAACTTGTTTTTTTCATATTGTGACCACCCAAAATGACATTTCAAGCTATGCAAAGCATGTTTTAGGCCGTATTTACGTGTTTTTCACCCTATTTGGGTATCAGGTCGGGGGGGGGGGGGGGGCTCCCAAGGGACGGGTGCACAACCTGCTTATGCAGTTTTTCACCCCGGAGAGCTCAAAAATGGAAGTTTTTGAAACTTGTTTTTGTGATATTGTGATCACCTAAAATGACCATCCAAGGTATGTAAAGCATGTTTTAGGCCGTATTTACGTGTATTTCACCCGATTTGGGTATTAGGTCCAAGGGGGGGGGGGGTCTCCCAAGGGATTGGTACACAACCTGCTTATGCAGTTTGTCACCCTGGGCAGCTCAAAAATCGAAGTTTTCGAAACTTGTTTTTTTGATACCGTGATCACCTAAAATGATCATCCAAGGTATGTAAAGCATGTTTTAGCCGGTATTTATGTAGTTTCCACCCTATTTTGGGTGTGTGTTGCTCGCGGTAGATTCTCTGCGAGGTGGACTTGCCGAAGGCAATAGAATCACCTCGCAGAGGTTGTTGGATCAAAGCCAGGCAGGCGTATATATGGGGAAAACGCCACATACCCCCCCATTTGGGCCTATTCGTGTACCCTACCCCAAGGGGTTGAATTGTTAGTTTAACCCCTTGTAAAATCATTATTTTGTCCAATAAACGCATCCCCCAATGAGTTTTTGGTCCGGACCCCCCCAAACCCCCCCTACTTGAAACCCACTTTTTAGGGGGGGGTGGGGGTGGGTGGGGGGGGGTGGGGGGGGGGGGGGGTCAAAAATGTCGAAAAAATGACCCCCCCTTTTTTTGGGTCGAAAATCATGAATCTTTTGGTTTTTTTTGATTTTGAGCCGAAAAAGTGTTTCCGGGTCCCGTCTCCATAGGGTTTGTATGGGGCGGAGTGGGACGAGCGCTTATGCAGTTTATGCACTTTTCAGCCATTTTTGCTATGTTGGCGGTTTTGGCGACCACGGTGACCCTGTGGTACCTACTCTGAGGGGTGCTAGTGGGGATGTTGTGACAATATATGCCTACTAGGATACGGAAGGACGTTTTTTGTGGTCTCTAGCCTTGCTTAGGGCCATTCACAACCCGTGCCAAAGACGCGAAATGACCGTTTCCACCAATAATGGCCTAGTGAATGGGCCGGTGCACAACCTGCTTATGCAGTTTTTCACGCTGGCCAGCTCAAAAATGGAAGTTTTTGAAACTTACTTTTTTGATATTGTGACCACCTAAAATGACCATCCAAGGTATGTAAAGCATGTTTTAGGCTGTATATACGTGTTTTTCACCCTATTTGGGTATTAGGTCCGGGGGGGGGGTCTCCCAAGGGATGGGTACACAACCTGCTTATGCAGTTTTTCACCCTGGGCAGCTCAAAAATGGAAGTTTTTGAAACTTGTTTTTTTGATATTCTGACCACCCAAAATGACCATCCAAGGTATGTAAAGCATGTTTTAGGCCGTATTTACATGTTTCTCACCCTATTTGGGTATTTGGTCCGGGGGGGGGGGGGGGCTCCCAAGGGATTGGACTTTTCAGCCATTTTTGCTATGTTGGCGGTTTTGGCGACCTCGTTGACCCCGTGGTACCCACTTTGAGGGGTGTGAGTGGGGATATTGTGACAGTATATGCCTACTAGGATACGGAAGGACGTTTTTTGCAGTCTGTAGCTTTGCCTAGGGCCGTTCACAACGCGTGCCAAAGACGCGAAATGGCTGTTTCCACCAATAATGGCCTAGTGAATGGGGAGGTACACAACCTGCTTATGCAGTTTTTCACCCTGGGCAGCTCAAAAATCGAAGTTTTCGAAACTTGTTTTTTTGATATTGTGACCACCCAAAATGACATTTCAAGCTATGCAAAGCATGTTTTAGGCTGTATTTACGTGTTTTTCACCCTATTTGGGTGTTAGGTCCGGGGGGGGGGGGTCTCCCAAGGGACGGGTGGACAACCTGCTCATGCAGTTTTTCAACCCGGACAGCTCAAAAATCGAAGTTTTCGAAACTTGTTTTTTTGATATTGTGACCACCCAAAATGACCATCCAAGCTATGGAAAGCATGTTTTAGGCCGTATTTACGTGTTTTTCACCCTATTTGGGTATCAGGTCGGGGGGGGGGGGGGGGCTCCCAAGGGACGGGTGCACAACCTGCTTATGCAGTTTTTCACCCCGGACAGCTCAAAAATGGAAGTTTTTGAAACTTGTTTCTGTGATATTGTGACCACCTAAAATGATCATCCAAGGTATGTAAAGCATGTTTTAGGCCGTATTTACGTGTTTTTCACCCTCTTTGGGTATTAGGTCCAAGGGGGGGGGGGGGTCTCCCAAGGGATTGGTACACAACCTGCTTATGCAGTTTTTCACCCCGGGGTGTTTCTCACCTTATTTGGGTATCAAGTCCGGGGCTTCAATTGGTCGGTAGGCTGAGCTGGATGTCCCCGCCATAGACACTTCCAGCCATTGTTCTTCAGCAAGTTCACAGCAGTGCGTCCGGGTTTTTGCTAGGCGACTGTCCCGGTGCTTCCGCCAGTGTTCGCTTGTCCCTACCTTCCATATGTACACTGTCGTACCCAAGTTTGCGGGGCTTTGACTCTACAGGGTCAGTGGCGTGCATGGTGGTCAGGGTCAGTCCCTGGGATACCTGCTTGACGCTGGCCCCATTCGGCCGGTACTCCTGGGATCCTGGTTCGGGCTCACTGTGCCCTGGTGGTGCTGGTTAGCGCACATTCAACACACAGCCATTCAGGGGGGGGGGGGGGGTTGCTTGGGTGGGTTTGTTGCGCTGATGGTGCCCATGTGGGGCACTGGGTTTATGGAGTGGTGCAGTGTGAACACATGGTGCTGCAGGACAGTGTGGAGGCGTCGTCAGACATGCGTGACGCTGGCGATGTGTGCCTTGATGAGGTGTGGGAGGACGGCATGCTTTCGGTGTCTGCCTGGCTTGGTCCCTGCTCCCAGTCCATTTCAACCAGCTGCAGTTCTGCCAACAGATTTGCTGCTACACGTGGCGACATGGGTGATGGTGGTTGGGGGGTGTGAAATGTGGTTCTGCGTTCCAGCGCCTCCCACGGTGTGTGCATGCAGTGCACTGTGCTCGGTGTGGCCAATGAGGTGTGAGGGAGGCGGGCTCGGAGGTTGGAGAGTGGCGTGTAGGCGACGGTGTGTGGTGTGAATCTCTTCGGGTATTTGGGGTTCCTGGCCGGGGTGCAATCTTCAATGTCCTGTGACGGTGTCGGTCGGCGAGGGGTTCTGGGGGGGGGTGGGGGGGTGCTGTACTCTTCCGCTGTGTGCCGCAGTGGTGTGAGCTGCGACTCTGGGAGGGGGGGCTCGTCAAGCTCTGGGGCCTCTTCCTCCAGTAGGTCCGCTAAGGATTGTACATCATCATTGTCTGGTGGCTGTTGTTGCCCTGTTTGCGAGACGGAGACGTGTCCAAAAAGGAGGGGGGATTTTCGCCGACCGACATCCGCCAGATGATCCGCTCTGGTATTGCCTTTGATTCCTATGTGGGAGGGGATGTGCATCCAGTGGGTGGGGGAGTGTGCTGATTCAATTAGGTCCAGTACCTGGGTCCACAGGTCCACGTGGCTGACCGGGCCCGCGGATCCTGTCCACTTGTGCCTGCGCCACTTTTGGGCCTTGCCGTGGACACCGTCTACAACGAGTAAGGAGTCAGGGCAGATCAGGACAGGTTTGTCTGGTGACCGTGCTTGCAGCGCGCGCAGGGCTGCCCTCAGTTCCCCTCTGTTGTTGGTTTGGGGTTCACTCACTGGAATTGGTTCGGCTGTATCCCTGGAATCCCCAAAGGAGACGCCATACCCTCCCACTCGTCCTACTACCTCATGGTCCTCCGATGATCCGTCGGGATATATGACTTCCCACCCTGCTTCGACATACCGCTGGATTATTTGTTCATAGTACTCACAGAGTTCTTGTTTGTGTGTTTCTTTTCTCCGTTTCTTGCGTGCCGGGGCTACCAGTGTGGGGGGGGGGAGGGAGGAGTTGTGTGCTGTGTGGACCCTCGGGTGCTGGATCGTGAGCGTGTTCGGATCACTCAGAGAATCGAGTGCCTGCAAGAACAACTGTGTTTCTGATTTGGGGAAGGAGGGGAAGGGGTGGTCCACCCAATCGCTGAGGTTGGCTCTCCACTGTTTCAGAAACTGTTGCCACGGGGGTTGGAAGGTTGGGTGATGAAATTTGCATCTGCTGCGGACCATCCAGTTTGCCCTGACCGCAGACCAGTAGAGCAGCCCT
The DNA here is from genome assembly GCA_964036045.1 of Eutreptiella sp. 'Long Island Sound 2002'. Taxonomy (NCBI): domain Eukaryota; phylum Euglenozoa; class Euglenophyceae; order Eutreptiales; family Eutreptiaceae; genus Eutreptiella; species Eutreptiella sp. 'Long Island Sound 2002'. Next base: position 129,992,299 of record OZ038383.1, read on the forward strand.
AGGGGGGATGAGACAGAGAGTGCAGGTTGATCCCATAAGATTGCTTCTGGGTCTGCTGTGGAGCCGTCCGCTAGCGCTGCAGGTCCCACACATTGTTGGGCAATGAAAAATGCAGGTTGCAGAAATTTACAGTGCAGGGTGGCATGCTTGATTGTTTCTTGAACCCCTGGGTGTAGTGGGCATGCAGTGCCATTTGGCTGCCAACTGGCCAGCCTGGTGCCCACCGTGAGTTTGTGCCAGAGCGCTAGTTGGATGAACTGGGTGTCTCTGGGAGGGAGACGCAACTTCGCCCATGCTTGCCAGGTTTCCGCCGTCTGTCTGGGCGGTTCAGGGGTCAAGGACATTAGGTAATGCAACATGTGCCGTTTGTTCCATTCTGACCAAAACATGGGGCTTGCTTCCTTTAATTTCGTGTGGGGCGCTGCTGCTTGGATTTCTGTTATGCACGCTTTGTAAACCGGCGCCCAAGTGGGGGGCAGGAGGGCAGAATACTCTGGGATTTCAAGTTGTTGTCCCAGGGTGGTGACACCTTTGCGTAGCAGGGAAGGGGAGTAGTAGGAGTTGGCTTTGGTGTCGCGGAATAATGCTGAGTGCCATGCAGGCAATTTGACATACTGATCCAGAGTCGGGACTGGTACTGGTGCATGTTTGCGCAGGAGGGAAAATGCCTTGCACGAGGTGCCCAGAAAGGGATAAGTCTTCCACGGTATCGGCCCCAGCTGGAGCCAGGGCAGGTGTTGGAGGTTAAGTGAGATCCCCATTTGGCTGGTCCACTGTAAAAAATGGTTTCTAGACAGCTCCGGGACACTCAGAATTTCAGAGATTGCTTGAAAGAAAGGGGTGGCATGCTGCCACAGCAGATATATATGCGGTTGGGGCAGAAGTGCTCCCCCTTTGTTTCGGGGCAGCTGTAGTATGGGCAATGTGAGTCCCCAGCTGCTGATGTTGAGTGCCTGTTTGTAGATGCTGCTCAGCTGGGCAATAACTGAGGTGGTGGGGAAGTATGCGCGCGCCGGGTAGATCAATAGAGGGAGCACCCACTCTTGGAGCAGGGCTACCCTCTCGTCCAGCGTGAGGGGTAGGGCCTTCATAAACTGTGCTCGCTTGAGTGCGCGTGCAAGCAGGGGGGCGTAGGCTTCCTCCGGTGTGACATGCCCAATCAAATTGCCCAGGTATTCCGGGGGGGGGGGGGGGTCTTCCAAGGGATTGGTACACAACCTTATGCAGTTTGTCACCCTGGGCAGCTCAAAAATCGAAGTTTTCGAAATTGTTTTTTTGATACCGTGATCACCTAAAATGATCATCCAAGGTATGTAAAGCATGTTTTAGCCGGTATTTATGTAGTTTCCACCCTATTTTGGGTGTGTGTGGCTTGGGGTAGAATCTCTGCGAGGTGGACTTGCCGAAGGCAATAGAATTTGGATTGTACACTGTACAACTGTACAAAGCAAAATGATTGATGTAACCCCCCCCCTCCTGTATGAGCTACGCATAAGTCCCAAATTAATACGGTCCCTACGCCTACGTAGCTTGGACAAGGCCGTAGACCCCGAGGTTCAAAAAGAGAAGATTGCATGGTGAGCTGGTGCAAGAAAGGGGGATATAATGCATAAATATCCCCAAAATCAGAGCTATGTGGGTTCAAGTGGGGAAACACTCACAACAGATGTGTCCACGACCCTATGTAGCTGGCAAATTTTGTCACCAAACCCATGTCTTATGTGGCCGCGCTACATTTGTACCGAATCAAATTAGGTACCAAATTAATACAGTCCCTACACCCGCTGTAGCTTGGACAAGGGTGTAGCTTATGCAAAGGGGGGCGCAAGCAGGTCTCAAAGCGCTCTACACATGCACGTCCTGGTATGCATATGCAGCAATGTTCAATATGCAAAGGGGGGGGGGGTACAACATATAGATATCCGAGGGGCGGCGTCCTCACCATCCAGGGAAGCATGCGGTTCATCAAGTTCCTGGGGTGTGCCCTGGCCATCACGTTCAGGTTTGGAGGACGTTCAGAGGGATGGGGATGGGCTCCGAATGTGCAACTCGAGGCGGTGCAGTGCAGCAGCATCATGAATCACTGCCTTCCCATTCACCTCATAAGGTATGCATAGGTAATCACCGGGGCGTTGCGAGGGACCCAGAATAGTAGCGGGAACCCCCTCAGTGGCAGTACTGCGGTTGTAGAAGACCGGGGTACCCGCTTGACCCCAAGACAAAGATATTGTGCTGCTGAGCTATCGACCAAGGCCAAAGGCCGAGTAAAGTCCTAGACGCTGCGCGACGGGTTAAGTGAGGGTGTTATGGGTTAGGGAATGGCTGCCCCCCCCGCCCCCCCGCCCCCAGCCCACCCCTGGTGTCGCGGCATTGCTGCTCCCGGCACCACGAGGGGCACCCTCGATTGGTGCCAGCGGCAGGCGGTGCGCGGCAGCGCACGCTATTTGGGATGGGAGGCCTGTGCATGCCCTGCCCCCCCCCGGGGAGGAGCGGCGGCGACGACAATGGGCAGGGGGGGGGGGGGGGCTTGCAGGGGTCGGCTGCCGCGCCGGCGCGAGCCCGCAACGGGGCCATGGGAGGGCAGAGGGGGCGGACACCTGACCCTGGAAGCCCAGTCCTTCCGTCGCGCTGCTATCGACCAAGGGATAGCATGTACAATGCAGTCCTCAAGACATGCAGAGTGAAATGGGGCACCAGCTCAGCAACACGGCGCCTCACTGGGCAACAACAAGGCAAAATAATGGTGCCCGGTGCGTGAACGTGTCGCTCCCCCTTTGTAACATAGGCCAGGCATCCGCAAATCTCTCGTGGGCATCTGGATGATCCCAGCACAAAGCAAAAGCAGCACAGCTTCCAACAACGAACATGGGACTTTCCACAGGCATGACTGTTTCTCAGTCTGAAACATGGCACAAGGAGGCCAAAAAACACCCAAGATAACGGAGGGCAAGACAGCCTGACACCCCAGCCATCGTCCTCTAGCGGTGGGCAGCGTAGAGGCTCGCGGTCAGACCGCATCGAAACATCGTGCACAGGTACTGCGGCCGCATCAAATGAGCTTCCATATGCAATGACAATGGGACTTCCCGTGGGCAGAACCGTTTCTCCGCCGAAAATATGGCACAGGGAGGATGTGGCGTAAAGTGCTGGGGAGGTCTTAGCCAATTGCAGTGGGCCGGTCGCCAATTCAGTTCCAGTGACAATCGGCATCTAACTGCTGGCAGTTACTTGGTGAGCTGCCGGTCGGCCAGTATCTGCCGGGAGTCGACCGGTGATGGCTGGCGGTTAGCCAGTGACAGCGGCGCTTGTCCTACTCTGCACCCATTGTGCCTGATGACAAATCTGCTGGGGATCAGTTCAGTTGTGATATATACTTTCGTGTTTGCCAGGCAGCACCGGTTTGTGCAAGGCCCCTGCCAATCGGTAGCTGTGTGTGTGTGAGGTGGAGCTGTCTGGCGGTTGAATGGCACTCTCACTGTAACCGAGCGCTGGACTGCGCAGACAACGAATGGAAACAATTGTTGTTATTTTTTTCGGTTCAAACCACAATGAGCTGGCTCAGTCTGCACATTGTACCCCCCTTGCGCAAGCACGGCTGCGGTCCCCAAAAACCAGGCAAAACAGCAGTTCAACGCCCACCCCGCGCTTAGACAAGACCGTGCTTGCATGTGGCACACATGATGGCAAGCACACATGACTGCCCACATCAAGGAGAGCCCTCAGATGCAGATGGTGATAGACTGTGGAGGGAGAATATCAGGAACGGCGGAGAATCACATCAAAACAAACATCATCGGGTGGCAATGTGTGGCAAACTGTTTTTAAACCCCATGTTACGTCTAGGACCACAACAATAGCGGTCCCAAAAATTCCTAAAAACAGCGGTTCAACGCCCACCCCGTGCTTAGACAAGGCTGTGCTTGCGCAAGGGGGAGGGGGGGGTATGGCGCTTAAGAAAGCTTCTCAGAATCAAACTTCAGAGTTGTCCAATTCCACAATGGCCACGCAAAGAACTGTGGTAGCGGGTCTGACATGTGGTGAGGATTAGCTGGACCCGAGACCTTGCGACGCACCCTACAAATCCATGCCAGGAATCCAGCAAACTTGGCCGTCAATGTGCCGTGATTTAGTCCCTCACAGGCTCAGTGCGAAACTTCTTGGTCCTGGTCTACCTCACTTGGAATGCTCAAGCGTGTTCGCCCTTCTGTACAGGAATGTTTTGAGGAGCACCCTTCGGTGGTGGCTTGGCCTTTTGGGTAGGAGGCTTTGCAGAAACTGGGGCCAGAAAGGCTTTGGGGGGGCTAATGTACATGAAACAAAACCTCCTGCGGTGGCGACGATCCATGATCCAAGCCCGTAAACGGACCTCGATCTGCTTGTACTTGGTTTCCCCTTCCCCTTGTGCCTGGTCCCGCCAAAAATTGATGCGACGATATCCATCGCCGAGCTCAGAGTATCCGATGACCCTCGCCAGAGCGGGCTCCTTTGTTGAGCGGATGAGAATCACATCTGTTCCAGGTGGAACAAGGTTGTGCTATGTGTAAATATGCAACTGAAAATGTCCTGTCACAATATGTAAACCCGCCTAATGGCGCCTTGCTGGGCAGATTGAACTACCTGTGCCGCGGCTCCATCGCCCTGAGACCTGTCGTGCCGTTGAGAATGCCATAGTGATTGAGGAGGGGGCACAGCACTGTGGGATGGTGAACCCGTCCTCAGGCTTTGCAAAGGGGGAATCTTTGCACTGCGCGCACACGTCGCGCGCACTGGGCACCACTTTTAGACTAGATTCCCCCCGGAAGAGCCCCCATACCGACCCCTTCCAAACACCCTCAAAGTTAGGCCACCCCAGCTGCCCTAGCTCAAGACGGTTGTGTACTACCTTCCCTTCCCATAAGACGCCATGAAATAGTGTCCCTTGGATCTTTGAAGCCCTTTAGGATCCCAAAGAAGAACATCCGCCAATGTCGCGAGGGCCAAAGGAAAACATTTCTACCCATCGAATCTCGGCAACAACACGATTCAAGTAAGACTACACACAATGCACATTTGCCCACCATGCATCCTCGGATTCTCCGACTGCTCTTTGTCTAATGGTTGATCTTCATTTGCATGCTTGTCATCTGCATGTTGATCTTGACCTTGACACTTGAATCCAATGCAGGACGTGAATCAACAGAGGCTGATGCAGAGTGCCCACATTGAGGGCTGCTATGGTGGGGAGAAATTAACCTAGGAAGTAGAACATGTAGCGAGTGAAAATAGGTGGAAATGGAAAAAGTGAAAACCCAAAAATGCCATTTCCAATGCAACAGAAGCACCAAAATACTTGTTATCAAACAACAATGATGCCCCTAGTACCACAAAGTGTGGGTTTTTAGTATGGTAAAATGCCCCAATAGTTGCACTGCGCGCACATTGCGCTGAAGTCCCCCCAGAGTTGCACAGTCTGATGCGGGAGAGTTCGATGGTATCATTGGCACCCCGGCCTGGGAACACCTAGTGGAGATGGGATATTCTCCGCGTTCGTTGTCAGAGGGATACGGGCTGTTGCTGCTATGGCCCCCCCTTGAAATCTGCCAGCTAATGTTGCGACCGTTCCCTAGGGCGGGGGGAGGGGGGGGGGGTTGCACCACACAATGGTAGCACCAAGAATGCAACAGTTCCAGTATCACCCAAAGAAAAATTTTCTTCGGCGCCTAGTATTTCCTGTGCTTTTGGGGGAAAGTGACGGTTCCCCCGTTGCAAGGGGGGGGGGAGATTTCAAAGGGGGGGGGGGGTAGCTGTACTACAAAGAGTCAATTTTTCGAGCGGATGTGGGAGCGTGTGCAGCTGCAGCAGTCAAAGGTTAGGGTAAAGCAACAGGCAAACACGAGGCATCAAATTCATAATATAGTGCGCCAGCTGTGGGAGCGGCAGCCACGTGGCGGCAGCACATGACGTGAGTGAGGGACACACACACACACACAGAGACATACAGGCAAAGGGGATGTCGGAGGCACTGCGGGACTTTTGGCCTTGAACTGCCATCTGGATTGGTTTGTGTTACTTTCTTCAAACGGCAATGCAAGTACACAGTGACCAATGATGCACGATAACGGTGTGCCCTTTGGAGTTGTAGTTGCTCTGCGACTTGTTGGCCCAAAAGTTTCAAATGGGCCGCATATCCTCCATATCCATGTGCAAACTGTCTCTGGTAGTCATCATGGCATTTGAAGCGTCTGCTTCAGTGTGAAAAATGCTTTGTCTTGCAGAGCCATGTCTTTGTATCAAACCATGGACTTCCCCCCACCCAATTGGAGGCGCATCCAGGCGATGAAAAATTGGCGCCACCAGGATGGTGGAGGGTGTCTCTTGGGAGGCCTAAGTCAAGGACCCTCAGCTGCTGAAGACAACAGAGGGTGCAGACCAAGAAAGGCGGGTGAGCAAAGCTGTTGCAAAAGCAAACCCCAAAGCCAGCATGCCGGTGATGCCCGTGGGCAATTAGAAGCCCAACCCCCCGTGATTGATGCAGCAAACAAAGTTGTGCCGTTGTGTTTAAATGTTCGGTGGTAGCGTCTGACACTGTCCACCCACTCCATCCAGGTCTGTCATTGATCACTGATACATACACAAACACTGCGGAGGCCCAGCACAAGCAGCTGAACACTATTTATCAAAAGCAAGTGGTATGGGGTCGGCGCTCGTCAGTAGACTGTTCCGGGAATACGTACAGAAGAGGTTCACGCGTGCGGGCCAATGGAAAGGCCGACTGGCGACAACAATCATCAAAATGTGAAGAGGGAAGAAGAGGATGTGTTGTGCTGTGCTGTGTTGTGTTGTGGTGTGGTGTGGTGTGGTGTGGTGTGGTGTGGTGTGGTGTGGTGTGGTGTGGTGTGGTGTGGTGTGCTGTGCTGTGCTGTGCTGTGTTGTGCTGTGTTGTGTTGTGTTGTGGTGTGGTGTGTTGTGGTGTGGTGTGGTGTGGTGTGGTGTGGTGTGGTGTGGTGTGTTGTGCTGTGCTGTGCTGTCCTGTGCTGTGGTGTGTTGGGTTGGGTTGGGTTGGGTTTGGTTGGGTTGCGTTGCGTTGCGCTGCGCTGCGCTGCGCTGCGTTGCGGTGTGGTGTGTTGTGTTGTGTTGTGGTGTGTTGTGTTGTGTGGTGTTGTGCTGTGCTGTGTTGTGTTCTGTTGTGTTCTGTTGTGTTAGGTTGTGTTGTGTTGTGTTGTGCCGAATGCGCTGTTACCAGAAGGCAATGGCCGGGATGTCTACCAACGGGTACAGGTAAACGGGCGGGGCTGTGTGTGTGGCGTGCACGCTGTGTGGAAGTGTGTTGTTGCATAGCCGGACAAGTGCACTCCCGCACTTGGCCGACACTGCTCTGCCGAGGCCCGTGCGCAGTCACACAGGGTGTCATTGGTCCACTGCACCCTGCGTGCAACTCCTGCAATACACCGCCGCACTGCCTGGGGGCAGTGGGCAGTGGAACTCCTGCAATGCACTGCCTCACTGCCCTGGGGCAGTGGGCAGTGGAACTCCTGCAACACACTGCCGCACTGCCTGGGGGCAGTGGGCAGTGGACCTCCTGCAATACACTGCCGCACTGCCTGGGGGCAGTGGGCAGTGGAACTCCTGCAATGCACTGCCTCACTGCCCTCGGGCGGGCAGTAGGCAGTGCAACTACTGCAATGCACTACCTCACCGCCTGGGGGCAGTGGGCAGTAGAACTCCTGCAATGCACTGCCTCACTGCCTGGGGGCAGTGGGCAGTGGAACTCTTGCCATACACTGCCTCACTGCCTGGAGGCAGTGGGCAGTGGAACTCCTGCAATGCACTACCTAACTGCCTGGGGGCAGTGGGCAGTGGAACCCCTGCAATGCACTGCCCCACTGCCTGGGGGCAGTGGGCAGTGGACCTCCTGCAATACACTGCCGCACTGCCTGGGGGCAGTGGGCAGTGCAACTCCTGCAATGCACTGCCTCACTGCCTGGGGGCAGTGGGCAGTGGAACCCCTGCAACGCACTGCCTCACTGCCTGGGGGCAGTGGGCAGAGGACCCCCTGCAATTCACTGCCTCACTGCCTGGGGGCAGTGGGCAGTGCAACTCCTGCAATGCACTGCCTCACTGCCTGGGGACAGTGGGCAGTGCAAGTCCTGCAATGCACTGCCTCACTGCGTGGGGGCAGTGGGCAGTGCAACTCTTGCAATGCACTGCCTCACTGCCCTGGGGCAGTGGGCAGTGCAGCTCCTGCTATACACTGCCTCACTGCCTGGGGGCAGTGGGCAGTGGAACTCTTGCAATGCAATGCCTCACTGCCTGGGGGCAGTGGGCAGTGAAACTGCTGCAATACACTGCCGCACTGCCTGGGGGCAGTGGGCAGTGGAACTCCTGCATTACTCTGCCCCACTGCCTGGGGGCAGTGGGCAGTGCAACTCCTGCAATACACTGCCGCACTGCCTGGGGGCAGTGGGCAGTGCAACTCCTGCAATGCACTGCCTCACTGCCTGGGGGCAGTGGGCAGTGCAACTCCTGCAATGCACTGCCTCACTGCCCGGGGGCAGTGGGCAGTGCAACTCCTGCAATACACTGCCTCACTGCCCTGGGGGCAGTGGGCAGTGCAACTCCTGCAATGCACTGCCTCACTGCCTGGGGGCAGTGGGCAGTGCAACTCCTGCAATGCACTGCCTCACTGCCTGGGGGCAGTGGGCAGTGGAACTCCTGCAATTCACTGCCTCACTGCTTGGAGGCAGTGGGCAGTGCAACTCCTGCAATGCACTGCCTCACTGCGTGGGCGCAGTGGGCAGTGCAACTCCTGCATTACACTGCCGCACTGCCCGGGGCACTGGGCAGTCGAACCCCCGCAATGCACTGCCTCACTGCCTGGGGGCAGTGGGCAGTGCAACTCCTGCCACGCACTGCCGCACTGCCTGGGGGCAGTGGGCAGTGCAACTCTTCAAACGCACTGCCTCACTGCCTGGGGGCAGTGGGCAGTGGAACCCCTGCAATTCACTGCCTCACTGCCTGGGGGCAGTGGGCAGTGCAACTCCTGCAATGCACTGCCTCACTGCCCGGGGCAGTGGGCAGTGGACCTCCTGCAATGCACTGCCTCACTGCCTGGGGGCAGTGGGCAGTGCAACTCCTGCAATACACTGCCCCACTGCCTGGGGGCAGTGGGCAGTGGAACTCCTGCAATGCACTGCCTCACTGCCTGGGGGCAGTGGGCAGTGCAACTCCTGCAACACACTGCCGCACTGCCTGGGGGCAGTGGGCAGTGCAACTCCTGCAATACACTGCCCCACTGCCTGGGGGCAGTGGGCAGTGCAACTCCTGCAAAGCACTGCCTCACTGCATGGGGGCAGCGGGCAGCGCAACTCCTGCAATGCGCTGCCTCACTGCCCTAGGGCAGTGGGCAGTGGAACTCCTGCAATACACTGCCGCACTGCCTGGGGGCAGTGAGCAGTGCAACTCCTGCAATACACTGCCGCACTGCCTGGGGGCAGTGGGCAGTGGAACTCCTGCAATGCACTGCCTCACTGCCTAGGGGCAGTGGGCAGTGCAACTCCTGCAACGCACTGCCTCACTGCCTGGGGGCAGTGGGCAGTGGAACTCCTGCAATACACTGCCTCACTGCCTGGGGGCAGTGGGCAGTGGACCTCCTGCAACGCACTGCCTCACTGCCTGGGGGCAGTGGGCAGTGGAACTCCTGCAATGCACTGCCTCACTGCCTGGGGGCAGTGGGCAGTGCAACTCCTGCAATGCACTGCCTCACTGCCTGGGAACAGTGGGCAGTGGAACTCCTGCAATGCACTGCCTCACTGCCCGGGGGCAGTGAGCAGTGCAACTCCTGCAACACACTGCCTCACTGCCTGGGGGCAGTGGGCAGTGCAACTCCTGCAATGCACTGCCTCACTGCCTAGGGGCAGTGGGCAGTGGAACTCCTGCAACGCACTGCCTCACTACCCGGGGGCAGTGGGCAGTCGAACCCCTGCAATGCACTGCCTCACTGCCCTGGGGGCAGTGGGCAGTGGAACTCCTGCAATGCACTGCCTCACTGCCTGGGGGCAGTGGGCAGTGCAACTCCTGCAATGCACTGCCGCACTGCCTCGGGGTAGTGGGCAGTGCAACTCCTGCAACGCACTGCCTCACTGCCTGGGGGCAGTGGGCAGTGGACCTCCTGCAATACACTGCCGCACTGCCTGGGGGCAGTGGGCAGTGGAACCCCTGCAATGCACTGCCTCCATGCCTTGGGGGCAGTGGGCAGTGGAACCCCTGCAATGCGCTGCCTCACTGCCTGGGGGCAGTGGGCAGTGCAACTCCTGCAATACACTGCCGCACTGCCTGGGGGCAGTAGGCAGTGCAACTACTGCAATGCACTGCCTCACTGCCTGGGGGCAGTGGGCAGTGGAACTCCTGCAATGCACTGCCTCACTGCCTGGGGGCAGTGGGCAGTGAAACTCCTGCAATACAGTGCCTCACTGCGCGGGAGCAGCGGGAAGTGCAACTCCTGCAATGCACTGCGTCACTGCCTGGGGGCAGTGGGCAGTGGAACTTCTGCAATGCACTACCTCACTGCCTGGGGGCAGTGGGCAGTGCAACTCCTGCAATACACTGCCGCACTGCCTGGGGGCAGTGGGCAGTGGAACCCCTGCAATGCACTGCCTCACTGCCTGGGGGCAGTGGGCAGTGGACCTCCTGCAATGCACTGCCTCACTGCCTGGGAGCAGTGGGCAGTGGAACTCCTGCAATGCACTGCCTCACTGCCCGGGGGCAGTGGACAGTGCAACTCCCGCAATGCACTGCCTCACTGCCCGGGAGCAGCGGGCAGTGCAACTCCTGCAATGCACTGCCTCACTGCCCTCAGGCAGTAGGCAGTGGAACCCCTGCTATACACTGCCTCACTGCCTGGGGGCAGCGGACAGTGCAACTCCTGCAATGCACTGCCTCACTGCCTGGGGGCAGTGGGCAGTGGAACTCCTGCAATGCACTACCTCACTGCCTGGGGGCAGTGGGCAGTGGAACTCCTGCAATGCACTGCCTCACTGCCTGGGGGCAGTGGGCAGGAAAACTCCTGCAATGCACTGCCTCACTGCCCTGGGGGCAGTGGGCAGTGGACCTCCTGCAATGCACTGCCTCACTGCCCGGGAGCAGCGGGCAGTGCAACTCCTGCAATGCACTGCTCGACTGCCATCGGGCAGTAGGCAGTGCAGCTCCTGCAGGGCACTGCCTCACTGCCTGGGGGCAGTGGGCAGTGGAACTCCTGCAATGCACTACCTCACTGCCTGGGGGCAGTGGGCAGTGGAACTCCTGCAATGCACTGCCCCACTGCCTGGGGGCAGTGGGCAGTGAAACTCCTGCAATGCACTGCCTCACTGCCTGGGGACAGTGGGCAGTGGAACTCCTGCAATGCACTGCCTCACTGCCCTGGGGCAGTGGGCAGTGAAAGTCCTGCAATGCACTGCCTCACTGCCTGGGGGCAGTGGGCAGTGGAACTCCTGCAATGCACTACCTCACTGCCTGGGCGCAGTGGGCAGTGGAACTCCTGCAATGCACTGCCTCACTGCCCTGGGCAAGTGGGCAGTGCAACTCCTGCAATGCACTGCCTCACTGCCTGGGGGCAGTGGGCAGTGGAACCCCTGCAATACACTGCCTCACTGCCTGGGGGCAGTGGGCAGTGGAACCCCTGCAATGCACTGCCTCCATGCCTTGGGGGCAGTGGGCAGTGGACCTCCTGCAATGCACTGCCTCACTGCCTGGGGGCAGTGGGCAGTGCAACTCCTGCAATACACTGCCGCACTGCCTGGGGGCAGTGGGCAGTGGAACTCCTGCAATGCACTGCCCCACTGCCCTCGGGCAGTAGGCAGTGCAACTACTGCAATGCACTGCCTCACTGCCTGGGGGCAGTGGGCAGTGGAACTCCTGCAATGCACTGCCCCACTGCCTGGAGGCAGTCGGCAGTGAAACTCCTGCAATGCACTGCCTCACTGCCCGGGAGCAGCGGGCAGTGCAACTCCTGCAATGCACTGCCTCACTGCCTGGGGGCAGTGGGCAGTGCAACTCCTGCAGGGCACTGCCTCACTGCCTGGGGGCAGTGGGCAGTGGAACTCCTGCAATGCACTACCTCACTGCCTGGGGGCAGTGGGCAGTGGAACTCCTGCAATGCACTGCCCCACTGCTTGGGGGCAGTGGGCAGTGAAACTCCTGCAATGCACTGCCTCACTGCCTGGGGGCAGTGGGCAGTGGAAATCCTGCAATGCACTACCTCACTGCCTGGGGGCAGTGGGCAGTGGAACTCCTGCAATGCACTGCCTCACTGCCTGGGGGCAGTGGGCAGTGAAACTCCTGCAATGCACTGCCTCACTGCCCTGGGGGCAGTGGGCAGTGGAACTCCTGCAATACACTGCCTCACTGCCCGGGAGCAGCGGGCAGTGGAACTCCTGCAATGCACTACCTCACTGCCTGGGGGCAGTGGGCAGTGCAACTCCTGCAATGCACTGCCTCACTGCTTTGGGGGCAGTGGGCAGTGCAACTCCTGCAATGCACTGCGTCACTGCCTGGGGGCAGTGGGCAGTGCAACTCCTGCAATGCTCTGCCCCACTGCCTAGGGGCAGTGGACAGTGCAACTCCTGCAATGCTCTGCCTCACTGCCCTGGGGGCAGTGGGCAGTGGACCTCCTGCAATGCACTGCCTCACTGCCTGGGGGCAGTGGGCAGTGGAACTCCTGCAATGCACTGCCTCACTGCCCGGGGGTAGTGGACAGTGCAACTCCCGCAATGCACTGCCTCACTGCCCTCGGGCAGTAGGCAGTGGAACCCCTGCTATACACTGCCTCACTGCCTGGGGGCAGCGGACAGTGCAACTCCTGCAATGCACTGCCTCACTGCCTGGGGGCAGTGGGCAGTGGAACTCCTGCAATGCACTACCTCACTGCCTGGGGGCAGTGGGCAGTGCAACTCCTGCAATGCACTGCTCCACTGCCCTCGGGCAGTAGGCAGTGCAACTCCTGCAATGCACTGCCTCACTGCCTGGGGGCAGCGGACAGTGCAACTCCTGCAATGCACTGCCTCACTGCCTGGGGGCAGTGGGCAGTGGAACTCCTGCAATGCACTACCTCACTGCCTGGGGGCAGTGGGCAGTGGAACTCCTGCCATGCACTGCCCCACTGCATGGGGTCAGTGGGCAGTGGAACTCCTGCAATGCACTACCTCACTGCCTGGGGGCAGTGGGCAGTGGAACTCCTGCCATGCACTGCCCCACTGCATGGGGTCAGTGGGCAGTGCAACTCCTGCAATGCACTGCCTCACTGCCCTGGGGCAGTGGGCAGTGAAACTCCTGCAATGCACTGCCTCACTGCCTGGGGGCAGTGGGCAGTGGAACTCCTGCAATGCACTGCCTCACTGCCTGGGGGCAGTGGGCAGTGGAACTCCTGCAATGCACTGCCTCACTGCCTGGGGGCAGTGGGCAGTGCAACTCCTGCAATACACTGCCTCACTGCCCTGTGTTGTGTTGTGTTGTGTTGTGTTGTGTTGTGTTGTGTTGTGTTGTGTTGTGTTGTGTTGTGTTGTGTTGTTTTGTGTTGTGTTGTGTTGTGTTGTGTTGTGTTGTGTTGTGTTGCGTTGCCTTGTGCTGTGTTGTGTTGTGTTGTGTGGTGTGTTGTGTGGTGCGTGTGTCCAAATCCGGAACAACACTGCTCGAGGTAAGGGTGAGGTCAGGTGGGGCTGCTGACAAAGGCTGGAGGTGCTGGAGGCGTCACACGTGACCATCCTCAGCCTAGCGCCAGCCGCAGGTCCGTGCGGCAGTTGGGGCAGCGGGTGCTGGACCTGCAGTGCTCCTCAAGGCACTCCGCATGGAACACGTGCCCGCAGTGCAGCTTCCGACACGGCGCCCCTGCTTCGAATTCACTGAGGCACACGGAGCACGTGTCCTCGGCCCCCGCGGCCGAAGGATCGTGCGCCTGCCGCACGGTGAGCACGTCCAGCACCTGCGGCGGCAGCTGCAGCACCACCGACCCCACCGACTCCGTCAGCGCCTGCAAATCCTCGTACGACATATCGTCGGTGTACGGCGCCCGGGCGCGCAGGCACTGCACACACTTGCAGCGGTTGTCCGTGCAAAACGCGCAAACGCACGTGGCCGCGGCAGGGGCTGCAGGGGCGGTCGGCTGTGCACAGTTGGCGGTGGCGTGGGCCGTGGCCTTTTGCCTCTTTTTGGACCGCGTCGAGCGGCCCCGTGTGCCGACTGGTGGCGGGTTGGCGAGCGCAGAGGCTGGGGCTGCAGGGGCAGGGGCAGCCGATTGCGCGGGGCTGGAGGGTGCTGCGGCCGGGGCGGCATCGCGCGTGGGTGCCTTGCTGCTCGTGCCGCTGCGGTGTCCGCGCTGTTGCTTCCATTCTGCGGATTTCGGTTTGCTGTCCCTCTTCTTCTTCATTTTCCATTGCTTCAGTTTGGGGCTGTCCGGTGCCAGTAACGACCGTCTCAATCTTGACTTAGCCATGGCAAAACACTGAAAAAAAGTAGACACTCAGAAAGTGACGCGAGTGAGGGACCTGCAGGGACGCACCCACCCACACACACACACACAGGTGAAGGGGATGGGGCAGGCACTGCGGGACTTTGGGGGCCGGGGAAGGGGTGATGACGCACCCACCCACACACACACACACACTTAATGAGAGAAACCAACGAACCAAGGGCCAATGTGGACGGGCACAGGCAGGCAGACACAAGGCTCTGGCTTCAGAAACACCTCATCAGGCCAACAAAACAGGAAGAGTCATGTGGCTAGGCGCCTTTCTGTAGCGAGGTCGGGGAAAAAGGGAGCAATCAAGCATTTCCTTGAACCTGTGTCACTACTCCCTGCGGCTGCCACACACACACACACACACAGGTGAAGGGGATGGGGCAGGCACTGCGGGACTTTGGGGGCCGGGGAAGGGGTGATGCGGGGAGGGTCAGTCACGGAGGAAGAGTGCTGGAGGCTCCTTCGATCGTTACCTGTACCACCGAAAGTGGCTGCTGCACTGCCACTGTGAATGAAATGTGTGCCCAGGAACAGTCGGACAGAGCGTGAGCATCAACACCATCCAAGGACAATCACGATTGCAAACACATCAGAAGCAGGACTGATAACAAAGCACCAGAATGCAAGGAGCAAGCAAAGTGCTTGCGCTGGCACTACAAACATCATCGCAAACATCACAACATCTCAAGAATCGACCATAAACATTCACCAACCATTGAGTCAATTAGTCAACTACAAACACAGAGTGACAAAGGGCAGACAGCCTTGAAAAGTTGAAAGGGGTTTCGTCGGTGGGGAGAGATGGTACCCTGGCGCAGGTGTATCGGGCGTTCCCGCAGGTGTTCGTGCGGCGGTTGCAAGAGATCATGGAACTGTTTCTGCGGGAGGAAGGGGTGCCAGATTCTTGAACTGTTCCCAAGGGGGGGATACCCCTTGGGTTTCGACGCAGACCCCCCGCTCCCAATAACTGTTGGCCGGAGGCCCCCGGGGGGGGGGGGGGGGGGAGGGGGGTGTCCAGGAGGGGTGATGTGGGGGGGGGGAGGATCCGGGAGGGGCGATGGGGAGAGGGGTTTGGGAGGAGCGACGGGGGGGGGGGGGTTGCACAAGGCCTCGGTATCTGATTGTTTGCCTTCGGCGGTGCCTAGTGGCCTCTCGCGACTGCTCATTCTGACCCTCTGTGGGCCCGAACGTGTTTTGGTTGTGTCAATGGAGCCCTCGATGACTTGTCCTGTTTGACTACTCCAGGGGTCAGCTGTCCCGGAGACCGGCTGTTGTCCGTGCCGTTGGGGGGGGGGGGGGGGCAAGAGGGATTTTTTTTGGGGGGGGGGGCTTACATGCCCCCAAAGCCATGTGTTGGTTAATCACAGGCACCTCTAACCTCCCCTTACCCTTAACCATACCATCACTGTAAACTTAACCCTAACCTTTGCAGCTAGCTGGTTCGGCCACACCAGCCATATTGATTAGGCTGAACAAGACCTTCACAACTTTGTTCATGGCTGCCTTTTGCCACATTGTTGCTCTCCAATTTTGGACCCCAATACTAACTCTAACCCTAGCCTAGGTTTAGGGCTAGGAACAGAGTTTGGGCTAGAGTTAGGATTAGGGATAGGGTCACCGAGCTGGTGGAACCAGTCTTGGTTTTATAACCCTTTTTAGGGTCTAGGGTGGACCTACCAGGTTTAGCAGCAAGCAAGCAAGCAGCAAGCAGCAAGCAAGCAGCAAGCAAGCAGCAGCACGCGCGAAATGGGGAAAATCAAAACTCCGTCGTGGGGCTTCGAATTCAGGTGAATTTTTGGTGGATGATACCTATGGGTGTGAAGTACAATCACACAAAGTTTGAGCAAGAAACTCAACGGTGGCGGCCAGGAACGGGATTCGCAAGTGGCACACCTCAGTTTCAAAAGCTGCAATTTAGGGCCAAAAACAGCCATTTTGGGGCCAAAAAAGCCCCGGAACACATTCAAAACGGCCAAACGAAGGGAAACGGTGGGTACACTCCACGTGCGGCTTGACTTCCCCGTGTCAACGAGCTCTTTGCGGCCCTCTAACTCCATGATATGTCCCGGAAACGGCCCAAAAAGGCCCCCAGAAGCTCCAAATGCCGACAACCACAAACCAAGAATAGGCCATATCTTTGGCTACATGGCTCAAAATGCGATTCCGAGGGCACTTACTCCACCCGCAACCCCCCACTTTTTGTGGTTTCCACCCCTCAAAATTGCCCATACGGACGCCTAGACCCCAATACCTAGGCCCACTAGGCTGCGGCAAGTTGCAAGCTCAAGCCCAAACAGGTGGGTGCCCAAATGGGTCAACAGGGTCCAGTAGGGGCAAAAAGATGAATTTTCTCAAAAATGATCCTAGACCATGTGCGTCGCTAAAACAAGTGTTTTTGGACTTTTTTGAGCTTGTGCTGGCCCATTTTGGTCCTCCAAAAATCCCAAAAAGCCTTGAAAATGGGCTGTTTTGGGACCAAAAATGGGTCAAAAATGCGTCAAAAACGCATTTTTCCAAACCTCATCCTAGACCATTTGGGGTGCGCAAACGGGTGAAATGAGCCCAATTTGAGCCCATTTTGGGGCATTTTGGCCCCTCAGAAGTCCAAAAAGCCTTGAAAGTGGGCCTCGTGGTGATGGGGTTCACTTGCAAGCTGATTTCACTTTGTCAAGAGCCATCAATGCGTGAATCATTCTTGATGTCCCTCACCAGTGATAGTTGATGTTCCCTCCCCCACCAGCTCGGTCCCAATATTCAGTCTTGATTAGGGTTAGGGTTAGGGTCACCGAGCTGGTAGAACCAGTCTTGGTTTTATAACCCTTTTTAGTGTCTAGGGTGGACCTACCAGGTTTAGCAGCAAGCAAGCAAGCAGCAAGCAGCAGCACGCGCGAAATGGGTAAAAATCAGAACTCCGTCGTGGGGCTTCGAATTCAGGTGAATTTTTGGTGCATGATACCTATGGGTGTGAAGTACAATCACACAAAGTTTGAGCGAGAAACTCAACGGTGGCGGCCGGGAACGGGATTCGCAAGTGGCACACCTCAGTTTCAAAACCTGCAGTTTAGGGCCAAAAACAGCCATTTTTGGGCGAAAAAGGCCCTGGAACACATTCAAAACGGCCAAACCAAGGGAAACGGTGGGTACACTCCACGTGCGGCTTGACTTTCCCGTGTCAACGAGCTCTTTGCGGCCCTCTAACTCCATGATATGTCCCGCAAACGGCCCAAAAAGGCCCCCAGAAGCTCCAAATGCCGACAACCACAAACCAAGAAGAGGCCATATCTTGGGCTACATGGCTCAAAATGCGATTCCGAGGGCACCTACTCCACCCGCAACCCCCCACTTTTTGTGGTTTCCACCCCTCAAAATTGCCCATACGGACGCCTACACCCCATTACCTAGGCCCACTAGGCTGCAGCAACCTGCAAGCTCAAGCCCAAATAGCTGGGTGCCCAAATGGGTAAACACGGTCTAGTGGGGGCAAAAAGATGACTTTTCTCAAAAATGATCCTAGACCATGTGCGTCGCTAAAACACGTGTTTTTGGACTTTTTTGAGCTTGTGGTGGCCCATTTAGGTCCTCCGAAAATCCCAAAATGCCTTGAAAATGGGCTGTTTTGGGACCAAAAATGGGTCAAAAATGGGTCAAAAACGTGTTTGTCCAAACCTCATCCTAGACCATTTGGGGTGCACAAACGGGTGAAATGAGCCCATTTTGAGCCCATTTTGGGGCATTTTGGCCCCTCAGAAGTCCAAAAAAGCCTTGAAAGTGGGCTTTGTGGTGATGCGGTTCACTTGCAAGCTGATTTCACTTTGTCAAGAGCCATCAATGTGTGAATCATTCTTGATGTCCCTCACCAGTCATAGCTGATGTTCCCTCCCCCACCAGCTCGGTCCCAAGATTCAGTCTTGATTCGGGCTAGGGGTAAGCCCCCCCCCCCCGTCTAAGC
Source organism: Eutreptiella sp. 'Long Island Sound 2002' (assembly GCA_964036045.1). NCBI lineage: Eukaryota > Euglenozoa > Euglenophyceae > Eutreptiales > Eutreptiaceae > Eutreptiella > Eutreptiella sp. 'Long Island Sound 2002'. Next base: position 130,010,736 of record OZ038383.1, read on the forward strand.
TATGCAAAAGTACAGAATTACTACCGTCCCTACGCCTACTGTACCTTGGACAAGGCCGTAGCTTGCGCGCGACACATACAACTACTGGAACACACGTGCTGATGCAAGAAAGGGGAAGATAATGCACAAGTATCCCCAAAAGCAGAGCTCTGTGGGTTCAAGTGGGCAAACAATCACAACAAATGTGTCCCTCACTCCACGTATTTGGCAGACTTGTCACCAAAACCAGGTTCCGTGCCGCGTGCCCCCACCAAGACATTGTCTCGAAACTGTGCGAGGGACACTATGTTACCCCGTGGCGTTAACCAGAGGGGATGTCCGTCCCCATGGTGAAAGGTGTAGCTAGCCAATTCGGTGCATTGAATCGGTGCGCTTCTTGGCGCCCTGCATTGAACGCAAATTCGCACGCTGGGCGCCGAAGGGCCCACCCGTTGGGATCACGCCTGTGCGCAACCACGCCAGCCCCGCAGCGTGGGTATACGCGTCCGCCAACACCGAAAAATGCACGAGATTGTCGAGATCTTGGTGTTGCAAATGGAAAACGCGAGACGATGTCCCTACCCCTGCCCTGTCCAGCGACTTATAACCCGCCCCCTGTTCGGGGCAAAAGTTTTCCACTGTACGGGCCACTGTGCGGGGCGGACCTTTTTTGGTAAAAAACCGTCAGCAGGGCATTGCCTGGTGACCCCAATCACCAAAATATGTTCAGAATGTATACCACCAATAAGCCACATGTCACCAGAGACATGTCATACCCGAGTTGGTACATGCATGCGCTTACAGCTGGGGATTCCTGGGTTTTCAATACCCGCTTCAGGCACTCTTTTCTGGCGCTTTTTCTGGCGCTTCTTCTGGCGCTTTTTCAGCATTACAGGTGCACATGACATGCATTGAACACAGCCACAAACAACAACAAAAAAGCTGGGTACTTTTCTGGCGCTTTTTCTGGCGCTTCTGGCGCTTTCTCTGGCGCTTTTTCTGGCGCTTCTGGCGCTTTTTCTGGCGCTTTTTCAGCATTACAAGTGCACATGACATGCATTGAACACAATCACAAACAACAACAAAAAAGCTGGGTACCACAAATCTTTGAATCCAGCCACTCGCCGGCTGGGTAGTGTACCCTGAGGCACAAAGTGCAACACTACACAAACTACGTGTGGCACTAGTAGTGGCTGAACTTGTTGCAGTATCAGTAGCGTTAGTAGCAGCAGTACTGGTTGAAGTAGCGGACCGACTGGACGCTGACCCAAAAAAAGGGTTTGGGCGGGCTTGGCGGACACACAGTTCACAAATAACCCAATCTTCAGCACAATCAGAATGCTTCTGCCGAAGGGTACAACGATCCGACTCGGCCAAAGACAAAAAAGCAACAGTTTCAGCATTCTTGGAGTGGCATACATTACAAGGCATAGTCTGGTCAAGAGCATAGGGGAGGGCAGGAAAAAGAGACAAATGGGTGCCTAATATTGCCTATTTCTGTGCTATGGATCTGAGAACCCACTGTACGGGCCACTGTTCGGGGCTGTACGGGAAATACGGGATTCCCGTACGGGGGGCGGGTTGCTTATTGTCACGGTGAATGTTTCAGACCGACTCGTGTGCCTCCTACGCCACCTCTGTGACAACCATTGGACGGACTCGGACAAATCTGACATGACCGGCTAAGGGGTGATACCGTTGTATTGTCGTGAGCAATCACACTCGCCAGCGATGGTGCATCCCCACTACGACGGGCCGTGGACCCATGGCTGGAGGTCTGAAATTCGTAAAACCAAGAAAGATGCTATGATCTCCTGAACTAACAGCTTGAGCAACAATGGGAAGGCACGGGCCGTGGTGCACGGGAAAAAGCGCTGCACCTGTTAGTCAATTGTGGCTGCAATTGGTCGCCACAAGATGCATTGCTTAAGAAGGGACCTTACTGAGGAGGTACAGCAGAGGCAGTGTGCGGGAAGAGTTGATGGGCCACTGGTTCTATACAATGACGCGACCCAACGCTTGCATGATGCGGGGGCTTGTGTCAAGGGACCTGGAGCCCCCACCCTTTGCCCTGGCATGGACCTCTCACTGCACAAAGAATGACCCTGACACGTGACCCTGAACGCATCCATGGCCAAAACAAATCACTGTTGGTTCAACTGGGAGATGTGGCGAGAAGCATGGCTGCACCTGCGAGCTGGCGGCATTTGGTTAGGCGCCAATTAGAAGCCGACTGGCTGCCACTGTCTGAGACGAGCGCCTCGGGAGCAGAAGGGTGGCGTGCGGGCAATTGGGTTCAGTGGGACTGAACTGTCATCAACTGCAGAGTATGTACAACGCAAGATGCAGTACTGTTCAGGTGTCGGGCCAATGGTAAAATGCCCTGAGGGGTGGTCCTTAAGGGCGGTGCTGAAAAGAAAACAATTTGGTTCCTTAAGGACCGCCCCGATCAGAAGTGGCCGAAAAGTGGTACATTGGCTACAAAAGCCCATATCCTCAACACACGGGGCAACATTTGTCCAACTGGAGTGGTAGTGTGAGGTGGACTAAGCGAACCCTTCACCCCAAAAAAGGGGGGAGTTTCGGTTATATGAAAACCCCATGCAAAACCCCCAATGCTGTCGTTCTCCGCAGATGCCCCCCCCCCTGGTACTGTTACTGGCAAGCAGTACCGCAGTTGACTGTACTGTATCTCTCCCTCGTATATTACAGACGGTACCGTGGCAAAACTAAAGTTATTTGCATAATTTTAGTTTGTGTGTTTGCTACACTGACAGTTTCGGGCTGTGCTTGTGTGCTTTGTGGGCAGCAGGTGTTGGATGGCAGCTGACAGTCCCCGGTGCTGAGCGTTGAGCCCTTAGCAGCGACCAACTCAAATATGCCCTTCCTTTGCAATTGCCCCCCTCCCTCCCGCCCGTTTCGAACAGACAATCATGGCCCAGGCCACTAGCGTTGCCCCCCCACTTGCACATCACAACACACACAGGTATCATACTCCGTCAGACGAAACATCATACAATCCACAACAAACCCCTCATGTCATCAATGCTCAGCCCCTGGATTGGCATTGTATTGCAAAAGAAATTGCAACTGAATTATGTTGACTTCTTCTTCAATTCAAATCAAGTGTAGCAGTCTCCGGTAGACGCCTGTCTGCACGGAAGAGGCGGCAGAAACCCGAGGGTAATTGGATCAGGAGGGTCAGGAGCTGTCTGTGGTCTCACTCACTCATTTTAGTCACCCGGCCGGCCACGGCCAGGGGAAGGTTTCAAGCCGAAAAACACCCAAAATGGCAATAAATCGCGATTTACCGGGGCTACGTGCATTTTCAGCAAATTTTGCGAGAGACAAATCCGAAGACCGCGAAATTCCGCATCCGATAGTCGAAAGTGCTGCGCGTTTTGGAGCCCCTAAGCCGGGTTGTGGCGATTTTAGTCACCACTCACTCACTCACTCACTCACTCACTCATTCACACTCACGATCACTCTACATCTGTGGTAGGGCACGCACTCACCCACTCGCTCACTGCTTCGCACTTCCTCTGATTTGTCGCGTCAGCCACTGGAGCACAGACTGCGCCATCTCTGCCTCCGATCCGAACCAGAAGTGGTTGGCCCCAGGCACCACCACACACTCTGAGGGCCCTTCCAGGCCCTGGACGTCATGGTCCAGTTGCTCAGCACCCGCAAACTGATCTGAATCGCCAATTACAAAGAACTTCGGCTTCGATGCAATCCTTGCCACACCTTCCGACCAATGGCACCCAAGGAGGACCGACGCAAGGCGCCCCGCCGGATACGAGACGGCCGCATAGCCCGCCACCTTCGTGTGGATGCTGGCGGGATGGGCGCACACCGCTGACCCAAAGGAGTAGCCCACCAACCACAACTTGTGGATGCTACCGAGTGACGTCAGATAATCAATCGCGGCAAGAACATCGTTGCGTTCGTCGCGGCCCATCCACGTAGATGAACCCTTCGACTCGTTCACTCCTCGGAAATCAAACCGCAAGGTTGTGAACCCACTGCTGGCCAATGTCCTTTGCAGGAACTGCACCACGTTGTTATGTTGGTCACCGCCCAACTTGGGATGGGGGTGCGTCAAGATCACCCCATGTGATCCGAATTCGCCTTGCACAGCAGTTGCCAAATGGCCACGGAGCCAAACTTTATCGGCTGTTTGAAACTCCACCCGTTGTTCCTCACCCATCGGAAGAAAATAGCCACTCAGAAAGCGAAAGCCAATAGCACTGGGTGTGTGCGGTGGTTTTCCCCAATCCCAGACCTAGTGCTCAAGAATTAATTGTCCTCAGGGGGATTAGTTGCTGGATGCTCATATACTGCCCACACTCGAAGGCGGAGATGACGGTGGCGGGCACCCTATCACCATTTGATTGGATGTAGGTGACAGTGATGCCCCCAGGAAGCCACATGGGTGAAACCGTAAGGCGACACGGTGCAGCATGTGCAATGGTAATACCCTTTACAGCTCACACATGCACTTGACTGTCAACTACGTGGGTAGGTCTACGAAATCACCCCAATACACGCACCAAGTGTGCACCAGATAGGGGGCGTTTCCGCACAGCGCAGGCACAGCACAGGCACAGCGCCAATTGTTACGTTGCTAATCCCAGGAACACCCCTGAAAACCACCCACCTACAGAAGCATGCATGATCCATTCAAAACAGCATCGGGGGTGCAGAACTCAGGACCCTGGGACCCGTGGCTACCAGTGGTGGAAAACAGCCGACTTCTCGCACAGCGCGCGGTGCGCCCCCATATAGTACCCCCTCTCAGGGTCCTAGGGCCCCATATCTGCAACAACCCCTCCCTCATGATTCACTTGTCCTTGTCCGCTCTCCCAACTTGCCCTTTGCGTCCCAACAGCTCATCCACACACAAACAAACAAAACCACATACAGAAGCCACCTTGGTTTGATTTCCTGTGATTTCAAGGTAGGACAATCGGCCATCCACAGTCAAACGGAAGATTTCCTCCGCAGAACTCGAACAACCCTGTTACATTGGAGTGACGAACAGTATTTTTTTCTACCTAAATGGAACACCCCTGATTCCCCAGTCCCGCCCGTCAGTACTCTGAGGCTCCATCACGCCTAATTGCAGCGCTGCTGTCAGGCGCTATTGGGTCGGCTTGCCAGCACGAAGCCGATCGCTTGTCTACAGACGGTGGGAAAACGTAGTTGTGGTGGGTGAGAGTGGGGCACTGGTCCCTCTGCTCCCGGGGGTGCTGCTTCTGCCCCGAGGCGGCCCTCCATGACTGTGAAGTTCGGAGGGTGCTCACCGCCACATCCGATGTGGGAAACATAGCACAGGGCCCCAAAGCTGCGGATCACCAAGTGTTCATTGGTGGTGCGCTGGCTGTTCGCGTAACTTTGGGTCAAGAACCCCATCAATTGGTACTGGTACCCATGTGTGCGAGTCAAAGCAGCAAACTACCCCCCCCCCCTCCGTGTCCAGCGAGCAATAAAATCCTCCAAAAAAATACGGTCAGAACAGGAGTGTTTGTGGGACACGCCGTTCGGTACCCAATTAATTCGGTACCTAAATCCGGTCCCTCATTAATTGGGTCCCAAGAAAACACAGTCCGAATGGAAGTCTTCGTTGGACAAAGCATTCGTTGGGCTCTCCTTCTTAAAATGTTTGTGACCGTGGATGGTTTCACCTCCTGATTTTTGTACTTGGGAAACCTTCAAGATCTCTACCGGCGTACAAGGAGGGCACACGGCTCATTTCAACAATTCAAATTCTGATCTCTATATGATCTCTCTAAATATAGAGATCAGAATTTGAATTGTTGGATTGCGCCGTGTGCCCTGCTTGTACGCCGGTAGAGATCTTGAAAATTTCCCAAGTACAAAAATCAGGAGGTGAAACCATCCGCGGTCACAAACATTTCAAGCATTTACTGGGGGGGGGGGGTCTCCTGAAAATATGACCACTTTCTCTGTACAGTACTATGATGTAGCTTGCTTTGCAGCCCTTTCCCCTCGCGGTATATGGCTCCTGGGGCTCCCGAAAAATTTACTTGGGGGTGGGGGCGGGGGTTGAAGCCCCCTTTCCATCCCCCCCCAGGGGGCTGCAATGCATACTTCAAATCATTGGTTTCTCATATCACATCGCAAAACTGCCTTGCCACTTGTTGGGGCCATTAGTGAATTGCCTCACACTCCTCGCCAAACTTGAAATGCAGGCCCAGACTTCCGCACACCCAGTCACAATGCCGGTGCCCATATGCCACACAGGAGGAGGACAAACCATAGCACTTTGAAAGCGTCGGAGGCAAGATTTCAGGCATTTGTATTGAGGAAATAGGCTTGTGGCCCTTGGAGCCCCTTTCCGCACCCTTCACCCCCCCCCCACATTTGCGGAGGCTCGAAGCCCCACCCCCCCCCCGGTGCCCCCAAAATATTCACCAGCCCGGGGGCCCAATTTCAGGAGAGTGCCACAGAGGCATCCCTAAAAGATGCACAACGTCCATCAACTCAGGCTCCCATCAGCCAAGGTCCGACCCGAAGGTCGGGTTGGGGTCAATATCCTTTTTTGTGTTTTTCATCCATTTTTGAATTCTCCACAAAATTCTGAGTATTTTGAGCATAGACACATAGGGCCAACAAAAAAATTTCCCCCTGCCGTCTGTCTAAAAAAAAATCTCCGGCGCCTCTGGCGCCCACAAAACCCATTGTTCCTCACAACTGACTACAAGACAATGCCATTGAATTTTCCTCTTAAACATTACGCTAAAGGACCTGCCCGGAAAATGCGAAAAAAATGCGGAAAATGCGGGAAAATGCGGACCGCACCCCCCCCCCCCCTGCTTGGTGTGTGCAACAACCCCCTCCTGGCCAAAATGGCGCAGAGACCTGTGACATGTATCGGGTGTTACTATTCCATGAGCCGGGCTGGTGTTGCCGATTGGTGATGTTGGTGATGCGAGGTGGTGACCCTGGGGTGTTGGTTGGGGATGTTGGTGAGATTGGATGGCGACGTTGGCTATGTTGGTGGTTTTGGGCAGTGAGCGGTGATCTTGGGTGGTGGTGTTGGCTGATGACCTTGGCTCGTGACGCTGATGCCGTTGGGCTTGAATGTTGGTGGGGTTGGACGCTGACGTTGGTGGTGTTGGCGGATGATGTTGGTGACGTTGGTTGGTGATGGTTGTTGTGCTGGCTGGTGATGCAGTAGTGTTGACTGGTGAGATTAGTGGTGTTGGGTGCTGATGGTGGTGGTGTTGGGTGGCGAAACCGCGCGACAGCAACAGAATGACGAGAAACCCGCTGTCGGGATCCAGTACTTCCCTCCGTTCCCTTATGTTCGTGTAGCGATGCCTTCCATTCAAACGCATTGTAATGGACCAGGCCAATATACAATCAAAATGGGAATGCACAAAGCACGGAGGTGTCTTGCCGCAGATGCCGCTGTTTCGTTTCCCGGGGCGCCAGATGAAGCATGGATGTGGAATAAAAAACCAACCGACGCACACAGAGAACTTGTACCGTCATCGTTGTGGAGCCACTGGCTTCGTGCAGGTGATGCCCGTCCACAAGAGCGGGCACCAGTGAGGTCAGATCCTGGGGCAGATGGGTAGGCTGTTGGGGTGGGCTGTTGGGGTGGGCTACGGGGGTGGGCTATGGGGGTGGGCTATTGGGGTGGGCTATTGGGGTACGCTATTGGGGTAGGCTGTTGGGGTAGGCTGTTGGGGTAGGTTGGGGTGGGCTATGGGGGTGGGCTATGGGGGTGGGCTATTGGGGTAGGCTGTTGGGGTAGGCTGTTGGGGTAGGTTGGGGTGGGCTATGGGGGTGGGCTATGGGGGTGGGCTATTGGGGTAGGCTGTTGGGGTAGGCTGTTGGGGTAGGTTGGGGTGGGCTATGGGGGTGGGCTATGGGGGTGGGCTATTGGGGTAGGCTGTTGGGGTAGGCTGTTGGGGTAGGTTGGGGTGGGCTATGGGGGTGGGCTATTGGGGTAGGCTGTTGGGGTAGGTTGGGGTGGGCTATGGGGGTGGGCTATTGGGGTGGGCTATTGGGGTACGCTATTGGGGTAGGCTGTTGGGGTAGGTTGGGGTGGGCTATGGGGGTGGGCTATTGGGGTGGGCTATTGGGGTACGCTATTGGGGTAGGCTGTTGGGGTAGGTTGGGGTGGGCTATGGGGGTGGGCTATGGGGGTGGGCTATTGGGGTAGGCTGTTGGGGTAGGCTGTTGGGGTAGGCTGTTGGGGTAGGCTGTTGGGGTGGGCTATGCAGGTGGGCTATGGGGGTGGGCTATTGGGGTAGGCTGTTGGGGTACGCTATTGGGGTAGGCTGTTGGGGTAGGTTGGGGTGGGCTATGGGGGTGGGCTATGGGGGTGGGCTATTGGGGTACGCTATTGGGGTAGGCTGTTGGGGTAGGCTGTTGGGGTAGGCTGTTGGGGTGGGCTATGGGGGTGGGCTATTGGGGTACGCTATTGGGGTAGGCTGTTGGGGTAGGCTATGGGGGTGGGCTGTTGGGGTGGGCTATTGGGGTAGGCTGTTGGGGTGGGCTGAGGGAACAATTTTGTAGGGGGATTATATCGCCGGGGAAAATTTCGTGGGGGCAAAAGTTCACCACCCTTGGAATTCCCAAAGCCCCCAACTGCCGCACACACACCCTCAAGTGCAAGCCCATGCTCCGTTCAGAGGCAGAAAGACTCAAATGGCTACTGAACGCGGCAGCAGCCTACGACATCTGAGCGAATCTGCCGAATGCAGTGCCATTGGCAACGTCACTGCCCCTCCGACACCCAAATTTGGCCGGGGCAAAAAGTCGCCACCTTCCTGAACGACGACATTTTCCCACCGAATTGTCCCTGGCCCCAGGAATGTATTAGAAGGGGGAGAAGGGGCGGGGGATTTGCCTGGGACCCCCCTCCTCCCAGGGTCCCCCTATGGTCCCGCCGAAGGCGGGCGAAAAATTTTGAAGCGTAAATCCTCTTGGCACCGAAGGCGTCAAAGCAAAATTTTGGCTGTCAGCCTCAAACATTGGAAGGGGAGGAAAGGGGGGGGGGGGGGCAGAGGCCGCCTCCTGCGGTGTACGGCCGTTCGAATACATCCCTGCCCGGTCCCCTGTACCGCGACACCACCCCATGGGCCTGTGAGACCAGAGCACTCGGCAGCACCCAAACCGGGAACGAAAAGAGCACTGACAAGAAGCAGCACCGAAATCGGAGACCCAGTGGCAATGTGTCCACCAGCGGTCGCAGTGCTGTACTGTGAGGGTGCAGTCAGCTCGAGATCCTCATCGCCAGATGCCCCCCCCAAAACTCACTTGGACGGACCAGACGTGCCACTAGCGTCTGCCAAGGCCGCCTCAACACAAGCAAGTCCGGGCCCTAGTGAGCCATGCACCGGATGCAACAGGTTCCTACTGAGTTCTGGATGTGAGTGGGGCGAGTATTACCGGGTGGCATACAGCACAGGGCCGGCTCCTAACGAGACCCGGGTTCCCTGCCGGACGCTAGTGGCATGTCTGGGACAGACCCCTCAAAGCCCCGGGGGTTGGCCCGGAGGTGACCCTGGACCCCAAATTTCCGGGACAACATGTGGAAATGGCATTGTTGGGCTCAGCAGCCAGGGGGTCCGGAAAGTCATCATTCGGCGCCGATGTCTGGGCGTTGTGGCCCGGGCAGAGTCGGTTCGGCAGACTTTTAACGGCGAATGTCCATTCATTGTATTAGTTGTGTGTTGACCCCAGGATGGACGCCGCCTGGGCGGCCATGGCCAGGCCGCTGTCGTAGGCGTCGTGGGCGCGCGGCCCCACGCACCAGTCCCCCCCGACCACCAGGCCCAGGGCGGCGTCCGAGAAGCAGCGCGAGCCCCAGGGATTCAGGGGGTAGGCGTTGTGCCACTTGTGGGCCTCCGCGTAGACTGAGACAGGGGAGGAGAGGCAGCGGAAGGAAGGCGGGCGTTGTGGGGAGCAGGCGCAAAGCATCGCGACGGTCCCTGCGTGCCACTTGTGTGGCTGAACGGGGGACCAGAGATCCACTTTGGGGGGGGGTCGAGGCGGGGGGGGGGGGGGGGGGCTGAGTTGGGACACCCCCTCTCCAGGGGTCCTGACGTTTTGGAGGGCAATTGGTGGCGTTACTCTGTGTAACGCCACACCCAGGGATGCATTGGAAGGGGGGGAGGTACCCCCTTCCAAGGCGCCCAGCCTATGCACAGCCACTGTCTCCCTGACGCCAAGGACCGGCCATAGGTACCTATCGTTTGGCCATAGGTATCTATTGTTTGGCCATAGGTACCTATGCTTTGGCCATAGGTACCTATCATTTGGCCATAGGTACCTATCGCTTGGCCGTACGTACCTATCGCTTGGCCGTAGATACCTATCGTTTGGCTTCAACGGCATTTGTAACCGACAGTAACCGCCCCAAACCGCTTTGGCAACCTCCTCCAACCGCCTGTCTAACCGCTTCTGGGGCCTCCTCTGAGGCGCCTTCCCTTCTAATGCACCCCTGGTCGTTACTTGTTACCGTCACTCTGAACCACCACTCTGTACCATTACTCTATAACGCGACTCTGCCGCTACTGTATTGTTACTCTATACCGTTCCTCTTAACATCACTTCAGTTCAGGATGTGAGGCCAGCATCGTCCGCACGGTGCAATTTTGGGCATCTCCATACAGAGTGTGCATACACACTTCTTGTTGCCCCGCACGTCTGAAAACCATCGCGTCTGCGTCTGCTGGGCAAAGCCACCACCTAGAAACCGATTTGGGGGGGGGGGGGTCCCAGCCCTTACGCCTCGACGCCGGCCCCCGTTCAGTGGACCGGGCGGAATTTTTTTCCTCCGCGCCTTAGGCGCATGTTTTTGGATTGTGGTTGATGCGGCTGATTGTACCCTCTGCATGTGCGGCTATTCCCCGTCTTTTCCTTGTCCTGTTGTTGGGCTTCATTTTGCCTTTTTGCCTTTACAAGTTTGCAACAAACTAACAATGCCTGGCATGCCACCGCCCCCCTTCTCCCACATTGTGCAACGCAGTACGGTAGTCTAGAGGAATGGTATGGAGTAACGGTAAGGAGTGACGGTGTACAGTAACTGTACAGAGTAAAGGTGTAGTGGACAGGTGCAGAGTAACGGTGGAGAGTCACGTTATAGAGTAAATGTACAGAGTAATGGAACAGAGTGCCGATAAAGAGTAACGGTAGGGAGTAACGGCGTAACAGTATGGAGTCACCATACCGAGGAACGGTATAGAGTAACAATACAGAGGGACAGCACAGAGGAATGTAGAGAGTAATACTGGAGTGTAACAGGTATAGAGTTATACTTTGGAATGACAATGAAGAGCAGTGGCAGAGAGTAACGGTATCAAGTGACGGTACAGAGTACCCGTGGTTTGATAAATGGCGGTGGGGAGGCGCAATGCTTATGCCACAATTAAGACCGTCACACTATCTCATCGTGAGAGCATGCCTGCGCCACCCAAGACAATGCAAAGAGCTGCAGCTACTACAATGCCAGCTTTGACACCATTTATTGCACATCGTTGTACCGCAGCCTTGGATATCAACAGTTTGCCTTTTTTTAGATGTTTGTTCAAATATACCCTCAAGTTGCAGCAAGGGGCTGCTGGGCGCTGGGGCTTGGGAAGATGATGCCTGTTTGTCATTCGTCTCTTCGGCATGAATCCCATGCACAAGCGCCCCTTGTGCAGAGCGCTTGGCAAAGGACCTGGAGGAGGTGTTGACCACATGCAATACCGCATGCCTTCGTCTGTCAAACCGTGTGATTTGTCTTGGAGCATCCTGGACCGGTGGTGTGACTCAAAGAGGCTGCCGTACGTACAGAAATACGGTGAAACGTCACCCCGCAAGATGCGACTTGTGGAGTAGATATCCGCGGTCTCATGCGCGGGTCTCTTTGAAAGTACGTTCGGGCTGCTCCGAGAACACACAAATCACTTGAGCTGACAGACGAAGAAATGCGCGCTTGAACTAGGGTAGGCGGGCTTTTAATTCGGGGGGTGGGGGGTTGATAGAGCCCCCTGGCTAGACCCCCCCCCCAAAAAAGGGGCTCAATTGACAGGACCCCCAAATCGGCCCAGACCCAAAAATCGGCAAAAAAATGAAAATGGGATTTTTGGAATCAGCGGGTCGAGGGGATTCAGAAAAGTCATCATTTGCCATACATTTGGTGGGTAAAAAATTTGACCATTTTCAATGCCTTTGGCGCCAGAGTTCATAATAACTGATTAATGGTCCTGTCAATTGAGCCCTTTTACCAGACCCCCCCCACTCCCCCAGTCATGGGGGGCTCCATTGACCTCCCCCCCCCCAGTCAAAAGCCCTACTGCCCCTGATATCGTGGGGCTCGCTTGCCTGAAGCCTCCAAACACCGTCACCTTGAGGGGGGGCGCTCCACTCGTACCATGAACATCGCAGGGGCATCGATGGCCTCGATCCGACCAAGTCCCAGTGCCTCCGTGGGGAGCCCCCGCTATCCGGCCTCTCCAGCGCGTGACCCAAACACCGCGCGCACACCTGGCGTCGTTGTGGCGTTCGTGAACCTTTGCAAGTGCCCGAGAAGCTCAGCGGCCACCGTCTCCCGCGGGGCGTCGCCGGCGCTGCGACTCCACTCTGGGCCCGCCTGCAGGGGGCGGAGGGCTCCGGAGGCACAGGGGTCAAGCACGAGGACGGGCAGGTCAATGGAGAGTCCAGATCGGGCAATTGGATGGAGGACGTTCGGGGATCTGGCTTCGAACCCGCCCTCAGGAGACATTGGAAGAGGGGGGCACGGGGGGGGGGTACTACAACTGGTCCTGATGCGACACCCCCCCCAGCTATCTGTCAAAACTAGGGTTAGGGTCACCGAGCTGGTGGAACCAGTCTTGGTTTTATAACCCTTTTTAGTGTCTAGGGTGGACCTACCAGGTTTAGCAGCAGCAGCAGCAGCAGCAGCAAGCAAGCAGCACGCGCGAAATGGGTAAAAATCGGAACTCCGTCGTGGTGCTTTGGATTTGGTTGAAATTTTGGTGCATGATACCTATGGGTGTGAAGTACAATCACACAAAGTTTGAGCGAGAAACTCAACGGTGGCGGCCGGGAACGGGATTCGCAAGTGGCGGACCTCAGTTTCAAACACTCCAATTTAGGGCCAAAAACAGCCATTTTTGGGCCAAAAAAGCCCAAGAACACATTCAAAACGGCCAAACAAAGGGAAACGGTGGGTACACTGCATGTGCGGCTTGACTTCCCCGTGTCAACGAGCTCTTTGCAGCCCTCTAACTCCATGATATGTCCCGCAAACGGCCCAAAACGGCCCCCAGAAGCTCCAAATGCCGACAGCCACAAACCAAGAACAGGCCATATCTTTGGCTACATGGCTCAAAATGCAATTCCGAGGGCACCTACTCCACCCGCAACCCCCCACTTTTTGTGGTTTCCACCCCTCAGAATTGCCCAAACGGACGCCTAGACACCAATACTAGGCCCACTAGACTGCGGCAAGCTGCAAGCTCAAGCCCAAACAGGTGGGTGCCCAAATGGGTCAACAGGGTCAAGTAGGGGCAAAAAGATGACTTTTCTCAAAAATGATCCTAGACCATGTGCGACGCTAAAACAAGTGTTTTTGGACCGTTTTGAGCTTGTGGTGGCCCATTTTGGTCCTCCGAAAATCCCAAAATACCTTGAAAATGGGCTGTTTTGGGACCAAAAATGGGTCAAAAATGGGTCAAAAACGCATTTTTCTAAACCTCATCCTAGACCATTTGGGGTGCACAAACGGGTGAAATGAGCCCATTTTGAGCCCATTTTGGGGCATTTTGGCCCCTCACAAGTCCAAAAAAGCCTTGAAAGTGGGCCTCGTGGTGATGGGGTTCACTTGCAAGCTGATTTCACTTTGTCAAGAGCCATCAATGTGTGAATCATTCTTGATGTCCCTCACCAGTCATAGCTGATGTTCCCTCCCCCACCAGCTCGGTCCGAATATTTAGTCTTGATTAGCCCTAGGGTTAGGGTCACCGAGCTGGTGGAACCAGTCTTGGTTTTATAACCCTTTTTAGTTTCTAGGGTGGACCTACCAGGTTTAGCAGCAGCAAGCAGCAAGCAGCAAGCAGCAGCACGCGCGAAATGGATAAAAATCAGAACTCCGTCGTGGGGCTTCAGATTCGGGTAAAATTTTGGTGGTTGATACCTATGGGTGTGAAGTACAATCCCACAAAGTTTGAGCGAGAAACTCAACGGTGGCGGCCGGGAACGGGATTCGCAAGTGGCGGACCTCAGTTTCAAAAACTGCAATTTAGGGCCAAAAACAGCCATTTTTGGGCAAAAGAGCCCTGGAACACATTCAAAACGGCCAAACGAAGGGAAACGGTGGGTACACTCCACGTGCGGCTTGACTTCCCCGTGTCAACGAGCTCTTTGCGGCCCTCTAACTCCATGATATGTCCCGGAAACGGCCCAAAAAGCCCCCAGAAGCTCCAAATGCCGACAGCCACAAACCAAGAATAGGCCATATCTTGGGCTACATGGCTCAAAATGCGATTCCGAGGGCACCTACTCCACCCGCAACCCCCCACTTTTTGTGGTTTGCACCCCTCAAAATTGCCCATACGGACGCCTACACCCCATTACCTAGGCCCACTAGGCTGCGGCAAGCTGCAAGCTCAAGCCCAAACAGGTGGGTGCCCAAATGGGTTAACACGGTCCAGAGGGGCAAAAAGATGACTTTTCTCAAAAATGATCCTAGACCATGTGTGTCGCTAAAACAAGTGTTTTTGGACCGTTTTGAGCTTGTGCTGGCCCATTTTGGTCCTCCAAAAATCCCAAAATGCCTTGAAAATGGGCTGTTTTGGGACCAAAAATGCGTCAAAAATGGGTCAAAAACGCATTTTTCCAAACCTCATCCTAGACCATTTGGGGTGCGCAAACGGGTGAAATGAGCCCAATTTGAGCCCATTTTGGGGCATTTTGGCCCCTCAGAAGTCCAAAAAGCCTTGAAAGTGGGCCTCGTGGTTATGGGGTTCCCTTGCAAGCTGATTTCACTTTGTCAAGAGCCATCAATGTGTGAATCATTCTTGATGTCCCTCACCAGTGATAGTTGATGTTCCCTCCCCCACCAGCTCGGTCCCAATATTCAGTCTTGATTAGGGTTAGGGTTAGGGTCACCGAGCTGGTAGAACCAGTCTTGGTTTTATAACCCTTTTTAGTGTCTAGGGTGGACCTACCAGGTTTAGCAGCAGCAAGCAGCAAGCAGCAGCACGCGCGAAATGGGTAAAAATCAGAACTCCGTCGTGGGGCTTCGAATTCAGGTGAATTTTTGGTGCATGATACCTATGGGTGTGAAGTACAATCACACAAAGTTTGAGCGAGAAACTCAACGGTGGCGGCCGGGAACGGGATTCGCAAGTGGCACACCTAAGATCCAAAACCTGCAATTTAGGGCCAAAAACAGCCATTTTTGGGCGAAAAAGGCCCTGGAACACATTCAAAACGGCCAAACGAAGGGAAACGGTGGGTACACTCCACGTGCGGCTTGACTTCCCCGTGTCAACGAGCTCTTTGCGGCCCTCTAACTCCATGATATGTCCCGGAAACGGCCCAAAAAGGCCCCCAGAAGCTCCAAATGCCGACAACCACAAACCAAGAATAGGCCATATCTTGGGCTACATGGCTCAAAATGCGATTCCGAGGGCACCTACTCCACCCGCAACCCCCCACTTTTTGTGGTTTCCACCCCTCAAAATTGCCCATACGGACGCCTAGACCCCATTACCTAGGCCCACTAGGCTGCAGCAACCTGCAAGCTCAAGCCCAAACAGGTGGGTGCCCAAATGGGTAAACACGGTCTAGTAGGGGCAAAAAGATGACTTTTCTCAAAAATGATCCTAGACCATGTGCGTCGCTAAAACACGTGTTTTTGGACTTTTTTGAGCTTGTGGTGGCCCATTTAGGTCCTCCGAAAATCCCAAAATGCCTTGAAAATGGGCTGTTTTGGGACCAAAAATGGGTCAAAAATGCGTCAAAAACGTGTTTGTCCAAACCTCATCCTAGACCATTTGGGGTGCACAAACGGGTGAAATGAGCCTATTTTGATCCCATTTTGGGGCATTTTGGCCCCTCAGAAGTCCAAAAAGCCTTGAAAGTGGGCCTCGTGGTGATGGGGTTCACTTGCAAGCTGATTTCACTTTGTCAAGAGCCATCAATGTGTGAATCATTCTTGATGTCCCTCACCAGTCATAGCTGATGTTCCCTCCCCCACCAGCTCGGTCCCAATATTTAGTCTTGATTAGGGCTAGGGTTGCTGTTAGGGCCTGCAGCCCTCCTGTAGCCCTCCTTCTGGTCAAAATTTTTTCTTGTTGTTTTAACAGAAAAATGAATTCTCGACAAAATTTTGAGTATTTTGAGTATAAATACATAGTATGAAAAAAAAATTGGCGCCTTTGGCGCCGGACAGTTTTCTCTAGGGACACTTGTTGGGGGCCGACCCGGCACCACTATCTTTCAAAACCCGGGGGGGGGGGGGGGCTAAGGGGGGTCGCATACAAGGACCGGGCCCGGCCGCCCCCCCCCGTGGAGGGGGGGGGATTGGGCCGCTCCTGGTCGCTTCCCTCCGACGTGTCCGCGCTGCCTTCCATGGCAGACGCGACGGGGGGGCGGCGTACCTGGTGGTCAAGGCACAAGGCGTGCGGGACAGCTTCAGAGCAGCCCTTTGTGCCCCTGATCGGACCCCACCCCACAGCCATGCCCAATGTTGCTCTTGCCGGTACCTCAACCAGGGCGCCCCAGTGTGAGTGAGGGCAGCCTGCGAGTGCCTTCCTCACCTGGGGACTTGAACCAGGGACCGCTGGTTGGCAGCCCTCCTCAAGGCTCCTGGGTACCCCAAGCCCCGGAGCCCCCGAAGACGCCTTTCAAAAATGGGAAAGATGGGAAAATGGGGAAAGAGGGGGGGAAATGGGGGGGGATGGGAGAAGATGGGGGAAATGGGGAAAATTGGGGGAAATTGGGGGGGAACTGGGGATTCATCAGAAGATCTTTTTTTTTTTGACAAAGCTGCCACAGTGCTGCAACAGTACGAGTCAACCTCGGGATCTAAGTACACTCTCAGACCATAGCTTCTTCCCCTGTCCACAACAGGGGTCGAGGTTGACAAAGAAGGAGCTACTTATACAAAGAAGGAGCTACTTCCTACCTTGAGTTATACCTGGATTCATCAGAAAATCACGATAGAAATTGTACAAACAACCTCTACAAATGGCCAAAAAATGGCGAAAAACGGGGGGTTAATGGAACAAAAACGGGAGAAAAATGCGACGAGACACCAATATTCCTCAATTCCATTTCCCCTATTTTCCGGGAGGCTGCAGACCTTCCCATCAGGTCCCTTTACAAAACCAAGTATCCGGCATCCGGATGAAATTTCGCCCCGGGGGAAATTTCGCCACCTCCAGGAATCCTGAAGCTTCAAACACACTGTTGCTTCTTGCTGGGCTGCGGACGATCCCTGTTATTTCCTGGTGGGCTCTGCATGGCTCCTACTGTTTCCTGGTGGGCTCTGGATGGTTCCTGGAGGTGACACACACGGATCCGATGGGAAAAACTTGCCCGGGGGGGGGGGGATTTCGCCACTTTTCTTAACGCCGAAATCCCGCCCCCATATGAGGGTGCTGAAACGCACCGCGCACTGCACCGCGCGCGTCAGAGGATGCAACGCTTTAGTGCAATGTACACCCTTTCGGAAGGCAGGCAGGGACGCGGAGAAAATACATTGAAATGGGAAACTTTTGAGTATGCATCATCACCACTTCCCCCCAGATAATGCCCCCAAAGCATGTTTTACCCATACACACCAATAGCATCACCAAGCCATTGCATACAGTGCACACTGGCCCCGTTTCAGCAACTTTTAGTGTGAGCATACATTGTGCGCGCTGGGCTGACGCCGCACCGCGCGCACCGCGGGGTCAGCACCCTCTATGGAGTCTTGTGGTGTGCTAGTCAACAGTCAGGCACACGTCAGCACAACAAAAGCCTCATCAGTGGTACCATAGGCGCCTTTCGGTCGGAAAAAAATAGACCCTGAGATCTGGCTGCACTGCTGATGGCCAAAAGGGGCGCCACAGCCATTCCAGATACAGGATTTGAGCCAGGGACACTCAACCTGCGAGCCTGTGCATGTACCACTGAGGCACTGCGCTACTCTGCTCAACACCCGGCTGAACCAGTGCGCAGGATGCAGGTGCTGTCACGCAGTCCTCCCTGATACACGCACCCGGAAAGCAAAAAGACCAAACGTATTCGACTTTCCGTCATCACTGCCTCCTGGCTCAACACCCCCACCCCACTCCCACCCCGTCGTCACCATTTTCTCCACCACTGGCCGCCCTGTGGCGAGGGGAGGACCAGAGTTCTCCTTAAAGAGCAGGGATGAATGTAATGGGGGGAGGGTGCCCACCCCAGCCCCCCCCCCCCCCCGATGACGAAATGGCGATTACGAAATGCGGGCCAACCAAAGTACAGTGCAGTCACAGCCCTGGGTCCACAAGATGAAGCACTGGATGTAGGCCATTGCTGCAACCCAAAATACAATGTGAACAGTGTTTTACGCGCTCTTTTTGACGCATTTTCCCAAAATGCGTTCCATTGCAGCCTCATCCTCAGTCACTTGATGAAGTGGAGGACTGGCTGCTGCTGGAGGATGACACATGCAACCGTGAGGCATACCTGCAAAGCAAACCGCAGTGGAAAATTGCAATTTCGTAATTGTCATTTCGTCATTTCAGGGGTCCTCAGCCTCCCCCCCCCAACCCAACCCCCACCAAAATAATTGTGGCAGTATTACATTCATCCCTGTCAAAGAGGGAGGAGGGGTGGGGGGGCAGGGGGTCCTGGAACCCAAAAGTCCCAAAGTTTGTGCACCAAAAACAGCCCAAATCAATATTTCCTTTTGTAAAACTTCATCTTTTCCTGCGATGAAATCCGGGTCCGAGGGGTCCGAGGGGGGGGGGTGTTAGCCCCCCCCCCCAGGGAAGTATTAGATGGGAGGGGGGTGTTAGCCCCCCCCAGGGAAGTATTAGAAGGGGGGGGGGTGTTAGCCCCCCCAGGGAAGTATTAGAAAGGGGGGGGAGGGGGGGGGTGTTAGCCCCCCCCAGGGAAGTATTAGAAGGGGGGGGGGGTGTTAGCCCCCCCCAGGGAAGTATTAGAAGGGGGGGGGAGGGGGGGGGGTGTTAGCCCCCCCCCAGGGAAGTATTAGAAGGGGGGGGGTGTTAGCCCCCCCCCCTGGGGAAGTATTAGAAGGGGGGGGAGGGGGGGGGTGTTAGCCCCCCCCAGGGGGGGAGGGGGGGGGTGTTAGCCCCCCCCCCCCAGGGAAGTATTAGAAGGGGGGGGAGGGGGGGGGGTGTTAGCCCCCCCCAGGGAAGTATTAGAAGGGGGGGGGTGTTAGCCCCCCCCCCCAGGGAAGTATTAGAAGGGGGGGGGGTGTTAGCCCCCCCCCCAGGGAAGTATTAGAAGGGGGGGGGGGGGTGTTAGCCCCCCCCCCCAGGGAAGTATTAGAAGGGGGGGGGAGGGGGGGGGTGTTAGCCCCCCCCAGGGAAGTATTAGAAGGGGGGGGGTGTTAGCCCCCCCCAGGGAAGTATTAGAAGGGGGGGGGGTGTTAGCCCCCCCCAGGGAAGTATTAGAAGGGGGGGGGGGTGTTAGCCCCCCCCCCAGGGAAGTATTAGAAGGGGGGGGGTGTTAGCCCCCCCCCCCAGGGAAGTATTAGAAGGGGGGGGGTGTTAGCCCCCCCCCAGGGAAGTATTAGAAGGGGGGGGAGGGGGGGGGGGTGTTAGGCCCCCCCTGACCCCCCCAAAGGACACGCTGAGTTGTTAAGCACAGCTCGGGGGGGGGGGGGAGGGGCATACGTGAATCACGTAGCAGTGCGGCGGGGGCGCAGGCCTCCCGGGCTTACTGGAGTTGTAGCTGATCCAGGCCAGAGGCTCCACCGGGTCCACGACCGCCGCGTCGAAGGGCAGCGGCAGCGGCGTGTCAAAGGCCACCATCAGGGCCCAGCAGGCGGGGCTCTCGACGGCAGCGGCCTGGGACTGCATGAAGCCGAGGCTCTGCGGATGCCGCAAAGGAACGTCAGCGCACGTGCGGGTCCGCTGAGGACGGCATAGCAAACGGGACGCGCGCGCGCGCACTCCCCCCGCCCCCCACCCCCCGGATCCTCGGCTGGACCCCCCTGGACCAGCCCTGTGATAGTCATGACCTCTCGCCCGTTGCTTTCATCGAGCGCGCGAGACTGTGGGATCCCATGGGGCCGGCCTGAAACGGTGGACTTCTTGGAAATGTTTCGGAAATTTTTGAGAAAAAATTCAAAAACATTTCAAACAAAAAATTCAAAAACATTTCAAACGAAAAATTCAAAAACATTCCGAAACAATTGCCAGAAAATATGACAGTCTGAAGTGGGGAAGGCAAAGACGACATACAGGGAGGCTGATAGGCGTGTGAGAGGGGCGTCTTACACTACTTCTTAGCATTGGTATGTCTTCCTTTGGGGGCACTACTGGCGGTAGCCCTGTTACTCCCTCTCAAGGTTCAGTATGGCACTTGATGACACCCCCCCTTTGGCACAAGATGGCCATATGTTGTTCAACATGGCACTGGCCGGCGCCCCCTTGGGGGGGGCGGAATGGCAGCCTGGCTCACCCACCCACACCAGAACAATTTTCCTCCGGAAAGAAAACGAAATTCATCAAAGCGGCCGGAAATGGGGGTCGATGTTACGTGCGCCGACTTTTCTGGGGGCTCCGACCCCCCGTACGGAGACGTGTGGTGTGCAGGTCACAGATGTCCAGCACAAGTCAGCACAACAAAAGCCTCGTCAGTGGTACCACAGGCGCCTTTCGGCGTCGCAGTGACAAGCGGCTGGTTGAACTGGACCTACAGAGACCACAGTGTCAAGCCGACACCTCTTTCTTGCTCGTCACAGGCACTGCAGGTGCTATGACAAGGACCCTGGAGCCCTGCAACACCCACAGCGGTATGATCTCAGCCGCCACGCAGGCCGTGCGTATCAATCAAACGACAACGCATGACATTGGCCCCTCCCCCCCGACTGTTGAGGCAACACTCGCCACCCGGCCGTCGCCGGCACAGGCGTACACCTACGCCGAAGCATCAGCACCAGCGTTGGTGCAGGCCTACCACACGCACGGGCAGCGGCACAGGCACAGGCACGCGGAGACGCGGCCACACCGTGCGGACGCCAGCGCGACCCTCCCGTCGGCATGCCCATGCCCGCATCAGTACACCTGCGCGGCTTCCTCGGTCTTCGCTTCATCATCTGCGTGGGTGGGGAGGGCAGTGCACTGATGCCTCGCAGAGGTACGAATCAGGGCACTGGGGCAGGCAGGGCCCAAGGGGAGTCAAACAACGTGCGGACTTGAGAATGTTTAGAAAAGAAGGGGGGATGTGGAAAAGGCTGGGGAGGGGGGGGGGGGGGGGAGGAAGAATTGGAAGAGGGGGAGGGGGGAGGTGGGGGGGGCGTCGGGGACCCAAAAGTTTGGGTACCAAAAATGGCCCAATCCGATTTTCCCAATTGTAAATTTCGTTTTTTCCCGCGATGGCCACTTTGGTATGGGGTCTGGGGTCTGGGGGGGGGGGAGGGAGGGGGGTCCAGGAAGGGGTACCCCCCCCCCCCTTCCTCCCATGGCCCCGAGCAGAAACGGCACCTTTGCAATAAGACCACGTGTAGCTCATATGTCCAACCATGGTTGGTGACGATTGGCGGTTGGCGGTTGGTGACGATTGGCGGTTGGCGATTTGTGACGATTGGCGGTTGGCGGTTGGTGACGATTGGCGGTTGGCGGTTGGTGACGATTGGCGGTTGGCGGTTGGTGACGATTGGCGGTTGGCGGTTGGTGACGATTGGCGGTTGGCGGCGGTTGGCGGCGGCTGCTGGTTGGTGATTGGTGGTTGGTGGCGGTTAGCAGTGGTTGGCGGTTGGCGGTTGGCGGTCGGCCACCGAGGGCTCTGAGTGCCAGGGCGCTTGGCCGATTTGTTTTGGCCGATTTGG